>JAVJIF010029915.1:600000-1143644 GCA_038442645.1 Agave tequilana
TATATCAACGGGCCACGTTCTTCTTCACGCTCATTGCGGTTTGGACCACGTTCTTTTTCACATTCGTTATTATGTTCGAGGCGCGTCTCTACCCTATCCAACCTCTCTCGGTCACCTTGTTGATTTTGGCGCATGTCGTTTACGACCTGGGTTAGGGTATCTAGGCGACTCATGATATCGTTTAACCGTGTGGCAAACGCATTGGGATCCATTTGAATATCGTCCGACTCACTAAACTCTCCTAGAAGATAAAGTTTACCCTTATGGGTTGGCATGCACAAAGTAATCCTAATTGAAGATGAGAAGACCCAACTCTAAACTAGATGTAAATTTTTTTTATCAAGTTAAATTTAAATGCAAGAAATCAATAAATTTTTTTCTAGTGAATGTCCAAGTGATGCACATTCTATCTTAATTGTACTCTGATATAAAAATGATATGAAACATATTTGTGTGGGAGAAAATCGGTGATAAAATAACTAAAATCATGCTTCACCAACAAGATATGATCGTTGGGTAGGAAAAGATCAAAAACTAATAATAGTAGGTAGTTTACTAGAGTAACATGCATATATTAATTAATCTCAAGTAAGAATAAACTATTGATATTACTTATGCTATGCAGGCAAAGTTTAACGATCACTATTAAAGCTATTGGATTAAGGGCATGCGTATACACACAACCTACGTATTTAAGTGAACAACAATAAAATCGATAAATCTTAGAGATTGTATGTCAAGTTCCAAAGTAACTGATCCAGATCAGAAAACATACCTACTTAGAATCACGTTTAACCTCAGTATCCTTGTCCTGAGTTGCAAGTAGCTGAAGCGCTTGCAAGTTGGTGTGCATGGGTGCCTCTGGATGCAAATTATCATGCAACTCGTGGATCTCTAAATGAAGGTCCACGTCTGTAACAATCACAGGTGCGATCCGGTTCACGTACTCTTTTATTGTTTCCTCTGATTGAACTGGACACCCAAGAAAGGAGACTCAATTCTTAGGAATCCTTGGTCATCTTCAACAAGGTCGTGATCTAGCTCTGGATCAATCATGTACTGATGATGCTCTCTAATAGATTTAGGGTTGTGAGATAGTGATGATGGTTGATGTTGGTTGTTGGCGGCTATGTTGCTGGAGAGGAAGAGGAGGGGGCATGTGCGGGACTGGCTAAACTGCAGTTGCAAGGCAATGACAACGAAGGAAGAATGAGGAGCGGCAGCTGGTTGGTCTGCAACAGCAAAGATGTGGTAACAAGGCAGATGAGAATGGTGGCAGTTGACTGGTCTGTGACAGTAAGACAGCGACAACAGAGGAATGTCTCGCTGATCTGCAACAACCAAGCAATGACAACAGAGAAAGTAAGAGACGGGGTGTTAATGGCCGAGAGGAGGAGAGAAGCAGTCGGGAAAGAAGAGGAGGGAGAGGAGTAGCAGGGGAGGGGAGGGAGGTTACGGAGAGGAGGGTGTAGCCTGCGGGTGAGGAACAAAGAGAGGAAAGTATGATTACGGTTAGAGTTTATTAAAAAGAAAGATGTAATTAATTAGCGTCCCACTCTCCTAATTAAAGTTCCCTAGGGTTTCACACTCCTAAGAGATTTTGGAGAAAGATTAATCAGAATTTGTGAAAAATTCCAGCAATCATCATTAATTTTATTAATTGGAAAAGAGTCTTTATATAGGCTTTACAAAACCCAACTACCAGATTACAATCCATGTGGGACTAAACTTGAAAATAAAGAAAACAATTACTAAAAAAAATCAAAATAAAATAAACAAAATACATGATTACTTGAACCACGTCAAGGCGATGTGTTTTCGCATTCGCTGATACGCGTGCCAAGGACGCATCTGGATGTCCTGCATCAGTACTGCCACATACTTCACAGGCCTACTCCTTCTTTAGCTTTAATACTATGCCAAAAGTTAAACCATAAGTATACTTTCAAGCCAATCCAAACTTTTCCTAAGAGAAGATTGTTATTGAAGAAATATAGTAAAAAAAAAAAATGTCATCAACTGCAATTTTGGGGACAAAACTCATGCAGAGATATTTTACTATGTTGAACATAATTATAAAGCTTGTGATTTACCTAGTATAATTCTTGCAGGTTTTGAGACTGGAAGAGTGGAGGGAGTTGTCACTTGGAAACACTTCCGGAGTCGAATTCTTCACAGGTGCAACTAAGCTCGTGGTCCAATCTGCTGTACCCATTCCAGGATGTTTCTCGGAAGCATTCAAGTCAGGTTCCAGTTGGAGAATTAGAAGCGTTAAACATTACCCATATGACAGCTGAGAGGACGGATGGCCATCTATCTCTATATTATCTTGGGCCCAACAGTCAAGCTCCTCTCCACAGGCAGGACTGTAGCCACTGGTGTCTGCCTGGTGTTCCCGATGCATGGAATGAGATTTTCTATGCACTCCTTCTCAAACGAGAAAATGCAGTCAGTCAGAAGACAACAGCTGGAGCTCCATTGGGATTAAATTGATTGGGGGAGATGAAAAGCATCTTTCTTTCTGGTTGTGGTCTTCAGATAAATCGTTACTTGCAAGACCTGATGGTAGATCTCAGAAAGCCTTGGGCATCTAAGACGGACGGACTGGAGGAGCATTGTGTAAATAACAGAGTTGATTCCTGCCATTGCCTGAGGACTGTGGCCGGGATGTGTATAAACTGTTGAGATTTAAATTCATATCATTACCTCATTCTTTGAAGAAGTTTCAATCTCGCATAAAAGTTTTTCTTTTTGTGATTTCAGGATACTAGATTTGTGTTTTCAGGTCTAAAAGGAAACAGATGTATATGCAATGTAAAGAAGCAACATATATACACCAGGTTGTTCCCTTTTTCGTATGGTTTATTTTACATCCATGTTTGTTTCAGAATTGAAACAGTTTGCAATTATACAGTGTTCTTGTTTTCCTTTTATTTCTTGATTAGATAATCAAAGCTAATTTCCTTCCTCAACATGGTGATTTCATATTGTTGAAAGAAATGTTGTGGTGACATCTTTTCTCTTTTCATGTCCAGTTTTGAAAGCAGTTCTTTTAACAAAAAAAAAGGGTCTCAAATTTGGATCAACAATTGCCCTCAAAACACTCAGTTAACAAAAAAATCTGGGGAAAAAAATGAATGAACACAAAAGAATCCAGCTCTTCTCAAAACAAAAAGAATCCAGCTAGCAAAATGTATTGCCTTTTCTATTTATTTGGTCATTTTGTATGAAATCAACCAAATTGAGAAATCACATGTGTATTTCAATGAACAAACAAAATCCTCGAAAGAGAGAAAAATTCAATGAAGAAACAGAGGTTGAACAGAAGATCACTACCATCGCCTGCGAAGATTCTGTCTTCTCCAATGCAACCCAAAAGATGCGAGTGTTGGGATTGAAGAATATAAGTATGAATCTTCAAGTTGAATTATGGCGAGATCCGTTGATCGAATTAATTGGATGATAGTTGGAGTGTGTTCTCCTTCCATTGGGGATGAACGTGGTATACTCACATGTTCAATTCCGACTTCGAATGAATGAGATATTCAAGTCTAAAGATTGCCTAATTCAAAGCCAAAACGGGACTAAAGGTACCTAAAAGCATTTAGTCCCACATTGGCCATGGGATGGAAGTTTATGGTGTATAAATAGAGAAAATTGAGAACAAAGGACGTGTCCTTTGGGTACTTGGAGTTTTCGCGCGCGATTGGGAGGGATCTACGGCCGGCCGGCTCCGGCGCCGGGCTCGGGTCCGGGTCTGGGTTCAGGTTCAGGTTCCTACCCTGCCTGGTTCTTTTTGAATCAGGTCACAAGGGTATGGGCCACTCTGGATCCGAACCAGACCCGCTCCACTCCGGATCTGAATTGCCTGCAAACGGATCCAAACCGTCCGCCAACGGACGTCTGCGAACGGATCCGAACCGCCCGCCAACGGATGTCTGAAAATCGTTGTGCGGTTGAGCAGTTGGGCAGTTTGGACCGAACAGTTGCGACGGTTCTGTCCGAACCGCTGCAATTGTTGGGATTCGCGGACGGGAATGCCCCTCCCGGAGCGCTATAAATAGCGCTCCGGTTTCCCTTTCTCAGACACACCAAGACAAATACATCTCTCTCTCTCTCTTGACAAATACATCTCTCTATCTCTTTCTATCTAATCTAAGTTTTGAAGTAAGATCTGAACTAAGAAGTAGGAAAGCAACTTCCAGCGAGAAGTGGGAATTCGAAGCGACTTTCAAAGAAGATTCTGCGAAATTTGTTCTGAAAGAGGAATCAGAAAATTCAACAGATTATGTTATAAAATTGTTGTCTGAATCTGGTACTTCTGAAGAAAAATATTCTTCAACCTTTCTTCATCCTCAACAGTGGGTGCTACTCCAAAGTAAAGGCAAATATTCATTCGAAATTTGTCCTTGTACTGCTGCTTCAACGATCCTGTGGAAGGTACTGGTTGACTACGGTTCGACCGTACGGTGATTTGGTAGTGCTATCCAAATACCGTGAAGGAGTGTTGTATCTTGGGAGACCAACGTCCATTATCCCGTTAGTACCGGTGCGGGGGACGTAATTGTCTTAAGGAGACTCGCTCTAAGCGTACCTCACTCCAAATACTGTATAAGTGGATTAAGTCCTTTATACAGGGGATATACTTTACAGTATATCGATACTGATTTATATTCAGTCTAATTGGTGTTTAATCAAGGAAGGAAATTGAAAGGTGGTTCTTAAATTAAGGAACGTTCTATTGAACGGAAAACCTCCCACCTGATATTTGCCGACCTGGCCAATTAGATTGTTGATATCTCGTGATCTTGATTAGTTGTCAGATTGATTCCTGTTAATCAGAATACCAACAATCTTAAGACAATTATCATTTCTTACTTCTGTTCTGCTTGAACTTGCAGAAAATGTCTGAGACAAATCAAGATAGCTCAAGCAAGGCAACAAACATGCCGCTCCAAGCTTTGATGCCTACTCCACTTCCTAACCCGAAGCCAGAGAAGTCAGGAAAATTTGATGGCACAGAATTCAAGAGGTGGAAACAGAAGATGCTCTTCTACTTGACCACTCTTCATCTGGCCAAATTCCTACAGGAGGATCCACCAGAACCCGGAACTGATCAGGACTCAGTCCTTGCAGTCAATGCTTGGACACAAGGTGACTTCCTTTGCCGAAATTATGTTTTAAATGGACTGGATGACTCTCTTTACAATGTCTACAGTCCTATCACTACGGCAAAGACGTTATGGGCCAGTCTTGACAAGAAGTACAAGACTGAGAATGCTGGTATCAAGAAGTTCGTCGTAGGACGATTTCTGGAGTATAAAATGGTGGATAGCAAGACTGTAATCAGTCAGGTGCAAGAGTTCCAACTTATCTTGCACGAGATAGAAGCCGAAGGTATGATTCTTCCTGAAACTTTTCAGGTTGCAACTATCGTGGAGAAACTCCCACCTGCGTGGAGAGACTTCAAGAACTACCTGAAGCACAAGCGAAAGGAGCTAAAGTTGAAAGATCTCATTGTGAGGCTCCGTATCGAGGAGGACAACCGCAAGTCCGAGAAAAGGAGCAGTAAGAACTCCTATGAAGCAAAAGCAAATGTGATCAAGGACTCAAAGGGGAAAGCGTCTACTTCCAAAGGCTTAAAGCAGAAGAAAACTTCCCAGGGGTACAAAGGCAAGGCCCAAGACGGCAAAAGCATGCGATTCAAAGGAACCTGCTACATCTGCAACAAAGAAGGGCATAAGGCTAATGAATGTCGCAGCCGTCTCAAAAAGAACAAGAAGAGCCACCCACAGGCGAACATGACCAACCATGAATCACCAAGCCTTTCAGCTGTAGTGTCAGAAGTGAATCTGACAACCAATAACAAGGATTGGTGGGTAGACACAGGAGCTACTCGGCAAATCTGCTCGGAGAAATTGTTATTCTCAGAATATCAAAAGCTAGAGCAAGATGAGCAACTATTCATGGGTAATTCAGCTTCCTCAAAAGTTGAAGGAAAGGGCAAGGTCATCCTGAAGTGAACATCGGAGAAAGAGCTTACTCTTAACGATGTGCTTCATGTTCCAGACATCTGCAAGAATTTGATCTCCAGATCAATACTTAGTAAGAAAGGATTTAGAATGGTATTTGAATCCGATAAATTTGTACTTACTAAGGGAGGGATGTATGTGGGAAAGGGTTATCTTGTTGATGGACTTTTTAAAGCCAATGTTGCAGTGGTAGATAAAAGTCTGTGTATTTGTACCCGAAGTTTATAAATAAAATAAATTCTTCTGTTTATTTGCTTGAGTCTCCTCTTTTGTGGCATGCTAGATTAGGGCATGTAAATTACAAGTCTTTGAAAAACTTGTCTAATCTGAGATATATTCCTAAACTCAACTTGAAAGAAATTCGCAAGTGTGAGATTTGTGTTGAGGCCAAGTTGGTGAAAAATTTATTTCACTCAATTGATCGAAATACAGAACCTTTAGGGTTAATTCATAGCGATCTGTGTGACTTGAAGTTTATGCCAACTAGAGGCGGGAAAAAGTATTTTATTACTTTTATTGATGACTGTACAAGATACTGTTATGTGTATCTTTTAAACAGTAAGGATGAGGCAATAAATATGTTTATAACATATAAAGCCGAAGTTGAGAATCAACTCAATAAGAAAATCAAGATTCTAAAATCCGATAGAGGCGGAGAATATGAATCAAATGATTTTAGTGAGTTATGTGCTAATTTTGGTATAATCCATCAAACTACAGCACCATACACTCCTCAGTAGAATGGAATTGCTGAACGGAAGAACAGAACTTTGAAGGAGATGGTTAATTCCATGCTCGTAAGTTCTGAAGCTCCGCAGAACTTGTAGGGGGAAGCTCTATTAACTGGAAATTATATTCTAAATAGAGTACCCCACAAGAAACTTGGTCTTATACCATTCGAGTTATGGCATGGAAGGACACCTTCCTACCATTACCTCAAAATGTGGGGGTGCCTAGCAAAGGTGCTAGTACCATTACCTAAAAAGACTAAGTTGGGAGCAAAAACTATGGACTGCATATTCATAGGCTATGCCTTGAATAGTAGTGCCTACAGATTTCTGGTTCATAAATCAGAGATACCAGATATTCATGTAAACATGATTATCAAATCTAGAGATGCTGTGTTCTTTAAAGACATCTTTCCGTACAAACGGGAAGCAGATAAGACTTCTGGGAAAAGAACACACGAGATGGCGTTCAGGGACGAAAGTTCTGAGGAACCGACTGTTAATGCGAAAACTGAACCAAGAAGAAGTCAGAGATCTAGAATCTCAAAATCTTTTGGTCCAGATTTCATAGCATACGCTATTGAGAACAAGCCTCAAACATTTAAAGAGGCTATGTCAACCCCAGAAGCACAAATGTGGAAAGAAGCTATAAATAGCGAAATAGAATCCATACTAAGTAATCATACTTGGGAATTGGTAAACTTGCCTCATGGCAGTAAACCAATTGGGTGTAAGTGAATTTTTAAACGAAAATTAAAACCCGATGGATCTATCGATAAGTACAAGGCTAGATTAGTAGCCAAGGGTTATCGACAAAAAGAAGGACTTGACTACTTTGATACTTATTCACCAGTAACAAGAATAACGTCCATTCGGATGTTGATTGCAATAGCAGTATTGCATAACTTAGATATCCATCAAATGGATGTCAAGACTGCATTCTTAAATGGTGAATTAAATGAAGAGATATATATGGAGCAACCTGAAGGATTTAAAGTCAAGGGCCAAGAACACAAGGTGTGTAAATTGGTAAAATCCTTATACGGTTTAAAGCAGGCTCCAAAACAATGGCATGAGAAATTTGATAGTGTCATGATGAAAGATGGATTCACTATCAATGAATGCGATAAGTGTGTGTACACTAAAACAGTTGGAAATGCATGTATCATTGTTTGTCTTTATGTAGACGACATGTTGATACTTGGGACTAATATTGAGATTATTAAGTCCACTAAACGAATGTTATCCAACAGTTTTGACATGAAGGATCTGGGGGTTGCTGATGTAATTTTAGGAATTAAAATCACCAGAACACCAGATGGAATCAGTCTATCTCAATCGCACTACGTGGATAAGATGATAGAAAGATTCAAGGATCATGGGATAAAAGAAAATACAAATCCTTTTCTCCCACACATCCACCTTCATAAGAATACAGGAACTGGAATACGCCAGTTGGAGTATTCTCAGATTATCGGAAGTCTAATGTATTTGATGAATTGCACTAGACCCGATATTGCTTACGCTGTAAGCAAGTTAAGTAGATACACTAGCAATCCTAGTGATCTACATTGGACCGCTCTACTACGAGTATTGGGTTACGTATCATATACCAAGGAATATGCCTTGAGATATGGACAGTATCCACCTGTACTGGAAGGATACAATGATGCTAATTGGATTGCAGATTCTGAGAAATCAAAATCAACTAGCGGATACGTATTTACTCTAGCAGGAGCAGCGGTATCATGGAAGTCTTCTAAGCAAACATGTATTGCCCGTTCCACTATGAACGGAATTCATAGCCTTAGATAAGGCTGGAGAAGAAGCAGAATGGCTTCGATAATTCTTAGAAGATATACCATTATGGCAAAAGCCAGTGCCCGCTATATGTATACACTGCGATAATCAAGCAGCTATATCTAGGGCACAAAATGTTATATACAACGGTAAGTCTAGACATATTCGTCGTAGACATAATACCGTGAAGCAGTTGCTCTCAAATGGAATTATCTCTATTGATTTTGTATCGTCAAAGGATAATTTAGCGGATCCGCTTACTAAAGGTTTAAGTGGAGAGCGTATAAACTGCGCATCGAGGGGAATGGGTTTAAAAGCCTAACCTTACCGAGTCAGCTTAATGGAAACCTCACTTAGCGACTGGAGATCCCACGGACTAAGTTCAAGAGGAAAAACTAGTTATGATTGACTCAGCAAGTAAGCACTTGGGAGCTTGACTCCAATCCATTCCTAAGGTGCACATAAGTGCTTTTCCACAAGTGGATTAAGGATAAGCTTAACGCTTTTAATGATACCTATATCTTGTTACTAAACAAGTGGAGTAGAGTAGACTACTCTTAATAGGTCCATCACCTATGTGAGTATAGAGTTGGGTCGGCTCTTTGGGAATTTCTATGGAGGCTGTTATTCCCTAAAGATACTCTCTGAAACCAAGAATGTCCAGGGCCAAAACGGACACAACCGAGAACCAAAGTTAATTTGAAAAGTCACTGTGTGAAGCTTGTTGACTTGGCTTACACTAACGGCTAACAGTTCAAGACCTAGTTCACTGATTAGCCAGTAAGTCCGATAAAGCTTTCGCTATAGAAGGTTCAAGACCTAGTTCACCTATCCTTATGCAGTTTCTTTTCTCAAGTACCTTTCACAATAGAGTCAGTCTCTTTGTGTGTCATTTCCTTGAATCTCCATTCATTGTGGGGGATTGTTGGAATTGAAGAATATAAGTATGAATCTTCGAGTTGAATTATGGCGAGATCCGTTGATCGAATCAATTGGATGATGGTTGGAGTGTGTTCTCCTTCCATTGGGGATGAACGTGGTATATTCACATGTTCAATTCCGACTTCGAATGAATGAGATATTCAAGTCTAAAGATTGCCTAATTCAAAGCCAAAACGGGACTAAAGGTAGCTAAAAGCATTTAGTCCCACATTGGTCATGAGATGAAAGTTTGTGGTGTATAAATAGAGAAAATTGAGAACAAAGGGAGTGCCCTTTGGGTATTTGGAGTTTTCGCGCGCGATTGGGAGGGATCTATGCCCGCCCGCACATGTGTGCATGCACGCGCGCGCCGCCGCTAGCGGCGGCGGCGGGCCGGCGCTGGTGCCGGTGCCGGGGCCGGCGCCGGTGCCGGGGCTGGCCCAGGCTCGGGTCTGGGTCCGGGTCTAGGTCTGGGTTCAGGTTCAGGTTCCTACCCTGCCTGGTTCTTTTTGAATCAGGTCTCAAGGGTATGCGCCACTCCGGATCCGAACCAGATCCGCTCCGCTCCGCTACCCGCTCCACTCCGGATCTGAATCGCTTGCGAACGGATCCAAACCGCCCGCCAACGGACGTCTATGAACGGATCCGAACCGCCCGCCAACGAATGTCTGAAAACCGTTGTGCGGTTGGGCGGTTGAGCAGTTGGACGGTTTGGACCGAACAGTTGCGACGGTTCTGTCCGAACCGCTGCAACTGTTGGGATTCGCGGACGGGAATGCCCCTCCTGGAGCGCTATAAATAGCGCTCCGGTTTCCCTTTCTCAGATACACCAAGACAAATGCATCTCTCTCTCTTTCTATCTGATCTAAGTTCTGAAGCAAGATCTGAACTAAGAAGTAGGAAAGCGACTTCCAGCGAGAAGTGGGAATCCGAAGCGATTCCAAAAAAGATTCTGCGAAATTTGTTCTGAAAGAGGAATCAGAAAATTCAACAGATTCTGTTATAGAATTGTTGTCTGAATCTGGTACTTCTGAAGAAAAATATTCTTCAACCTTCCTTCATCCTCAACAGTGGGTGCTACTCCAAAGTAAAGGCAAATATTCATTCGAAATTTGTCCTTGTACCGCTGCTTCAACGATCCTGTGGAAGGTACTGGTTGACTACGGTTCGACCGTACGGTGATTTGGTAGTGCTATCCAAATACCGTGAAGGAGTGTTGTATCTTGGGAGACCAGCGTCCATTATCCCGTTAGCACCGGTGCGGAGGACGTAATTGTCTTAAGGAGATTCGCTCTAAGCGTACCTCACTCCAAATACTGTATAAGTGGATTAAATCCTTTATACAGGGGATATACTTTACAGTATATCGAGACTGATTTATATTCAGTCTAATTGGTGTTTAACCAAGGAAGAAAATTGAAAGGTGGTTCTTAAATTAAGGAACGTTCTATTGAACGGAAAACCTCCCACCTGATATTTGCCGACCTGGCCAATTAGATTGTTGATATCTCAGTGATCTTGATTAGTTGTCAGATTGATTCCTGTTAATCAGAATACCGACAGCGAGTCATCATCAGAAGCCCAAAACAATGCCTCCAAATCCTGATCTTAAACCCTAGAACCGCCGGCACCAAAACTGTAACAGGTCCGCCTTCTTCCCAGCCCCCAAAACCAAGGGACCAATAGCCATTGTGAAAAGAAGGATCCCACCAATCCCTTGATTTTCGTGCTTCTTATCTTCCCGAACCGCTCGCCACCGGAGCCTCCGGTCGTAAACCCGCGGTCCTCCGACGCCGCAACGGAGGAGGAGAAGATTGAAAGGATCCAGCGGCGCCGTTTGTGAGAGGAGATCCCGATGAGAAATTGCAAAAGAGACTGCCCGCTTCAATGACAGCTGTTATCTTCAATGATCCAGTGCTATGTCATCATTTTTCTTGTGGCATTATTGTTGTTGTTGATGATGATGTTGATGGAGGAGAGAGGCGGACACGGAGATTGGGTTCCAAAGAGCCGTTACCGGTACCAGGACTAGTTGCTTTTTTTTTAGTTTGTTTTTTTTCCAGCCAAAGGTTTCATATATATAATTTTTTAAGGGAAAGCAAATTTATAGATTGACTCAAAAAGTTAATTAGGATGGTGGGTGAATTGGACAGTAGCAATGATGCTTGTTTCCAATGGTCGTGGAGAGCACAAGCCAGTGTTGCGCCAACGACAACAACCTGATGAGGATCCCCTGAATCTCTCAAATACAAAGAACAATCTCAAACAGCACAAATAAAATACTAGGAGAAAGCACACGCGCAAACAAACAATTTTAAAGAGGTTCGACCTCAATGCCTATGTCCTCGGGGCAATCAAAAGAGAGATTAATTACTAGGAAGATTGATTACAATTGCTAGCAGCCTTTTTGATCTCAAGAGAGCTCTAGGATTCTATTTTTCTCAGATAGTAAACCCTAGAAAAATAACACAGCCTTTAAATACAAACATGTTTCTAAACTTGCACTCGCAGCCCGCACCCGCTTGTCGATCGACCGGGCGGTCGACCGACCCCTTCTATCATCAATCAAACAACAGAGAAACACCAAGTCGAAGACTCGACAGCGGAAGCGGAAGCGTAGAAGATCTTCCACTAGCAAGCAATCACTATGCAACCAAGGAACACAAGATTTTATGTGGCTCGGTAATGTGCCTACGACCACGGGGAGGGGGAAAATATTTATTGAAGAAAATACAAGAGTTATAATGAGATCTCTCTCACAACTCTCAATGGTGAAATTCTAGAATTTCTCTTGAATTCTTAACATACCTTCAAAATGTCACCCCTGAAGGGTTTATATAGGCACGTATGATGATCCTAGTCCAACACGAACTCAAATCAGGAACTCCTTAGGGAAATAAGAAATCAGTGTCGAAACCAAAAAAGGAGAAAGATATGTATTAGGAAACTACTAAAAAACTAAATTCTTCTCCAATGAATATGAAGCACTCCAAATACTAACAATTAGTGCATTACTTATTGATATAAGATCCTGGTTTGCTAAGCTATAGTTCTTGAAGATTTCACATATTTTCAGGGATGGGAATGAGCATGCAGATTAGATTGCTAACATGGAGAAGAAGGGATTTGATTGTTGTTACATTGGTGATCATATTCTTCTTAAGCTTGTTGCCCTTCTGTCCAGGGATGTGAGTGACTTTGTGTACAAGAGAAAGAAAGCTCTCCTTTCTTCAACAAAAAAGAAGTTAAGTAGGAAAAGAAAAAGGAAATTAAAAAAAGGGTGATTGGTTTTCCTTCTAAATGTTTCGTCGAGTCTTATAAAGATTCAATTTGCAGGTCAGTTATATTTATTTATATTTATCTATTTATTTAGAGTTTTAGTTCTCTCTCTCTCTCTCTCTCTCTCTCTCTCTCTCTCTCTCGTGCGGGGAGTAGATATAAAAGATGGAGTTTTTTAACTCAATCAGTTTTGTGTTTAAAGATGTCCCAGAAATGTTGCAGAAGTGCAACACATCATTCTTGGAATATGTATCCAGATACGTGTCCTGATTTTTGCCGATATATTTCTCTATTTTCCTTGTACTTATTATCAATATTTGATTTAAACCCCAGTCCTGACCCCAACCTGAACTCAGCCTTGACCCAACTAGTGCCCTGACCCAACTAGTGCCCTGTCTCGGTATTAATCACGAGCATTTTTCTTCTTCTTTCCTCCTTTTCTTTGTAATTCACCTAGAGGGGGGTGAATAGGTGATGAGCTAATCTAATGGTCAATTAATACGGAATTAAAACTTCTTAAACTAAACACCACGTATAACACAAGAGTGTAACTGAATTCCCCGTGAAGGGCTCTGGACTAACTCCTCAAGATTCCTCTAAATAAGAGTTGAGGTGTCGCGTTGGCTCTCTTGGTTGAATATAAGTATTAGCAAACAATCCCCAAGCATATAACAATTAAGCTCACAATATATATTAAGCATATAAAGATGAAAGCAATATAAGCATGCAAGATATAAACAAGAGTAAGAGATAGAGAGTGAGCAATCGCAAACACGGGAGATTTGTTTCGAGCTTCGAGCACACTTGCTCTACGTCCCCGCCTTCAACACTATGAAGGATTTCCACTAAAAACGTTCCCACCGGATCACTCAGTGCCGCAACACCTATAAGGCGAGTTCACACTTGAACTCCTTGGAATCTCTAGTCCCGTACACACCGCAAGCCCACAAGCTTGCCGAGGCCGCACCTCAAACACCGAGTTCACACACGAACTTGAAACACCGCGAACTCGCAAGTCCGCCTCCTCAAAGTACAAGAAAGATCTCTTGGTGATCTAAATACTTTGATCACCAATAAACACTCTCACAATAACACTCTTATAGGATGAATATATCAATGGATAGCTCAAGTATTGTGTGAGAAAACTAGGATTGAAATGGTGGAGAAAAACTCAAGAAATCACTTTTAAAACACTCTTGATAAACACTCTTTTGATTTGGAAATATAACTCTAAAACATGTGGATATAACCACTGAAATGTGTATGCAAAACTAGCCCAAAACTCTTCTTAAAATTTTATGTGAAACAGCCCCCAAAAGCCCCAATTTATAGGGCTAGAAAAACTAGCCGTTGGGAGCCAAGTTGGCCTGCCGGTCGACCGCCCGGTTTACCAGCCAACGGTCAGATTTTTAACCGTTGTGCCACTGGTCGACCGGCCGGTCGACCGTGGCCTGGATACAGAGAGCAGACTCTCTGTACGATCGACCGCCCGGTCGACCGGGGCCTTTCCAGAGAGCAGAAGCTCTCTGCGGTCGACCGGGTCGGTCGACCGACCCTCCAGCCAAACTGGCGTGCACGTCTGTGCATGTCGGTCGACCAACTCCTAGCTCGGTCGACCGGTCCGGTCGACCGGCAGAAGCCAGGTCAGGTCAATTTTGGGATTGAAAAACTTGATTTTTATTTCTTAAATAAATCCCATAAATTCACGAAAAATCTACAAAAGTAGTTTCAATATAATAATTTGATAATCAAACATGTTTTGAGTAAAATCAAGACATGTTACAAACAATTTGAACTATTTTTGTAACTTGAAAATTTGGCTAAAAACGAAAACTGTATTTTTTCAAAATTGGTTTTTTCAAAACTTCTCCAAATACAAAAGCAAGATATTTTAAACTCTTTTAAAGCATAGAGTGTATGAATATGATCCACTACACATACATGTTGAAATATCTAAGTTTTTGACATTAAGCACTAAACATGGTTTTGGTTAAAAACATATATACTTTGAATTCCAAAAATCAAAACGGTATTTTTCCAAAATGAAAACTCTTTTGTATTTTTTCAAAATAGAAATTCTTTTATGAAAACTCATCTAAATCAAGAGTTTGTGTGTATATAGTAACTTGAGCAATCCACCAACTATTCTATCCTTTACATTTTATCTAAAAAAAATCTTATAAAAACAAACCTAGACACAAGCCTTGATCTTGAAGTCTTCACTTGAAGTCTTCTCATCTTCTTGACTTGGTCCAAACTTGATCTATAGAGCTAGACTCCTCTTGAGTATTTGATGTGGTCTTGATGCATAGGCTCTTGAATCAAACCGTGCTAACTCCAAAACTTGACTTTAAATCTTTTGTTGAAGCTACACACCTACTAAGATCTTGATCACAAATCTGAGACTAAATAAACACAAGATCATTAGTATCATAACTACATGAGTTGCTCATCATCAAAACTAGAGTAATAGGCCTTTGGGCCAACAATCTCCCCCTTTTTGATGATGACAAAACTCATGAAGTTACATATGCATGGATTAAAGTAAAGCTTCAAAGAAGCTCCCCCTTAACTCATGCATAACAATAAATAAATAAATATGTAATGAAAGCTCATAAACATGTATGCAAACATAAGGAGATAAATATGCCAATCAAGCATAAAAACATCAAATTCTTTTTCTCCTATTTGTAAAACAAAATAATATGCATAAACATAAATCCTTCTCCTCTTTTATGTATAAAGTAAGGAAAACATGTATATATATACTAAAATACTTCTCCTCCTTTTTGTCAATCATCAACAAAGGGGTTAAAGTAAACATAAAAACAATGTTCTCCCTCTCAAAAGAGGTGAACTCAAATCAATCAATAAAGAGATATATGCGATATACATTCATGAAGAGGAAAACGCTAAGTTAGCTTCCTTACATATATGCATTACATGAAGAAGGGATGACAAGCCCTAATTCACATAACACATAATATGTAATGCATAAGAGGAGATGTAAAGCTCCGCCTACACACGTGTACCACATAAAGAAGAGTTGTCAAGCTCCTCAATATAAGATACACTCAACATGAATCTATATATAGAAGAGATGTTAAGCTCCCCTTGCATATAGGCAATAAAAATCAAAACATCTTTAATTTTCTCATTAAAACAAAATTTTAAATTTTCTCAATAAAACAAATTTTTAGATATCTTAGTAAATCAAATTTTAAGATACCAAATTGTAAATAAACATTACAAATTATGAATTTTTAATTGTAATTGAAACATTTTATCAATTGAAATAACAATGAAATTTTGATACAAATTGTAATCTTGATACCAATGAAAGAAAGTATTTTATATTTTGATACCAATATAAATTTTCATGGATACCAATTGAAATAAATAGATCAATAGATACCAATTGAAACATATTGTACATTTTGATATCAATAAAAATACTAATTATAAAAAAATACCAATTGAAGATAATGCATAAGCTTATATAAAAATATCAATTGAGAAATCAATTGAAAATTAAGATTTGAATGAAGCTTAGCATAAACATACTTTGTACTTTAAACATGTAAATATCTTGAAAATCAAGTATAAATATATGTATTTGATTGTGCTTGATTTTCAAAACATATATATGTATGAAAAAGACAATACCAATAGGAATTGATATTATGAAAATTATGAAGCATACATATATAGGAAACAAAATATGAGTATATACAAAATAAATATCAATTGAACTTAACAATGTAAAACAAGTATATAACTCATAACTACCACCCTTTATATGCTCATGATAAAAGATTTTTCAATTAAGCTTACAAGGCATATTCGTCCATCTGTCCACCCATGACGGTGTTGGTAGGGGTTTTCGAAAATAATTTTAAAAATATTTTTTGTATTGAAAACACTACCAAATGAAGAATACATAACTAGTTAAAATAATTTTTGAATACTAGTTAAAAATCCTTCAAAACATGAAACCAAATCATATGTTTATCATGAAACATACTAAATACATAAAATTCGACACTCAAAGTCCATAAAGCTCAAAATGATCATGAAACATAGTCATGAATAAATAAATAAAGTGTGAATGTATAAAAGTCATGTAATTAGCATTTTCCATGAAGATAATCAATGAAGCTCAAAAACAAACTTGAATCTCATTTTAAAAATCATGAAAATCATAAAGATTTTATTTTTTTCGTCTAAAAACAAACTTCTAGGTATATGTATGTTTTATCCAAAACAATAATATGCATACATATCCCAACATAAAAAGAGTTCATAATATAAATTGCATGAAGGCAAATGACTCAAGGGGCATACAAGTATATTTATTGGTTTTGACTAAAAATACCATATACATGAAGTAAAACATAAAAATAGGCAAAACAAGTGTAAAAGAGGAAATCATCAAAACTAGGCTATATATGTACATATAGTGAGTACAAATGAACGTTGAAATGCAAACATAAATGTTTCAATTTGTTGCTCACTACTTGTACATGTACATACACAAGTTTTAAGAAAATCTACATTTAAACACGTTATATACCTCATGAAGCACAAAATAAAACATGAACATTTTAACAAACACTAAAACATGCTAAAGATCATCAATCATAAATGCATGTAAACAAACTTAGGAGTTTTAGAGATAGTTACCAAACAAAAAGAACTATGCTCTAATTCTCCAAAACATGGTGGTTATCCCACCAAACCTCCTTGATAGCGGTGCATCAAATGTGTCCATCAAGTCCATACATCCACTATCAAGGCACCATCTTTCTCTCGTCCTGTGAGAGCCCGCACCTACATAAAAAACACAAGGTGGGGATGTTGGTACTCATTTTCTTTTGGGTCCTTGAGGGTTAGCATTATAAGGAACCCAAACATTTTTCTTATTAGCAAAATTAATATGATGCAACTTATCAAAACAAAACTTTGCTAAATGGCCTTTGCGGTCACAATGTGTACAAGTGTACACTCTACTATGCACATGTGTACAAGGGTGATCGTGGCGTGCAAAGTGTGCATATCCATGATGTGGATAATGTGCATGAGTATGTGGAGTTTGTTTCTTTGAAAACAAAGATTCCAATTTAGAATGATTAAATGCACATGTGCTCAAAGTTGAGCTCAAACAATTTATTATATTTTTAAAAATTTAATCTCATTTTGATTAATAGTAGCATGTAAAGCATGGTGAGAATGAGGATTATTTTTCTTATTCTTTTTAGAAACATTTTCTTTTTATTTTTCAATAATTTTTCTTTTTAAAGAGTTGTTTTCATGCAAAGCAATTTCTTTTTGATTTTCTACCAAAACAATTTTATTTTTCAAATTAGTGTTTCCTTCATAAAGATCATTTAATTTAGAAAGTAAGGAAACATTTTTATTTTTCAAAGATTCATTTTCTTTTGAAATATTTTCAAATTTATCTTGTAAAGAATCTTTTTCTTTTAACAAACAATCAAATTTATTTTTCATTTTCTTGTTATCTTTCTTAAGCAATTCATATTTTTCAATTAGTTGTTGACAAAATGAAGTAAGCTCATCATAAGACATGTCAACATCTTCATCTACCTCGGACTCGGTAGTTACCTCAAGGGGGTTATCCCCTTGGACCATGTAGCACACGTTGGAGGTGTTACTTCCAACATCCAAATCGCTCTCCGCATAATATTTTTCATTTTCGTCAAGGGAGATCAAGGTGTTCCACACTACAAAAGCTGAATCAAGATTAGAAACCCTAGATAAATAAACATCATTTAGGGTACACTTCAAAGCATGTAGGGCTTTTGAGTTAGCCTCAATATACTTGCTATTGTTAACATATGAATCTTTAATAGTAGCAAGATAAACATGAATACCTAGGCCTTTGAGGTACAAAGACATCTTAACCTTCCAAGTTTGGATGTTAAGGATGTCAAAGGTGGGAGGTGTCATGAAGTCCATAGTGTGTGTACAAATATTGTGATAAGCTATAAAATGAGGATCTTTAACTCTAGGTTGTAAGACCCAAATCAAGAGCACTTGGCTCTGATACCAATTGTAATTCACCTAGAGGGGGTGAATAGGTGATGAGCTAATCTAATGGTCAATTAATGCAGAATTAAAACTTCTTAAACTAAACACCACGTATAACACAAGAGTGTAGCCGAATTTCCCGTGAAGGGCTCTGGACTAACTCCTCAAGATTCCTCTAAATAAGAGTTAAGGTGCCACGTTGGCTCTCTTGATTGAATACAAGTGTTAGCAAACAATCCCCAAGCATATAACAATTAAGCTCGCAATATATATCAAGCATATAAAGATGAAAGCAGTATAAGCATGCAAGATATAAACAAGAGTAAGAGATAGAGAGTGAGCAATCGCAAACACGGGAGATTTGTTTCGAGGTTCGAGCACACTTGCTCTACGTCCCCGCTTTCAACACTATGAAGGATTTTCACTAAAAACGATCCACCGGATCACTCGGTGCCGCAACACCTACAAGGCGAGTTCACACATGAACTCCTTGGACTCTTTAGTCCCGTACACACCGCAAGCCCACAAGCTTGCCGAGGCCGCACCTCAAACACCGAGTTCACACATGAACTCGAAACACCGCGAACTCGCAAGTCCGCCTCCTCAAAGTACAAGAAAGATCTCTTGGTGATCTAAACACTTTGATCACCAATAAATACTCTCACAATAACACTCCTATAGGATGAATATATCAATGCATAGCTTAAGTGTTGTGTGAGAAAACTAGGATTGAAATGGTGGAGAAAAACTCAAAAAATCACTTTTAAAACACTCTTAATAAACACTCTTTTGATTTGAAAATATAGCTTTAAAACATGTGGATATAACCATTGAAATGGGTATGCAAAACTAGCCCAAAACTCTTCTTAAAATCTTATGTGAAACAGCTCCCAAAAGCCCCAATTTATAGGGCTAGAAAAACTAGCCGTTGGGAACCAGGTTGTCCTGTCAGTCAACCGCCCGGTCGACCGGCCAACGGTCAGATTTCTGACCGTTGTGCCAGCGGTCGACCGGCCGGTCGACCGTGGCCTGGATACAGAGAGCAAACTCTCTGTACGGTCGACCGCCCGGTCGACCGGGGCCTTTCCAGAGAGCAGAAACTCTCTGCGGTCGACCGGCCCTCCAGCCAAATTGGCGTGCACGTCTGTGCACGTCGGTCGACCGTCCCGGTCGACTGACTCCTAGCTCGGTCGACCGGCAGAAGCCAGGTTAGATCATTTTTCGGATTGAAAAACTTGATTTTTATTTCTTAAATAAATCCCATAAATTCACGAAAAATCTACAAAAGTAGTTTCAATATAATACTTTGATAATCAAATATGTTTTGAGTAAAATCAAGACATGTTAGAAACAATTTGAACTATTTTTGTAACTTGAAAATTTTGGCTAAAAACGAAAATTGTATTTTTTTCGAAATTGGTTTTTCCAAAACTTCTCTAAATACAAAAACAAGATATTTTAAACTCTTCTAAAGCATAGAGTGTATGGATATGATCCGCTACACATACATGTTGAAATATCTACGTTTTTAATATTAAGCACTAAATATGATTTTGGTTAAAAACATATACACTTTGAATTCCAAAAACCAAAACGGTATTTTTCCAAAATGAAAACTCTTTTGTATTTTTTCAAAATAGAAATTCTTTTATGAAAACTCATCTAAATCAAGAGTGTGTGTGTGTATAGTAACTTGAGCAATCCACCAACTATTCTATCCTTTACATTTTATCTAAAAACAAATTCTTATAAAAACAAACCTAGACACAAGTCTTGATCTTGAAGTCTTCACTTGAAGTCTTCTCATCTTCTTGACTTGGTCCAAACTTGATCCATAGATCTAGACTCCTCTTGAGTACTTGATGTGGTCTTGATGCATAGGCTCTTGAATCAAACCGTGCTAGCTCCAAAACTTGACGTTAAATCCTTTGTTGAAGCTACACACCTATTAAGATCTTGATCACAAATCTGAGACTAAATAAACACAAGATCATTAGTACCATAATTACATGATTTGATCATCATCAAAACTAGAGTAATAGGCCTTTCGGCCAACATTCTTTTCCTTTTCCTTTCCTTTTCTTTTCCTTTTTTCTTTTTCTTTTTCCCCTTCTCGATACATCCCCCTCCCCCTAAATATCTCTCATTCTCTATCTCCACCACTCATTCTTACTCTCTAATCTCTCTCTCTCTCTCTCTTCACCTCTTCAACCCCGACACCCTAATGCCCTCTCCAGCCAGCTCCGGCGCCCCACTAGTGTCGCCTACCCCCCGGCACCCTCGCTGGCCTGGCACCCCTGATCTGACCCCCTCTCATCTCTTTTTTCTCCTTCCCCTCTCTAACTCTTTTTTTCTCCCTCTCTCCTAAATCCAACCAGCCCCTCCCACTCTCTAGCCAGATTCAGCCATCCCTGTCGTCCACCTCACTGGCGACGACCCCGACGACCCAGAGCCGGCCGACCCCCTCTCTCTGGCTGAGAAACCCTCTCCTCTCTCTCCTCTCTCTTCTCTCTCCTCTTTCCCCCCATTATTCGTCTCCCTCTCTCTTTTCTCTCTTCTCTCTCCTCTCTCTTCTCTCTACTTTCTCTCTAGCCATCTCCTCTCTCTCATCTTTCCTCTTTCTCTCCTCTCTCTAGCCTTCTTTCGCCTCTCTCTTTGGGCGCGGGTGCATTGACTCCCCTGGAGTTCCTGGGTGTTCGTGTCTTGACCCGATCTAGGCGAGTACTGTGTTTTATTACGAGTACCGTTATTTTATGTTGGGCATGTATGTTATTTCATGTTGGGCGTGTATCATTATTTGCGTGTGATTCATGTGCCTGTACTTGTGGGTGTTTGTATATTGGTGGGTGATGTTGTATTGAGTAATATATGTTGTATTTGTGTCAGTGATTGAATGTATCTGTAGGCGATTCTTGTATCACTTTGAGCGTGTATTTGTATCTGTGGACTGATACTTGTAATAAGTGTATATTATACTTGTATATGTTCATATGTTGGTACTAACATTTATGCAGGTACTCTAGACTTCGGGCCTAGCCCTCGGAAGCTATCCAATAGTCGTTGGACTTATAGCCTCTGGGTTTCGTGAAAGCTACGAGTGGCTAGCTTAATCGCTCTGCGGTTCTCTAACTAGTTATTTATATACATGTTTTGTACTAACGCTTTTGCAGGTTGTGGATATTTTGGCCACAGCCCTCGGGCCGAGCTATCCAGTAGGCTTAAGCCTTATACCCCCTGGTTTAGTGATAGAGGTTCCACTATTCAGCCTCTAGGCTTAATCGCTCTACGGTTCTATACTACAGTCTTCGGACTTAAACCCTCCGAGTTTCTATAATAGCTCCTTTCAGGAGGCGAGCTTAGCGCCCAACGCTTTACATCTAAAATCGTTCAAACGTAGCTTAGCTGCGTGTGTAGCCGAGCGTTCATATGTTGCTTCGTCACGTGCGTTTAGCTTCACTGCGAGCATGGCTTTGTCACCTGTTAGCAGAGCGTTCATATGCCACTTCACTATGTGCGTCTAGTTTCTTCGCGAGTGTGGCTTCATCGTATCGTTAGCCTGATGTTCATACGTCCACTTCACCGCGAGCATAGCCTCGCCGAATGAGTTAGCGTCTAGAGCTGCATGCTAACTCCACCGTGTGCCGAGCATATACTGATAAGGCCTATTTTTCTCCAGCTTAACTAGCATTAGATAATTAATTATTAATTATTATTAGTATGGTTGTGAAGAGTTTGAAATGTTTGCTCATACTATTTTCTTATACCATGTCATATGACCTGCCACTCACCTGATGTTTGAGTACTGTACTTACATGTATTGTTGTACTTCACCGATACGATAACATGATACTCGGTATCTCGTCACCTGCACTAACACCTTGATAGATTAATTACTTAGCACATGCTATCTTCATTCATATCATGTATTTGGCTTGTACTGCACAATTCACTGGTACTGTGACACTTGATTGGTTGTACGATTGACACCTATTATTCTGTTATATTTACAGTGATCATGTACTCCTGAACCCCTATATCTTGTACTCATGTATCGCATGTACTCATGTACTCCTGAACCCCCGTAACTCACATGCTTCTGCATCATATACACCTGTTACTAAATACTTTAAATACTTATAATGTATAATATAGTATAATAATTATACAACTTACATCGGGATGGGGAAAACTAATGGGTGCCGATGTAGTTTCCATGTTTATGATTGCCTTAAAGTGTCGCGCGACCACATTCTTGGGAGTCACCTGGAGGCCACCAATGTTCCCGTGGGGTGCACTTTCTCTTTCTCTCCTTTCGGGTATGCAATAAGCCCTGGGCTTATTCCTATGAGATTTGCGATACCCTATTCCTGTTCGGACATACAATATGTCTCGATACCTAACGATACGTTTTGGCTGAGTACGGAATACTCCTGGACCGTTGTTCCGGGCAAGCATGGGACCCATTCTAAACATTGTTCATCGAACTCTATTAGTTTTCAATAACTTGCTCTCTAATTTGTATGTGGAGGTACGTGGGATGGGACGCTTCCCGATGCATACAAATTAAATGAGTCTTAATGATAAATACTACTATATGATAATTCATCAATAATTCATCAAGGTTTTATCGAATTTCGTGTCATTTTGCAATTCGAGTTTTATACACTCAAATTACGATGACATAAGACATAAGATATATATATGTGAGGATTTCTTGTTTGAATTATCTCCTTGACATACTAGTCTCATGAAGTCGTAAACTGAGCTTGTACAACTGGTTTTGCTCGCAATTGCAATTATCATTTTTTGTATTATCGGATTTTGTGTATGTCAAATTTTAATTCAGATTTATCAATATTTATTATTATTACTATTATTATTTTTACTATTATTATATCTTACCCGCCACTTGTGTAATATATTGCCTGTCTCTTGGTAGATATTATGCTTTTGCTACTATATTTAATCTCCTGACTTAATTGCTCTTGATTTTATACAGATTCTTTGGTTACTATTTATATTTACTATTCTTGCTTGCTTGCATGATTTGACTACATGACATACTTCATGGTACCTGTTTATGCTGTTCTCCTATTCTGTTATTTTGAGGACAACTTGGGTTGTATGCACTCAGCTGATAAAGACATGAGGTATAAGGTATCTATATGAAGGGTTTCTTATTTGGATTATCCCCTCGACATACTAATCTCATGAATCCGTCAACTGAGCTAGTACAGCTGGTTTTGTCACATCTGTATGTAACACATTACTTGATGCCTCATTACATGTTCGTGTGAGTATGTTCACGACACAATTTCGATACATGCTTTTCCGATGCAGTTTATCGATACATATATGTTTGCTTGTGCATGCCACTTAGCTTTATTTTACGTACTTATTGAGTTGCTTTCTGACAACCCTTGAACTTGCATGTTCAGATCCTATAGCTTGAAGCTTGTGGACTTTTCTGTCATTGATCAGAATGGCGCAGTAGAAGCGTGGTGGATCGGTGGTAGATCGTCTGTAACCCTTTTCTTTCGGCCCCTCATGCCCGGCTCTTGAGATCCTTTATCAAAGCTTATGAGCACTTTTGTACTATTTATACTTGTATATCTCCTTATAAATCATACTTTTGTATTTCTTGATAATGTAATATTCTTGTAATATTGGATCACACTCTCTGATAACTGTGTACTCGTTTTAATTTATTGGAATGTATATTACCACTGTGCTTTCACACTCTAATTCTTGTTTGTACTTATGCTTAGCATATATATATATATATATATATATATATATATATATATATATATATATATATATATCCCTACATATATACATCACAGTAATATCTCCCTACCCGCGGGATCGGAGTATTACAAGAAGATCAGTGCATTAGCCGTTCTGAACAGTCGCACAACCATCGCAGGACCCGGGTAGTGCATACGAGGACGATTTGTCGCCCTACACAGAGTCATTAAGCGGATTGACCTGCGTAGTCAGGTGCGTTTGGGCGAGATTAGAGTTTCACGGCATCTCAGATCACTTTGAAGTGTAGCTCGAATTACTCCGGAGTTTGAGAACAAGGCAACTCAAAAATATCAGTTTAGAGAAGCAATCCGAAGGTCGTTCTCACTCCGATCGGAGAAGCAACTCAGACAAGCTGGAAAACTGTCCAGGATAGTTTGGAGACTTCACAGACCACGAGTTGTATTTGGCAGTTTGAGTGCAATTCGAGTTTCTTTTTGAAAAGGATTCTTGATCTGTTTGGGTTTCCTTCTATTGGCTTTCTCTGAGGCTAAATATTAAGAGCTTCGGTACTCTATTTGTAACTTGTATTGGTAATTTGATTAATAAGATTTCTCTTCCTTTGTCCCGATGATGTAAACAATTTGCCGAACCTCGTTGAATCTTGTGTTCTTTACTTTTGTTTTCTCTTCTTACTTTTGTGAATGTTCTTGATAACTCTGATCTTGGCATTGGACTTACGAGGGCACAACAAGTGGAAAAAAAGCTTTTTAGGTTCATGGGGAGTTCGTTTGAGTGGAGTAGATGGTTCAAAAACTCATCTAGGGTTTCACTTGGAGGTAAAGTTTTGGTCTTTATTCATTTGGATCTATTTTTCATTAGTTTTCTGCATAGCATGTTTGATTTTTTTGAGGATATGACTGATAGTAATTAATCAACGGTGAAGACTATTAATGTTCACCAATCAAAGATCAATGTGGTGAAGTTCGATGGCACAAACAACTTTGGTATGTGGAGATGCGACGTGACATATGCACTGACCGTATCAAATTTGGAATATTCTCCTCAGTTTAAGAAGAAACCAGAGGAGATCTCAAGAAAAGATTAGGATAAGATGAATCGAACGACATGTGGTGTCATCAGATCTTGCCTGACACAAGATCTGAAGTATCATGTGATGATAGAGACCTCCACGAATAAAATTTAGGAGATCCTAGAGAGTAATTATCTAACAAGAAGTATTAAAAATCGTTTGCATCTCAAGAGGAGGTTTTATCGCTTTCAGTTGAAAAAGGGGATTTTCATCTGCGAGCACATGAACTACACGAAGCTTCTTGCAAATATAGCTAATGTGGGTGAAGTGATCAAGGACGAAGATAAGGCTTTGATCCTATTATGCTCTCTTTCAAATGATGATTATGAGACCTTTATTCTAACTTTAATCAATAGTAAGCAATTCCTTAGCTACAATGAGGTGTCGATTGCTTTTGTGAGCCATGAACAAAGATGGAAGGACAATGAGTCCTCCATTAGAACATCAGCAGAGGCATTGACTGTAAGAGGAAGGAGTTTCAATCAGAAGGGCAAAAATAATCATGAAAGATTAAAGTTTAAGTTTAGTTTGAAGAAAAATCAGTGTGCTTTCTGCAAAGAGGAAGGACGCTAAAAAGTTTGTCCAAAACTAAAGAACAAGAAGAAGGTGTCGAAGCCGGAAGCAATCATCACACAGGTGAAGTGTTCACATGTAGATGGTCCGGATTCTGACTCATTCATTTTTTTTACTTACTATCACTACTCTTATAGTTTGCTACTTAGATGTTTCTGAATGGATTTGGATACGGGCGCTACCTACCATATTTGTCCCAAGTAGGATTGGTTCACTGGCTTTGAAAAGCTGGACGGAGCTATGGTGTAGATGGATGATGATCACACATGCAACATGGATGGAGCAGGTATGATCCTTATCAAGATGTTTGATGGGATGGTGAAGGAGCTGAATGATGTGCGATACATTCTTCAGATAAAGAAGAACATTATCTCAGTTGGAGTTTTGGAGTTACAAGGTCCAGAGTTTTCTAGTAGAGATGAAGTTCTCAATGTACCAAAATGCTCTATGGTTATGTTGAAGGCTGTAACCCCCTGATCCTTGATATACGTATCACAGTATCAGTAATCGATACGGTGTACAAAGTTATTTTAACCTTCTTGGTAGTTAGATTGGGCCAATCTCAGTTTCAGATCTTATTTTCTAATATTTTAGATTTTTTAAAATTTTAAAATTTTCTAAATTATTTTGAAAAATTTTCGAATTCGGTGTCGACCGATACCGGCAATCATCTCTACAGTTTTTAATTGGAGTTAAATTTTGAGAATCTACTTTCAAATTACTCTTTAAAATTATATTTTCTTCTTTCAGGCATTTTTGAAAATTTTTCTAAATTTATCAAAAATCTGGCCAAACCGGTGTCACCCAGTATCGGCGATACATTCTAAGATTTTTAACTTGCAAATCGGACAAGATTTCTAGAATTCAATTTCACATTCCTTCTTCGTGTAATATTTGTTTTGAAGACTGTTCGGAACTAGTCAAAATTTAACAAATTTAAATAATAATATAAGAATATATTTTATATTTCTTATTTCTTCCTTTATCTTTTTCCTTCTCTCCATTTCTCTGGATTTTCCCCCACCGACTTTATACCGCCATATCTCTCTTCTTTTCCCTCTATATCTTTGCTCTCTCTATTGTAGCTCTTTTTCCTACGATCGCAACGATTCCAGAATCATCCAAATCAGATACTGGATGCTCCAGATATCATCCGAATGCTAGAAATCACATAAATAGGTTAAATATGTAATAAAAAGATCTAAAATGCAATTATTAGAAATTTCAAGGGATTTTGTAACACCCCGCTCCCGGAATACGTACTTAGTTATGTATTCATATTTTTGATCATATTTTTTTGTTTTGATTTCAGTATTTGTTTTGTATTATGAATTATTTATATGATCGTTTTGCAGTGGATCTGGATTCGTGAACTCGAAGTCAGCCCTTATCTGAACCGGGAGCCCGATCCTAGGGTATAGCTTGATTTGATCTTTCTGCTATTCTGATTTGACCGATTTCAGTTTCAAATATCGTTTTTCAATATTCTAGATTTTTCATGATTTTATAGAATTTTCCTGAATTAAGTTGTAAATCTTCAAAATCGGGGTCGACCAATACCGCTGCTCGATTCTCGAATTTTTAATTTACAAACGGAATTAAAATTCTAAAAACGGCTTTCCTGTAACTTCTTAAAATCACATTTTCGATCTAAATACTTTTTCTGAGAATTTTCTAAATTTATCGAAATTCCTCTAGATTTGGTGTCGGCCAATTTCACTGGTTGATTCCAGAAATTTTAGTTTACAATTGGAATCAAATTTCTGGATTCCGCTTTCATATTACTTCTTAGAATTATATTTTTTCTTTTCATGTATTTTCTGAGATTTTTTAGATTTTATCAAAATCCGACCGACCCGGTGTAGACCGGTGTCGACGGTTGACTTCAGGATTTTTATTATAAAAATGGGATTGAATTTCTGAAAACCAATTTCAGCAAAATCTTTAAATAATATTTATTATTTTTGAGAATTTTTGGAAGCTTTCCAAACTAAATTTTTTGGACTTTTCCGGAGTTTTCGGTGTTTTCCCAGATACCTGAATTTTATCCAGATATTTTACTTTTCTCTTTTTTCATATTTAATATGGGATGCTCTCCATACTGCATTTAATGCTTGTCCTGCAAGATTAATTCTGAACCATGCTTTATTGTCTTTTCTGTCAAACGCAAATCTCGCGTTTTCTCCTGGACGCGGATTTTATCTCCACGTCTAGCTTGGTTGCCTAGACGCAGATTATTTATTATGCGAGGACGCGGCTCTTTTTTAAAGAGACGCAACTCATTTTGGGGATGGCAAGGTTGTAATAATCAAACCCCTCCTTTTATATATACCCACCTTTCTTTCTCTCTCTTTCATTTTTCTTTCCTTCTCCATTTCCAGCAAGCAAATGGCAGCAGCCCCCTGAGCCATGGCCGCCTCCTTGGCCGGCCATCTTCTTCACTCTCCCCTCCATTTTCACCACCAATTTCATCATCTTTCTTTCCTCCATCTCCTCCTTCATTCCAATAACAACAACAACCACCACACCACCACTACACCACCTTCTTCTTCCTCTCTTTCTACCAAACAACCACTCTTACCACCAACTTCACCATCATTTCCTCCACCATCTACACCACCTTAGCCACCACCAACTGCGCCATCTTCCTCCCCTCAGAGAGATCTTTCTAATGAACTATAGCTTCGCTCTCCAAAACTCCTTTTGCAAAACTCTAAAATCTAAAATGAACTACACTTGCACCCCACTATTGGTTTGGATTTGGAACTTTGGCCACCCTTTTCGGCCAACTCCGGCCACCTCCAATAGCCGCCGGCGACCACCAACCATGGCCGACGACCATCCTTCCTTTCCTTTTCCATTCTTTCCTTCTTTCATTCTTTCCTTCCTTCTTTCTTTCTTTCTTTTCTTTTTCTTTTCCTATCCTTTTCTTTCCTTCTCTATTTTTCCCCAAAAACTTGCGTCTCCCCTTTTTTTCCAAAAACTTGCGTCCCCACTCTCACTCTTTCCCTGCGTCACTCTCACTTCTCTCTGTCTCCCTTTTTCTCTCTGATAATTGCTGAAGCAGATCTCACCCCCGCGTCCAAGCAATTCCCTAACGCGGCCTTCGCGTTCTTGCATCGACGCTACGCGGAGCCCATGCCCGCGTCTGTGTCCTTCTCGTGTCAACACGATGCGGAGGTCATGCCCGCGTCTGTGTTCTTCTCGTGATAACGCGACGCGGAACCCACATCCGTGCCAGCGTTCTTCTCATGTTATAACTTGAACGCGGGTCTCGAACCTCGCGTTTGTGGCATCTACGCGACGCGACTCCCGCGTCTGCGACCCCCGCGTCTCATTCTCAAACCCGCGTCCCCCTCTACACACTCTATCTCCCTGTACACTCTCTCTCTCCATGGACTTCTCTCTAGCTCTCACTTTCTCTCTCCTCTCTCTCATTCTCTTTCTTTCTCTTGATTTTCTCCTCTATCATTTTCCCTTTAACGCGTTTACGCGTTGGCTACCTGAATTCCGAAGATCAGGGACTTCACAGTATTTTCTGTAAATTTAGGCGAGTGTTCTCGCTTTCCTCTTGACTTCCCATTTCATCGGTCGACTTGTATTATTCACGATTTGTGTTATTTGAAACTAACACCTTCTCTGCAGGTACCCTAACCTCTGAGTACAACCTTTGAGGTTTGAAGTCCTCTGGACTTTCTTTATGTTACGCCTGGTAGGCGGACCTAGCGTCAACACTTTACCGCTTACTCCGTTCGAGTGTAATTATCCCGTGAGCATGGCTTCCCGTGAGTAATAGTTTAGCGTTCATACGTTTACTGCGACACGTGTGTCTAGCTACACTGCGAGCGGTAGCCACGCCGAGCGTGATAGCATTTAGTATTGTACATTAACTTTGCTCCAGCTTGCTCAGCTCTGCTTGATTTTGCTCAGCTATTACTCTATCACTTACCAAGTACATGCTTGATATGTTAATACTTGACATGCTTTTGCTTGATACCTACTATCAACATGCTAATATTTGACACCTGTCTGTATCACTTGACAACTGATGTGTCATCACCTGACATCCAACTTGCTACTTGACACTTGCTCCTTATTATAACATGACTTATCACTTGCCTCTTGACATACTAATTCTTGACCTGTGATCATCACCGTTATGGGAATACTATACTTGTTATCCTGTATTATATATATACAGTGACCTGAATCTATAGTACTCATGTACTCCTGAACTCTTGATCATGTCTTGCACCTCCTATTCCCATAAATTGACAATTACATAATAAATCATAAAAAGGAACAACTTGCATCGGGTCGGGAAAAACTTGTGGCTATCAATATATGTTCATGTTTACAGTGGCACTAGGTATGTTGTGCAACTAAAACTCCGGTCTGACCTTTGGGCCTCCAGGCGACCGAAGGGAGTGCTGGCTCCCTCCTTCTTGGTACCATCTTGATAAGGGCATTCTATAAGACCCTCCTGTACGCCTTGCGGCTGGTTCCGAGCACCAGTAACGAAACATCCTGGACCGTGGTCCCGGGCATGCACGGGACCCACTGTAAACATTGTTCGTTAAAACCCCGTTGGTTTCCAATAACAACCTTGCTTTACTTAGATGTGGATATATGTGCGCTGGGACGCTAGATCACATATCTAGACATCTGGGTAAAACGAGTAATAATAATAATAAATGATGCTAACCATGTATCCGTAGTATGCTTTGCCATGTTTGCTTGTATCGGATTTTACTTCGGATTTTCGGTTTTATGATTATTATACTATGCCTACTTACTTCCTGCTTCATCACCTGTGTTCTATTCCATTAGTCCCCTACTCTTATTTAAATATACTATGAGTCTTTCCTACTTGATATCAATTGCTGTATATCTACTCGCTCCTGCATGCTTGTGCTTACGACACAGTTTTCATGTTTATGATCCAGATTTATCGATACACATGTGCTTACCCATACTCGCCATCTGGCTTTTGCATCACCACTCGCCAGGGAGTTCTGACTCCTCTGGATTCTCATGTCCCGGTCTTAGAGCTTGAAGCGTATGGATCCTCCCAGTTGCTGATTAGAACGGCGCAGCGGTAGCGTGGATCTCCAGTAGACCATCCAGAGCCCCATCCTTCCAGGCCCCCTTGTTCGGCTCTAGAGTTTTCCTATTATGACTCTGAGCCGCCATTAATATGAAAACACCTAGAGGGGGGTGAATAGGTGTAAATGCTAATCTAACAATCTTTTTAAAACAAGTATGAATGAATGATGCAACGATAACTCAAAACAAGACTAAGAGCCGAATACCTGGTGAAGGGCTCTGAACTCCTTCCTCGTGATTCCTCTAGATATGAGTTTGAGGTGCGCATTGCAATCTTGTTGTATGAGTAATGATCGACAATGTAGTAAGAAATGAATTTGAAGCAATAATGTAGTGCACACAAGATATATCACAAGGTATGAAAGAATAGCAATATCAAAAGTAAGAAAGTAAGAGCAATAGAGAGCAAAGAGATAATCAATCGCAAACACAAAGTATTTGTTTCGAGGTTCGAGCCACCACTCTACTCCCCGCCTTCACCGCCGTGAAGGGTTTCCACTATCCACCGAGGAACTTTACAAGGTCTACCGAAGACCAGAGTACTGAACTCCACCAATACAATCCTCTACCGTAGAGGTATCTCAACAAGAACAAGAAGAAGAAACAAGTAGCCAAGTGATCACCAAAAGGATCACAAACTTCTTACGAACTTCTCTTTACAACTTCCTTATAAAATGAGGAGGGAATTTTTGGCTCTAGAAGTGTAGTGAGAAAAAATCAAACTCAGTTGTAAATGAAAAATGCTTGCAAACACAACTGAAAATCAAGAGCTAAGAAAGCAATGGAGAATTGAGAGCTTTGAAACTTTTTCTTTCTTTTGAAAACTTATAAACTAGGGATTTTTCTTGGTGTCTTTGCAAGAGACCATTCTCCTCTATTTATAGGGAGAGGAGGGGATTAAAACACATTAAAATTAAGTTTATTTGATTAGAAAATAATCCCCAAAGCTCAGAAAAACTCTGCCACAAAATAGGGTGAAAATCAGAATTCAGATTTTCACCAAAGAGGAAAGAGCCGTTGGCAGCTGGCAAGCTTGTCGGTCGACCGGCCCGGTCGACCGGCAGCCTTGCTGGAAAATAGCCGTTGGGCTCGGTCGACCGATACGGTCGACCGAAAAAAAAAAACAGAGAGCAAACTGTTTTAGGTCGGTCGACAGACAGACGTGCACAAGCGTGCACGTCCTGGACACAGGACGCGGTCGACCGGGGCGGTCGATCGTCCTGGCCTGGAATAGGAGCGGTCGACCGTCCCGGTCGACCCCCAGGCCTGAAACAGTTTACAGAATGAAAATTTTTGGACTTGGAAAATTTTTCAAAATAATTTTCTAAGGATATATGACTAAGTATCATGCTGGAAAGATAGATATACATGATATTAACATGATGTAAAATTTTAGAAAAATTTGAGACATGTATATTTATCAAGGCATGAACTTAAAAACAAATACCAAAAATAAAAACTGTATTTTGAAGGGGGTGTGTGTGTGTAGAGCCAATTTTCCCAACCTCAAACTTTAACAAACTAAGTCTTTACATAGGTTCTAGGAGACTATAAAGTCTTCAAGTGGGCTTCTCAATATGATCTTGCAAACTTAATTCTTGAACCCGAAATGAACCGACTTGAGTCAAAACAACCTTCCTTTAGGGAAGAAAATTCTATGAATCTTTAGAACCCTGAAACACACTTAAACAATAAACATGATTAGTATAACTAATTATATATGTTTTGTCATCATCAAAACTCAATGAAACGGGTGATTGTAACCTTGGGCCAACAATCTCCCCCTTTTTGATGATGACAAAACATATAAGTTATTTTATAAAAATGAGGGAAAGGAGCTTGGAAGCTGCCCCTCAAATTATGCTATGTATAAACTGTTGGCCCAAAGGCCTTCCACTCTACTTTTGATGATGATTAACTCATGTAGTTATGTTTACTAATAATCTTGTGTTGTTTAAGTTTCAGATCATTAACCAAGATATTAGTTGGTGATTAGCTTCAACAAGGAGTTTAGAAGCTTTTCATGATGATTCCAGGGCCAAAGCGTCAAGATCACACATTGCCTAGCCCATGGATGGTGTTTTGGAGCAAGTCTACTTGAAGATGAAGATCGTCAAGAAGACTTAGGTATCCATAGTTTAGATAGTGTGTTTTTAGATCCATTTGTAAAGCTTAGTATAGTTGATATGCTCAAGTGCACAACACACACGTTTCATGATTTGGATTTTGATTTTCATGAATAGTTTGATCAAAACAAGTTTACTTTATTTCTATGTATGTTAGATATGTTCTAGATATACATACATGCTCATATGACTTATACAAACTTAGTTTGACATACCTATTCATGTAGTTTTATGTTTTGGTATAAAACATATTTTTGTAATTAAAGACAAAAACTATGATATATTTGTTGAATGTATATTAGACCTATGTCCATATGCATCATGCTTAATAATGTTCAAATATCATGTTTTTGTATCTCTATAAGTTTTTAGGAAAATCAGATTTCCTATTGAAAAATCAAGTTTGATAAAAATACAAGTTTTGTTTTTGATAAAATTGGCAAGACACAAAAATGAATTGATATGTTGATATATTGTCTTGAAAGTTTTATCACTTATTTGAGTTTCAATATAAAATGATAAAACAATTTTTATGGTATTTTTAAAAGAGATAAAAGATTTTTTAGAAAATATTTTTCCAAATTTTCTGTCTTTTTTTTGTGCTGACAGGCTGGTCGGTCGACCCGGACGGTCGACCGCACCAAGAGCCGGTCGACCCGTAGGGTCGACCGACGTGCACAGATGTGCACGTCTGGGCAGACACAAAAACGGTCGACCGGGCCGGTCGACCGGGTCTGAGAGCTCTGCTCTCTGTTTGTTTGGGTCGACCGGGCGGTCGACCGCGACAGAAGAGTTCTGCTCTCGGTTTGTTTCGGTCGACCGGGCCGGTCGACCGCTGTTGCCCAACGGTCATATTTCTGACCGTTGGCGGTCGACCGGACCGGTCGACCGTTGCCTGTCAGAGCTGCCAGCTCAGCTCTAACGGCTAGTTTTCTGTTGGGGCTATAAAAACCCCATCTCTTTGGGGATTTTGGCCAAGTTTTTAAAGAGAAAAAATTCTGGTTTTTTGAAGTGTTAAAACAAGTTTTTCAAAAGTGTTTGGGGCTTTAATCTTTCAATCTTTATTGTTTTTGGGTTTTTGGAAAATCAAAGAAAACTAGGGTTTTGGGATATTGATTTGATCTTTAATTTCTATCACATACAAGAGATTTCCAAAGTAGTTTTTCTTTGTTGCTTGTTTCCAAAAACACCTTGTTTCCACACTTGAGCTATATCTTCTATCCTAAACTATTAGGATCTTTGTTTTGTGGAAAGAGAAAGAAAAGAGAAGAGTTTTAAGGTTGTTGTTGTAACCTCTAAGTTGTACACCCTTATTCTTATTGTATCCCTCTTCGATAGAGGTGATCGGGTGATTGGTTTGTATCCCTCAAGTGTGAGGTGATTGAGATTGGTTGTGAGCCTCTTCGGTAGAGGTGTTGTTGTTGTGGTTGATTGGCTAAGGGCCTACTCCTCGTGTGTGAGGAGGTGTTTGTTTGAGAGAGGAGTTAGGTACTCCATTGTTGTAAAAATCCTTCTCGGTGAAGGTTCCCTCGGTGGGAGTCCTCGGTGGACGGTATAGTGGATTGAAAATCCTACACGGTGGTGTAGGCGGGGATGTAGAGCAAGGGTGCTCGAACCTCGAAACATATCTTGTGTTTGCGTTTGATCCACTTGTCTCTAAGCTCTCTCTCTTTACATTTGTGCAAAGCATCATACTTCATTCATATCATATTTGCTTGTGTTGAGCATAATTCATCTTGTCATATCATATTTGCTTGTGTTGTGCCTTGCATAATCCATATTGCTATATCCTTGATTGCTTGGCTTGATTGTGTGTGCACATTGCTTGGATTGCTTGTGTGTGTGTGCCTAACTTATACTCATCCAACAAGAGCTTCACATAGCGCCTCAATCCATTTCAAGGGGAATCAAGGGGAGTTAGTCCAGAGCCTCGCAAGGGGAATTCGGCTACACTTGTTGTATTGTATTAGTTTGTGCATAATTTGCATTTGCTTCCGCATTTTGCGCACTTAGTTTTGCATTAAGTTCTAGATTAGCACTAACACCTATTCACCCCCCCCCTCTAGGTGTTTTTCAATTGGTATCAGAGCTAGTGCTCCTGATACTTAGGCTTAACATCCTAGGAGTGAGATCCATTTGCTTGCTAATCTATTGTTTGCATTTGCTTGTTTGCACACATATAGTTTACCATGGCCTTCATGACCCCACCTATGTATGACCCTTCCAACATTCATGTTTGGAAGATTAGGATGACCGTTTATTTACAAACCCTAGGTCATAAAGTTTATCTTGCTATTACCAAGGAATCCTTCCTTAGTGATCGCAATCATATAGGGGCCAATGCACAAGACCTAGAGGCCATTAGAAGCACATTACCTAAAGATTATCTTATGTGTGTTTCTAACGTTGATTCCGCCTTTGCAGTGTGGAACAAATTGACAACAACAACCACCACCTCGGAGCTTCAAGTGCAAATTCAAGAAGAGGAATCTAGTGGAGAATCCGATTCACAATGCTTCATGGTCCAAGGGAATGACTCCCTTGAGATACATTCGGAACCCCACTTAGATAGTGATGATTGCTCTAGTTCTTCATGTGATAATTTGATGCCCATGCTTTAAATGAAGAACTTTCTATTGTTTGTGAAAAATTAATTGAAAATTATAAGATTTTGAAAAAGAAAAGTCTAGGACTTGAAAATAAAAATAAGAGTTTACATTCTAAACTTGATGTTGTTTTGTAAGAGAAAGAGGAGATTGCTAATGAGAGGGATTCATTAAAATCTCAACTTGATCTTGCACTTAAAGAAAATAACTTTTTGAAAAATAAAAATGATAGTGAAATACTTTTGAAGAAAAATGAAAACTTGTCTTCAAAAATTGATTTTGTTTTAAAGGAGAATGTTGATTTGAAAAATAAAATTATTTTCATTTCAAATGATTTAGATATGTGTTTAAAGAAAAATGTTGTTTTATAAAATAAGATTGATGTTCATGTTTGCCATGCTAGGGTAGTATCACACACTCCACCTATTGCATGCCACACTTCTTCTTCTAAGATTAATGATGATATTTGCTTGCTTAAGAAGAAGGTTGATTGTTTGGGCTCCACTATGAGCCAATGTGCTAAGAACCATACACGCTTGGAAACCTTGGTTCGTATGAAACAAGTTCCAACTTTTATGCATGCACACCCTCCACGGCATACCCATGCTCTACACGGACACCATCAACACATGTATGCTCATGTGTACACATGTTCACATTGTGGCCGAAAAGGCCATCTAGCTAAATTTTGCTATGATCGTTTACATGTTGAGAATTTAGCAAAGAAGTTTGTTTGGGTTAGAGAAGGTACTAACCCCCTTGGACCCAAGAAGATATGGGTACCAAAGACCACCCCTCCTATTGTTTTTGATGTAGGTGTGGGCTCTCACAAGACGTGAGAGTGATGACACCTTGGAGTGGATGCGTTCGGTGCTTAAAGGAAATCAATTGGATGCATCACTTTCAAGGGAAGATTTGGTGGAGAGGACCACTTTTGTTTTGGAGAAATAGAGCGGTGCCCTCATTGATTTTTGGTATCGAATCTCTAACTCCTTATGTTTACATGCTTTTCATGTTTATCCTTCATAGCATTATTTGATGTTTAGTGATCATCTTGAATATGCCATGTTAATTAGATTAGTGTTATACTTATTAGTTGGTTGAAACATCCATGTTTTATATGGACTTATATTCTTGTGTTTTCACCTTGGTTAAACTAATTTGTATGACCTAGATCTAATGCTCATGCATGTACACATTAGTCATATATGTTTTGTATTTCATATCTTTGATGTTTTATAGCATGTTTTCATTGTCTATGGATTAGTATGTAAATGCCATGATTATTAGATCCTCGACATACATATATAGTATTTGAGACACACATGCTTGTATGAACCCATTCTTTGTGTTCTCACTTTTGTTTAAACTATAATGTACATCATGAATCTAATACATGTGAATTTACATAATAATCATATTTTAGTTTTATCATGGTGATTTCTTTATTGTATTTTGATGCTTCATGTTAAGATTACTTGTTTAGATGTTAGTTTTCATTAAAACTAGGATTTATACTTGTACATATAGTGGGCCACAAATAAATTTATATATGTTTGGGCTTGATTGCTTATTTGAACCCATTAGATGTGCTAGTATAGTCTAGTTTTGATGATTCATACATTTTAAACTTGTATTCCCATTTTGGATTTGTTTTATGAGTCTTTCACTTCATGTATATGGTTGTATTGCCAGACTTTAAGATATACATGTATACCCCTTGAGTCATTTGCCTTTCATGCAAATCCATATATATGGACTCAATTGTGTTTAGGGATATGTATGTATACTTCTTGTGTTGACAATTCATACATATACCATGAAATGAAATTTGTTTTGGTGAAGTTTTTCTTGATTTTGTGTTTAATTGTTTAACTTCATGTATATGTCTATCTTGTCCAAACTATTAGATATACATGTTTATCCTTTTGAGCCACGTGCCTTCATGCATATACACTTTGTGGACTCGTTGTGTTTTGGATATGTATGTATACTTTAGTTTGTATTAGACATACATATGCCATGAAAGTCAAATAAGTTTTGATGATTTTCGTGTTTTCATGATTAAGGAATAATTGAGCTTAATGAAAAATTTTCATGATTATGATATTCACACTTTATATGTACACTCACTTTTATTGCTTGCTCATGTTTTGTTTTCATGAGTCAAAATTGTGCTTAATTGGATTAGAGTGTTGATTTTCATGTGGATTTCTTATTTCATGAAAACAATTTCGTTTTATTCCTTACTTGAAGGATTTCGTACTAGTTTAAAAGATTTTCCATTTAACTAGTTACGGTATTCTTCTCTATGGTAGTGATTTTCACACAAAGCTTATTTTCAAATCTATTTTTGAAAACCCCTACCTTCTATGGGCGGATGGATGGGAGATCATGGTCATGTATGCTTTAAAGTGAAAATCATTTAAAACTTGAACCTTGATTGGGAGGTATTGTAATATGATGTATACACTTGAACTTTTTGCTATGTCAATTGGTATCATTGAACTCTTTCAATTGGTATCATTTTGATCTTTTTGTATACTCATATGTTTATTGTGTATGTATATTTTCAATTGGTATCATCTATTGGTGATTGGTACACATTCTATTTCATACACTTTTATTTGTGCTTAAGATATAAATTTTTTCACAAAATCTTGTTTATGCTAATGCTTGAGTTTCAACTTTGTTTCAATTGATTACTTTTAAATTGGTATCAAGACTCATGCATTCTTTTAGTTGGTATTTCATAAAGGGGGAGAAAATTTAATTTTTGTACTTCAATTGGTGATTCTTCAATTGGTATTTGTTTCCCACTCCCTTACTTTATGATTGAAAATTTCATATTGGTATCATATGTTTAATATGAAAATCATTTACAATTGGTATCATAACATTTATTAATCTTTGTTTATTTTCATTTGGTATCAAGATTTTATTTAGACATTCAAAATTTATTATGTTTAATTTCAATTAATATCAAGATGTTTCATGTGTTTTTACTTAAAATTGGTATCTAAATTTTTTTTGAAAAATACAAAAGTTTTGATTTGTATTGACTATATGCATATAGATTCATGTTGAGTGTATTGTGTATTGAAGTGCTTAACATCTCTTCTTTATGTGGTACACGTGTGTAGGGGGAGCTTCACATCTCCTCTTATTCATTACATAATGTGTGTTATGTGAATTAGGGCTTCACATCCCTACTTCATGTAATGCATATGTGAAGGGAAGCTAACTTAGCGTCTTCCTCTTCATGAATGTATATAGCATATAACATCTATTGATCCATGTTTATTTTCAAGTGATATCAAGATGCTTCATTGACATATTTTTCTATTGATATCATGTTGTTTATAGTCACCCCTTATTGACAATTTTTTTTGTTTTAGACAAAAAGGGGGAGAATTATTGTTTTATTGTTTGGATTGTTTAACCCCTTCTTGATCTTTTTGCTTGACAAAAAGGGGGAGAAAAACTTGTGTGATTTGATTTTACTTTGTTTACCCCTTTGTTGATGATTGACAAAAAGGGGGAGAATTATTTGAGAGTTTAACATGTTTTTATATATGCATACTTATGTTTTTGCATATATTAAGTTTTATTGTTTATTGGTAAGTTTTAAGTTTTATTGGTATCTAGAGCATCTAGTGTTTTTGTTGTTAATGCTTTATTAATTTAATTGGTAACTAGAGCTTCTAGAACATGTGTTTGTGTTTTATGCATATTGATGCATACATGTTTATGCACATTTATTTCCATATCTTATTATTTATGTCTATGCATGAGTTAAGGGGGAGCTTCCTTGAAGCTTAACTTTAATCCATGCATATATAACTCCATGAGTTTTGTCATCATCAAAAAGGGGGAGATTGTTGGCCCAAAGGCCTTCCACTCTAGTTTTGATGATGATTAACTCATGTAGTTATGTTTACTAATAATCTTGTGTTGTTTAAGTTTCAGATCATTAACCAAGATATTAGTTGGTGATTAGCTTCAACAAGGAGTTTAGAAGCTTTTCATGATGATTCCAGGGCCAAAGCGTCAAGATCACACATTGCCTAACCCATGGATGGTGTTTTAGAGTAAGTCTACTTGAAGATGAAGATCGTCAAGAAGACTTAGGTATCCATAGTTTAGATAGTGTGTTTTTAGATCCATTTGTAAAGCTTAGTATAGTTGATATGCTCAAGTGCACAACACACACGTTTCATGATTTGGATTTTGGTTTTCATGAATAGTTTGATCAAAACAAGTTTACTTTATTTCTATGTATGTTAGATATGTTCTAGATATACATACATGCTCATATGACTTATACAAACTTAGTTTGACATACCTATTCATGTAGTTTTATGTTTTGGTATAAAACATATTTTTGTAATTAAAGACAAAAACTATGATATATTTGTTGAATGTATATTAGACCTATGTCCATATGCATCATGCTTAATAATGTTCAAATATCATGTTTTTGTATCTCTATAAGTTTTTAGGAAATCAGATTTCCTATTGAAAAATCAAGTTTGATAAAAATACAAGTTTTGTTTTTGATAAAATTGGCAAGACACAAAAATGAATTGATATGTTGATATATTGTCTTGAAAGTTTTATCACTTATTTGAGTTTCAATATAAAATGATAAAACAATTTTTATGGTATTTTTAAAAGAGATAAAAGATTTTTTAGAAAATATTTTTCCAAATTTTCTGTCTTTTTTTTTGTGCTGACAGGCTGGTCGGTCGACCCGGACGGTCGACCGTACCAAGAGCCGGTCGACCCGTAGGGTCGACCGACGTGCACAAATGTGCACGTCTGGGCAGACACAAAAACGGTCGACCGGGCCGGTCGACCGGGTCTGAGAGCTCTGCTCTCTGTTTGTTTGGGTCGACCGGGCGGTCGACCGCGACAGAAGAGTTCTGCTCTCGGTTTGTTTCGGTCGACCGGCCGGTCGACCGCTGTTGCCCAACGGTCATATTTCTGACCGTTGGCGGTCGACCGGACCGATCGACCGTTGCCTGTCAGAGCTGCCAGCTCAGCTCTAACGGCTAGTTTTCTGTTGGGGCTATAAAAACCCCATCTCTTTGGAGATTTTGACCAAGTTTTTAAAGAGAAAAAATTCTGGTTTTCTGAAGTGTTAAAACAAGTTTTTCAAAAGTGTTTGGGGCTTTAATCTTTCAATCTTTATTGTTTTTGGGTTTTTGAAAAATCAAAGAAAACTAGGGTTTTGGGATATTGATTTGATCTTTAATTTCTATCACATACAAGAGATTTCCCAAGTAGTTTTTCTTTGTTGCTTGTTTCCAAAAACACCTTGTTTCCACACTTGAGCTATATCTTCTATCCTAAACTATTAGGATCTTTGTTTTGTGGAAAGAGAAAAGAAAAGAGAAGAGTTTTGAGGTTGTTGTTGTAACCTCTAAGTTGTACACCCTTATTCTTGTTATATCCCTCTTCGGTAGAGGTGATCGGGTGATTGGTTTGTATCCCTCAAGTGTGAGGTGATTGAGATTGGTTGTGAGCCTCTTCGGTAGAGGTGTTGTTGTTGTGGTTGATTGGCTAAGGGCCTACTCTGTAGGGGCCGGAAAATTTGGTGGTCGGAGAAAGTGGTTTTAGCTGTAAAAGATTTCCTTGATTCAAGCGAAACGATTACAACCAAAAGAACTACTCTTCCCTCTTTTCCAATTACAAGGGGGGAGGATGTCTGAATCTTCCCTTTGTTTAAAGCTGGGTTCTTCGTGTGGCGATGGAGAGTGAATCTTGTTCTCCGTTGACCAGATGACCGTCCTGGACCGTTGGGGGTCTTCTCTTCGGTCGGTAGAAAGAGTAACTCAGCTCCGTCTACCAAAACTCTCAAAGAGGAGGTAGGCGAAGAGCGGCTAGTACTCAGTAAGCTCGCTGAAGAGTCTCCTCCCTCTGTCTGTTGTTGAAGTCGTGCTTCCCTCTTGATGATCCTCTTGCCTGGATTCGATCGATTTTGATGATGCCTTGACCTTCTTAATTTCGACCTTTCCCAAGTTTCGATCTTATCTCAAAGCTCTCTCCCTTCAAAACTTCGATCCTCTCTTCATAGCAAACAAGGCTATTTATAGGGGTCTCAGGGGGTGAAGGTGCCTCCTGAAAACGCTCCCGAATGAGGGGCCACTACCCGCTACATGCGCGGTGACTGGCCCCGCAATCAGGGCAGTTGCAACTGAGACGCGGGCGTTGGGCCAAACGCGCCTTGAAGTTTGAGACGCGGGCTTCGGGCCTTCACGTCTGGATGCTGAGGCGCGGGCGTCGGGCCGACGCGCCTTGATGCTGAGACGCGGGCTTCGGGCCGACGCGTCTTGATGCTGAGACGCGGGCTTCGGGCCGACGCGTCTGATCGTTGAGACGCGGGTGTAGAGCCAACGCGTCTTAATGCTGAGACGCGAGCATCGATTCCTCGCGTCTAGAGCTTGAGACTCTGCTTCCTTAATGGCTGGTCTGTTAGTCATTTTTAGACAGCCTACAGAACCCCCTCCAAAGTTTCTGATATTCCGCAGTTGAATGGGACGGATTTCGGAATACTTTGGATCTTAGCCGTGTTCGCGTTTATGACTGGACTGTTGATGCTTCGGGTTTGATCTTATCTGGAATTGGTCTTCGTGAGTGTACTGTTGAACTCTTTGAAGCCGTCAGAGTTGATCGTGTTGAGTGTCTAGATACACAGTCTAGACCTCCCCGATTGCTTTTAGTCTGTCACGGGTGCGCTTTTGGCCGGGAGTGGTTGGTTGTCTGTTTGCGTCAGTGTACTGTTGAACTGACTTGCAGAAGCAGGAGACTGGACGCAGGTTCCCTTTTGAAAAAGCAGAGACTGCTTTGAAGACGCGACTTCTTAGCGAGACGCGATGTTTGGCCTGTTTGAGGGGACGCGGACTTTGGAGAGACGCATCTCTTGAAATGCAGACGCGATTTTCTGGGTGCATTTATGATGATGCTGACGGGGCATGTCCACCGAAGAGCCGCGTACTTTGGGACGCGCACCTGTGCCATGTCATGATTACGCCGCCAGCTGGCCTGGGGAAACGGCGAGATTTCGCCTTTTGGCGCGCGGATCCCCCGGTTCATTAAATGAACTGCTCCACGTGTCAACTTCTGACTTGTGGCGGGGTCGCGACGCATGATCTTCCCTGTTCAAACAATGATTTGGCTCCACGCGTCAGGCAGCGATTCGCTGCAGCGTTTATTGGGCCAAACGCTGCGTATCTTCGCGAATCTCTGTGCCTATAAAAGGCAACAGTTAGAGAGATGTATCTTCTTCTCCGAACGAACGCATTCTCTGAGAAAAAGAACTTCCTTCTCTGTTCAACTATTCATCTCCTCGCTCGGATTTCTTGATCTTCAATGGCTCCCAAGACAAAACCGACTGCATCGACCTCAAGGGCGACCGTCGCCGAGGCTGAGAGAGATGCTTCCTCTGCGCAGGAGGGTGTTTTCCGAGGTAAAAATGCACCTTCGGTGTGGGTTCCGCCATTAAAACATGTTCATAGAACCCTAAGGACCTTTAACACAAGATCGTGTTTGATTCTCGGACGCTGTCCTTGAGATGATAACCGGGGCGCGGGCCTGATGATCCGACGCTGGTGAACTCTGCACTCTGGGTCCTTCACTTAGAATATTTCTAATTGTGAAGGTCTCTGGACGCGATTTGCAGAACGCGGATTTGATCCATGCGTTCTGTGCCGCGTTTTGTGCCATCAGGCGCTGGCGTCCGAGTCCAAGCACTTTGAAATTTCACAAGTCTTGGTTTGCAGAACGCGGATTTGATCCTTGCGTTCTGTGTCTTCAACCGCCGATTTTGTAGAATCTGGCGTTTGAGTCCAAGTACTTGGAATTTTCATAAGTCTTGGTTTGCAGAACGCAGCTTTGCAGGTCTGGACGCGGATTCGAAAAATTCCTGCGTCCAGTATCTCTTCTGCGTTTTGGTGCAAGTTCGCAGGTCTGGACGCGGATGATAACTCCTGCGTCCAATGTCTCGGCTGCGTTTTGAATTATGAACACTTAGCGTCTTCCCTTATTTTTGGCAAAGTATCTGACCAAGTGTCTTTTTCTTTTTGCAGTGCCGCATGTTTCAGGTTCACTTGCCAAGATGCACCATTTTGGCCGCGTGGGTGGTGCCGACCACCGTCTGACTTTTGCACTGCGAAGGACCATACCTGTGACTGCTGACAGGTCGCCAGTTCGCAGGGAAATGATTGCCCATGTTAATGAGAGGACTTCTCGGGTGCTCATGACCGATGCAGTCTTCGCAACGGATACCCACATCAAGCTGGAGAAGCCTGCTTTCTTCTTTGGAGATCATGTCAGCGACGGTGGCAACCCAATGTATGACGGGAATTACAGGTGGCTCCGTCAGATAGGGGAGAGGAGATACTTCCTTCCAGCCATGGAGAGGATGCTCCCGTTGTCTTATCTCCAACATCTGTCCGTCCTTCGGAAGATGAAGTGGGACGTGTCCCGGGATATCTCTGAGATTACCCTTGGGAATTTCAAATCCCAGAACGTATACCGTCATGATTGCCATGACCGGGCGGTCCTCGGCTTGTTTCCCGGGTCACGCAAGTCTGAGCTTCCAGTCGGAGAGATCCCGCAGCTTGCCACCACCTTCCTCAACTCGTTCATAGAAGCAGAGGGTGATTATCCGGCCAAGTTCCATTTGCCAGGATGGGTCCACTCCACGGAGAATTCTTGGTGGGGCAGGATGGTGGGTTTCGCCCTCTCCGATCTTGGAGATCTGCTTGAGCACGTGGGATTATACTCAGCAGTCAGGGCCGTACAATGGGGCATCCCAATGAGCTCTCACAACTTCTTCGGGATCTTGGAGCGCTACAACCCTCAGACGGGGACATTCTTTATCCCGGTTGGAGAAATGGGCCTTGCACTGCATGAGTTGCATGAGGTCTCGGGGCTGGTGATGGGGGAGTTCCCTTATGAAGAATATGTCCCGACTGCTAGGGAGCTTGACCTTATAAAGAAGGATTCCCCTGAGGTGTACGAGACCTATTGGGAAGTGATGTGCCACTTCCATATTTGTGGTCAGGTAACCGGTTGGAGGACGCATGGAGTTAGGCATCTATCCTGGGCCAATTACTTATTCAGCAATGTCAGCAAGAAGGATCATTCGATAACTCGACTGGCTCCCCTCTCTGAACAGGGAGTTGACGACATGGTTGCACAAGCTTCTGAGGGCTTTTACACCACTGGGTCGAACGAGGACGGCTTCGAACCTGATACGCTTTTCGAAAGCTATCATCATCGGGCCCGGGCTTCTATCTCTAGTCGAGCGCTGTTGGCGGGCTTCTTGATGCTGTGGTTGAAGCGTTGCGTGGTACCTACACGGCCACATGAAGTCATTATTGCCGACGTGGTGTACCCAGCAGTGCTCCTGGCCCATGGCCGTCCTATAGCCCTTCTTCCGGCCGTGGCGGCTGGCATTCAGAGCGGGTTGCGGGCGCTAGCCAAGAGACTATGCGAGGCTCCAAGGACTGTCGACTCTCAAGGCAAGCCGTATGTTGACTCAGAGGGAAACCCGACGGCAAGGCGCCCCAACCCCCGAATGGAGTTGCCTTACACGTATCTCATGGCCTGGTACGTGATGCATTGCCCTTCTCTGATGACAACGGCGCGTGGGAGTACGAGTCCTGTCCCTTTTGTGAGGCGGCTGGAAGACTCGGATTGGAGTGACACCTATATATATTATATTCGGAGACGTCTCTCAAATGCCGCCAATTACCAGCTCAACCGCTGCTTCCCTGGAATTCCTGGTGCATCCTTTGGTGAGCAATTCACTGATTCTATAGGTCGGGATGACCTCACCCAACTGTCTGCGGGAGTCTTCCGGTGGTTGATCAATATACGACCAGGATATGTGCTGTTTCGCCAAGGGACTTCCTGCACTATCGAACCGTATATGCCAAGTCGTTTTGCCCGACAGTTTGGCTATGCTCAGCTTTATGTCGGCAATCCGAATACACAACTTGCCTTCAATGGGAATTTGTGCGAAGGTGCTCGAGCCTGGTATTATAGCGTGGCTGGGGGGACAGAGGCAACTTTCCGTTTGCCCGTCGAGGAGCCGAAGAACCTTACCAGCTTCACTTTCTGCACCTGGTATTCTCGGGTAAACCAGTCACCGGATTTTGCCCCCGGGTATACGGGTATTGAGGGCATTAATGCCTATCTCAAAACACAGTCGGAGTCTGGCAAATGCTCGCACATGATCACCCAGTATTTAAAGGTCCAGAAAGAGCTGGAGAGAGCATCTCAGAGAGAAGCTGAGGGAGGCTCAAGAGAGGAGCTCCGAGTAACCCGGAGTAGAACCAAGCTAGGGCCACAGGAGGGGCCTTCTACCGCCAAGGCTCAAGAATTGGTGAGTAAGCGTCGTCGGGGTCCCACCTCAACTGCTGGTCCTGTTTCGAAGAGGGCTCGGAGGGATTTAGCAACAGAAGTCTCTCCCTCAGAAGGCATTTCTGCTGGAGTTGAGGACTGTCCTGAAGACCTCTTTATCATGGTTGAGGAACCGCCAGAGGATAAAAATCTCCCCGGTTTAATCCGTGCTCCTAGGTCGCACAGAGGGACCTGTAAGATTGCGGGAGAGGGGGAATTGGTTGACAAACCCACTATAGCTGACGAGGAAGTACAGCTCGTGGGAGGGAATGTCCAAATTCCAGGGTTCTCAGCTCGGTCTGAGCCTTCTTCTGCTCGTGAAGGGAGAGACAAGGCACAGCGGTCAGGGCCTCCTAGTGTCTTCATTTCCAGCGCTCGGATAATCGACCCTAGTCCTACCACTGGGGTGATTGGTGGCAAGGCCCCGGTCACCGAGGACCTTTGCGTTGAACTGTCGTCTTCCGCGTCTGATACGGAAAGCGACTTTGAAGATAAAGTCGATTACGGCCATGAACCCGCTCTTCCTGATCAGAGCAAATTCTTCTACATCTCGGAGGAGAAAATATACGGGGGTGAATCATCGACTGCGTTACCGCTGGCGATAATCCCTGCTGAAGGTACAACTTCCTCACATGTCGAGGCGATGGAAACAGAGTTGACCCAGCCCAAGGGGATTGAGGCTTCGGCCGCTGAGATAACCTCGGAGGGGGTAGCTGTTGAAGTTGGGGAGCCTTCCCCTTTGCCAGGAGGGGAAACAACCATTGAGGCTGAGGAGGCTCTCACTCCGCCGGTGGAGAAGGCTACTGCTGAAGCTGAGGAGACTCCCCTTCTACATGACTTGACGCCTCTGGACCTCGAACCTAGTAAGGCAGCTCTGACTGAGGGGGCTCAGGTGGGGAGTCCGACGGTCGGCACCCTTCCAGGAGGCCATACGGCTCAGGTCTCGGTGGAGGTTTCTGAGGAGGTCGTGCTTACTACTCCCTCATTGATCGTGGAAGCTCCTGCAGAGGCAGCGCTCCAGGAAGCGCCAGTGGGTAGTCTTGCTCTTGCCACATCGACGGCCGGCACGGCTCTTGTGCGAGAAGACCCGCCCTATATCCCTTATCCCGTGACAGAAAAAGGGTCGGGAAGCTTCTTAGGTGGTGAAGACATGGGGGAGCTGGCACGTCAGATGGTGCAACAATTCTTCACCTCGATGGGATCATGTATTGATCTCATCTTCCGTGGACACAGCACCTTCCAGTTCGCCCAGAGGCTTCTTGAAAATATGGCCGTGAGCGTCGAATTGGCGGGAGGCCCTTCACTTGCCAGGGCATGCCTGCAGGTGGTAGAGCAACTTGGAGATAACCTGCGGGAGCTGGAATCTTTGGAAGATGCTGGTTCTTCCGGTGAGGCCCAGGCCATCCTGACTAGGCTCCTAGCTGCTCAGGAACGGGAGCGACAGGAGGCGGAGGCGCAGATCACTGCCGAGGTCCGTGACCTTGAATATTCCAAGGCTGAATTTCAAAAATTAGCCGGAGATTCGAGGGAATCTGAGCTCAGTGTGCAGAGCACGGAGCAAGTCATCCTCAGAACTCGGGACATTATCGCCAAGGCGGAAGCTGTTCTTGCGCTAAATGAGGAGAAACTTGTTTCCCTCAAAAAGGAGCTTGAGGAGCAACGGGCTGCTACGGCGCGTGCTGAAGAGAGTCTATCCCTACAATCTTCCAGGGTGGAATCTCTGCGGATGCAGCTGGCTGCCAGAAGTTTCTTATCTGAGGCGGAGCTGCGGGACCGGGCTATCATGGAGGCTGAGAGGACGCGCCAGCATGAGATTCACCGCCTTAGGGAACAAATCCGTTCCTTGGCGAACCAGGACATTTAGCCTTCTTTTCTTCTTCTCTTTTTTTTTTGTAAAGAAAAGGGACACTCTATTTATTAAGAGTGTTTGTATCCACTTCTATCATTTCTTGATATAATAGAAGTTTTCTTTAGAGCTTTTGTCCCAATTTCTTTGTCCTGTTGTGGATGAGTCTAACTCTTGATCACTAGTCGTGATTACTGAACTTAGGTAGGACTAAGTTCTTTTAATGAGACGCGGTCTTGGCGAGACGCGGCATTAATCCCGTAGAATGAGACGTGGCATCAATCTATGGGGACTTTAGATTTCACGAAGTCTTTTTGACGAGACGCAGCGGCGATCACAGAGTGAGACGCGGTCGTCAGTCTACCGGAACTTAGATTTTACTAAGTCCTTTTACTGAGACGCAGCGTCAATCATAAAGTGAGACGCGGTCATCATTTCATAAGAACTTAGATTCTACTAAGTCCTTTTTATGAGACGCGGCGTCAATCACAAATCGGAACGCGGTCTTCTTGATGAGATGCGGCGTCAATCAAAAGATGAGACGCGGCATTGATCCGTAAAGTAAGACGCGGCTGTCAGTCCCTGAGACGCAGCGTCAATCACAAGGTGAGACGCAGCTCTGAATAACGCAAATCTGTCTTGCGCGGATCGGGCAGACGCAAGAGATGCAGCCTTGTCTGCTGAAGGGACGCGGCTTTCCCATCTGCGTCTAATGTGATCTGACTCAAGATTTTAGGAGATCTTTGCTCGTCAGGTCTTCACTGTCGATTGGGATTCCGAGTCATCCGTTGATTCCCAAGGCAGTTATCCACGCGTCAACTCCTTATTGGACTCAGGAGTTACTGCCCTTGGACGCAAAACCGATGCGGGCGGTTGAAAACCGGCGCTTGCGACGGTTCCCAAAGCGGCGTTCCACGCGTCAATCCTTCACTGGGCTTTGACAATCGTGCGTGACGGTTCCAATTAACGCCTCATTAATGGCAGTTATTAGGGCCTGCCTATAAATAGGGTGCGCTCCCCTTCTATAATCCAAGCTTGGATTATTTCTCTTTGGATTGCTCTGAGAAGTCCCACCTTCTTCAGAAAAGAGTTTCTTGATAGGGACTCCGTCTCCATGGACGAAGGTAATTCCGAGGATGAAGATGACCCAGAGCTCTCACGCTTCGGTTTGGTCTCTTCAAGAAGAACCCCCTCTCGGATCATCTTGGACGCCTGCGTTTGGGTGCAGAGAGGCCAACTCTGGCCAGAGGTCTCTGCTGGTATGTCCCCCGATGATGTGTATAGCCTGAACTTCGGCATGATGATCTGAATGAAGTCCCGGTGCATTCCTCCTCTGGAATTTGTGCCAGTGACTTGACTTCTCTGAATGCAGGCGCTTGACGCTGGCTTTGCCCATTGCGTTTTTCTGCCTTGGCGCGTTTCAGACCTGAATCTTGCAACTCCTGTTCACCCAACAGAGAGATGGCAATTTTTGGCGTTCTGAAATTCTTTGCGTCTGGTGCATTAGGCGCGGGTACAAACTGAGGCCGCGTTTGAATCCTATGCGTGGCGCAGTTTGACTTGCGTCTGTTTGATTGTGCGGGTCATTCCCGCGTCTGAAGTCTTGAATGGCTGCCGCGTTCTGTTACTCAGTTTCCTTTATAAAAATGTACTGAGTTCCAAATTTTCTGACTCTCTTGCTTATTCTTTGCAGGTAGGCTTGCTTGTCCTTTTTCAGGTTTGCTGGGCCCCAGAAAGAATATACCGGCTGGCGAACCTGCTCCACGTTCGTTTGTGAGAGATTAAATTATGGTCCTCGTCGTTTGTGAGAGATTAAATTATATCTCTGACGAGGACCCAACCCTCGCCAAGGTCTCTTCAGATCTGGTGCAAGAGACGGATAGGCTGAGTATCGGCGAGGGTGGTCCGGCGGTTACGGTGGCGGAAAAGATCCTCTTCCTCTCCCAACTCCAGAAGTGACATCAAGGACATTCCGTTGGATGGCCTGCTGGGGAAAGGGATGGTGATGAATGCAGGACTTTCTGCTGCCGCTGGACCTAGTGGAGGGTAGCATCCTTTGTGATGACTCCTAAACTTCCTTTCTCACCCCAAAAGTGACTCCATGTTTGTTGGATGATCTGCTAGGGAAAGAGACGCGCCTGAACGAAGGGTTGCAGGACCTTCTGTTGCCACCGGACCTCAAGAACACCATTGCTCTTGGCTTAGTCAGCTAGGGCGCTTTCGAAAGTTGGCGTCGTCGCCATGGCGCAATCGGTTCCAGTTGTGCACCTGGGATCAGATGCGGTTTCAAGGAGTGAGTACGGCCTCTGAGAGAGAGAGGGACTTCTTTGTACTCCTTAATTGTAACACTCAATCTTATTGTATAAGAGAGCGTTTTGTATCACTTTCATATGCTTGAATATCAAATAAAAGTGACACTTTTCTTTTTGCCTCTTTCTGTTGTCTTGAATGTTTTGTTTTAGAAGCAAAAGAATGATTTTGGTGGACCCGCCACTTTATAAAAGAAAGTGACAAGTGGAGTGCGTACCCCCAGAGAAGGTGAACTTTTATCAAGGATTTGGGATTAACTTGATTTAAGATCAGCTGGGGATTTTGATGGAAGCATTGTTTATCGGTGTAATGTTAACCAAGAATACCTCCCAAATGAATTTGATACTCGGTTGGGGAGAATATCAAATGAAACTAGACTCGTGGGGAATCTAGTAAGATTTTTACCGCTAGAGGTGTGATATTAACTTAACGGTTTAGAAGTAGTCTTGTCAGAAGTGTAATATTAACTTGACAAGGACGTGAGTTAGAGGTGTGATATTAACCTAACTCATCAGCATCTCAGTTTTATTTGGGAAAACTGAGGGTGTCACTGTCATAGGTGTGATGTTTAACTTAACAGTGATAGTAATGCTAGAGGTGTAATGTTGAACTTGGCATTAGTCGTCTCGGCTTAAAGAAGTCAAGGAAAGGTCATAGCCATAGGTGTATTGTTGAACTTAGCAATGACTCGGATGCTAGAAGTGTAGTGTTAACTTGGCATCGTTCATCTCGGCTTGGACAAGGAAGTCGAGGAAAGGTCATAGCCATAGGTGTATTGTTGAACTTAGCAATGACTCGGATGCTGGAAGTGTAGTGTTAACTTGGCATCGTCCATTTCAGCTTCGATATGGAAGTCTGAAGAAAGGTGACTGTCAGAGGTGTGATATTAACTTGACAGGCACTCGAGGTACCGCTTAGAGGTGTAATGTTAACTTTAAACAGTAGTTTTGTCAGAGGTGTGATATTAACTTGACAAGAATTTGCTTGCGATAGGAGCAATTTGAGGACCTGTCATTCTATTGATGAGAATTGACAAGTAGAATTTGAGGTGCCAGAGGTATAGTGTTAACTTGGCAAATTTGAGAGTTTGTTACTCTATGCAGAGTTAACAAGCCAGGTTTGTACTCGACAAAGAGTATTCATTACCAGAGGTATAGTGTTAACATAGTAATGATTGCATTTTGTGGTCCTACCATTCTATGGATGAGAATTGGTAAGGGATTTTTGGAGGGAAGAGTGGAATCAAGTCCACTTAGGATTTTTAGCAAACCCTCAGCTATCAACGGATTTGAGATGCCTTTACCAACTACCGTTTGAGTTGGGCTAGCCATGCTATTCCCCTCAGCATGATGAGTTGTCGAAGACTTATGTTGGACTTAAAAGCCAACATTTTCCTCTATCCTTAGCCGTCGGAGGCGTCGGATCAAATGGGAACGTGTCCCTTAGGATTTTTAGCAAATCCTCAGCTGTCAACGGGTTTGACATGCCTTTACCAACTACCGTTTGAGTTGGGCTAGCCATGCTATTCCCCTCAGCATGATGAGTTGTCGAAGACTTATGTTGGACTTAAAAGCCAACATTTTCCTCTATCTTTAGCCGTTGGAGGCGTTGGATGTTTCCGATCAGAGGTGTATTTTTAACTTGATCGGTGGAAGAATGCTATCTAGGGATAGTATTTCTTCAGGAATTTGCCATTGATTGGCATCATGAGTGTATCGCCATTTGAGGTTATGAGGCGATACGATCCATTTGAGTAGACTGACTCTACTACAAACGGTCCTTCCCATTTGGGTTGGAATTTTCCTTTCGTCTTGTGCGTCATGACCATGGGTCTTCGGACGGCTAAGACGAGGTCGCCTTTCTTGAAAGTTCGGGATTTGACTTTCTTGTTGAAGGCTCTGGTGATACGAGCTTGGTAGAGCTCGATTTGTTGTTGGGCCTGCAGACGCTTGTCGTCCAAGGCTTCCAATTCTTGGAGTCGCTGTCGATGCTTCTCCTCTGTTGTCATTTCCGCTGTCAAGGCGACGCGAAGAGATGGAATTTGGATTTCCAGTGGAAGGACGGCTTCGCATCCGTACACCAAGGAAAATGGCGTGGCTTTAGTTGGGGTTCGCACAGTCGTGCGATAGGCCCATAAGCATTCGCCCAACTTATCGTCCCAGTCCCGTTGACTTTTCGAGACGAATTTCTTGAGAAGCTTGCCAATAGTCTTATTGAAAGCTTCTGCGAGGCCGTTAGCGGGCGGATAGTATGCCGTTGATGACACACTCTGGATTCTGAACTTGGCGCAGAATCTCTGAAAAGCCTGGCTGATGAACTGGGGTCCATTGTCATGGACAATCCGCCGAGGCACACCGAAGCGGTAAATAACGTGATGTTTCACGAACTTGATCACGTTAGAAGATTTCACCTCTTTCAAAGGGATAGCTTCGGCCCACTTTGAGAAGTAATCGGTTATCGCTAGGATGAACCGATGTCCCTTTGATGATGGTGGGCTGATAGGACCAACCACGTCCATCCCCCACATTTCGAACGGCCAGGTAGAGGTCGTAGAGTGGAGGTATCCTGGTGCTTGATGGATGAAATCGCCATGTATTTGACAGGCGTGACATCTTTTGGCATAGGCAACAGCATCGGCAACCATCTTGGGCCAGTAGTAACCCAATCTTTGGAGTCGGTTTGCCAGCTTCGGGCCAGGTTGATGAGCTCCACACGTACCATCGTGGGCTTCTTTCAACACTTCGTGGGCTTCTTTTGATGAGAGGCACCGGAGCAGGATCCCGTCATGCGATCTACGATACAATGTTCGCGAAATCGCATTGTAGTAGAATTTGGAGGCTTTCCTTCGGATGGCAGCCGCCTCCCTGGTGTCTTCGGGCAAGATGCCGTACAAGACAAAATCAATGTAGGGGAATCGCCAGTCTTTAAGCTCTGGATCGGTTGACACTTCAAGTGTTTCCTTACCGCGACGATCTCCCGTTGACCTCTGGTAGTCTCCGAGGGGACTTTTTGGGCAGTATAGGTCGTGGCTATAGACGAATACCTTCTCCATTGCTCCGGCTGGAAGAGCTAAGGAGGCAGCAAGGGATGCAAGTGCATCTGCATGCGCATTTTGCTTGCGCGGTACATGGTCGATGTAGAAGTTTGAAAACCTCTCGGCCATGTGGATTGTCGCGTTGTAGTAGGGTACTAGATCTTCATGCCTGACCTCATACTCTCCGCGAACTTGGCTGACGATGAGTTTAGAATCACCGTATGCCTCGAGATTTTTAACGCCAATCTCATCGGCGAATTGCATCCCAATCAAAAGAGCGTTGTATTCCGCCACATTGTTGGAACAGGGCTCGGTTAACGAGATAGCTCGGGGAATCACGTAATTTTGTGGGGAGACGAGTACCACTCCTACCCCCGCTACTGTGTGTCCCTTCGGGCTTGCCCTTGATGCACCGTCGAAGAAAAGTTGCCATACTTGACTTTCGAACGGTGTCTGAGCTAGGCAGACTTCGGCGACCTCATCTGGGAGATCCTCGTAGAGTTTGGCTGCCCTGGGATCTGGGTGTTCAGCTAAGAAGTCCGCCACCGCTTGTCCCTTAATAGCCTTTTGTGGCAGAAAATGCATCTCATATTGTGATAGCAATATGGCCCATTTTGCCAGCCGGCCATTTAGTGAAGAAGGCTTTGTCATGAGTAACCTCAGGGGGTTGACTTTGGATATGACATTTATGGTTTGGCCCACCAGATAGTGTCGCATTTTCTGAATGGCGAACACTAATGCCAAACATTCCTTCTCGATCGGGTTATACCGATGTTCGGCTCCGATCATCGTTCTACTTAGGTAGTAGATTGCTTGTTCTCGCCCCTGGTCATCATTCTGAGCTAGTAGAGCTCCCAAAGAATGATCCATTGATCGGACGTACACCAGGAAAGGTTTTCCGGATACCGGAGCTGCCAGGACTGGTGGTTGGGTGAGGTAGTGCTTGATCTCCTCAAATGCTTGCTGGCAAGCGTCGTCCCAAATGAACGAAACGCCCTTCTTCATCAGCTTAGCGAAGGGTTGGCATCTCCCGGAAAGGTTTGATATGAACCTGCGGATGTACGCCAATCGTCCTTGTAATCCCCTGAGCTCCTTGAGGCTTCTGGGGGGTTGCATCTCTTGGATAGCGCGGACTTTCTCTGGATCCAAATAGATTCCTTTGGAAGTCACAACAAATCCTAGGAATTTGCCACTGGCTACCCCCAGGAAGGATTTGGTGGGGTTCATCTTCAATTGATGAGCCCGCATGATGTCGAAGACCACCCTCAGGTCTGCTATGTGATCACCTTTAGTGCGGCTTTTCACCGCGATGTCGTCGACATAACATTCCACCGTTTTGCGTATCTGCCGATGGAAAATGGCATTCATGGCCCTTTGGTAGGTTGCCCCCGCATTTTTCAGACCGAAGGGCATGACGGTGTAGCAATATACCCCTAGAGGTGTTCTGAAGGAGGTGTGCTTTTCGTCATCGGGATACATCTTGATTTGATTATATCCTGAGAACCCGTCCATAAAGGACATTCGCTCGAATCCACAAGTATTGTCAATCATGACATCTGTGATTGGCAATGGGAATTCGTCTTTGGGGCAGGCCTCGTTTAGATCACGGAAGTCGATGCAGATCCGGATCTTCCCGTTCTTCTTGGCGACGGGTACGATGTTGGCTACCCAGTCGGGATGTTGTTCCTCCCTGATAAAGCCGGAGTCAATAAGCTTCCTAACTTCTGATTGGATTGCCTCCATTATTTCGGGACGGAACCGTCGCTGCTGTTGTTTAACAGGCTTCATGTCCGGATTGATGTTGAGGCGATGCATAGCCACTTGAGGATCAAGTCCAGGCATGTCCTCATAATTCCAGGCGAAGACATCTATATACTCTTGTACAAGAGATATTAAATCCTTCTTCTCTGGAGGCGACAGGCCGTCACTTATGAAGATGGGTTTAGGATTGTCTTCATCTCCTAGGTTGACTTGAACAACCTCGTCTTCTGTGGGTGGCTCACGCTGTTCAAAGCGGATGTCCCAAAGAGCATTCAAATGTTTGATCCAAGGATCTGTATCAGATTGGATCATTTCTTCATCTTCATCCTCCAGATGGCTTGTCGAAACCATGTTTACTGAAAGCCCTTTGAAGATGTTGCCGACACTGACATCTGATTCCCATGACGACGTGTCTGATGAGCAGTCATGACTTGACAGTCTCTCCGAATCAGAGGCTGATGGCACTGGAGTTGATATATAGCCCAACCCCCGGCGCGTCTGATGATAGTAATCAGGGGTTTTTCCTTTCGGTACAAAGGATCGAAGCAGTGTTCTTCTTCCTTTTCCGAAGTTCAATCCTGGCCTGTTGGTTAGATCATACCCCATGCGCTTCATCATCTTGAGCGTTCTCGGTTCATAATGATCGAACTGAGGGGATTCATCCTCACCTTCCGATTCTTCGTGGGGCATTGGTTCAGACGCGATTCGCCCAAAAAGTATTGGTCTTTGGCCTTTTCGTCTGGCTGGAACCATGAATACAGACTCTTGCGCGTCTCCATTATCCTGGTACGTCCCGAAGGATGATTTTATTGGTACATGCAATGATGTCAAAGCATCCATTGCCGACCAGACATCCTCATCTACGTCGGTACTAGTATCCGACGGTATTGAATCAGACTCACACGCAGGGAAATACGCGAAATCTAAATCTTCATTAATATACCAACCGCCTGCATCGTCGGTGGTATCAACATCGAGCTTATTAGTGCTCTTTACAATGGGCTCCAACTCCCACAGGCACTCTTCTTTCTCAGGCTCAATGTCAGCTTCATTACCAGAGTCTGGCTCCTCTGGTTGTGGGGTTTCATTAGTCTCCTCCGGATCCTGATATAAGAGGGAGTCCGTGAAATAATTTTCAACCCCTTTAAACGGATGCCTTTCGGCAATCAACGTTCGGACCTGTCCACTCTCGTCAATGTATTTCATGACTTGGTGGAGAGTAGAGGGAACGATGGAATTGCGGTGAATCCATGGTCGTCCCAGCAACAGGTTGTAGGAGGTGTCCGCGTCAATGACGTAACACGTCACTTCCGACTTGAGGCTCCCGATCTGGCATTTGAGCTTGATCTTCCCCATCGGGCGGGAGCTGTTGGCATTGAACCCGTAAATAGTCGTCTGGGTAGGGCTCAGACGATGGGTAGGAATGCCTAGAAACTGCATAACCCGGCGAGGTATGATGCTTAGCGCAGACCCTGGGTCTACCTGGATGCGGTTCACCTCGGATGACCCAATATACCCTGTGAAGTATAGGGGTCGGTCATGCTTCCCTTTAACCTGCATGTCGTCTGTTGTGAAGGTGATGCAGGGAGCATTTGGGGAGGCGTGGAGGCAATCCTCTACATCTTCCTCCCTTGGCACACGAGTCATGAAGACCTCAGCGTTTGCCAAAGCTTCTTGTAGAGCCTCTCTGGTTGACTTTGATAGCCTCAGGAGTTCATACAAGGTGATGCGTGCCGGGATGTTGGCTAGTTGAGCCAAGACGTCGAAGCGGTAAGGTGTCGAGGATCCTTCCGTTACACCTTTCGCAAGAACTCGAGAAAACCGAGTTTCTTTCTGTTTCTCCCCAGGCTGTTTAGAGGAGGGCTTGGCTGGTTCCACGGCTGGTTGCGGAGAAGCCGCTGCTGTCTCGCCGTACTGCTTCAAGTATGCCTGTCCTGAACGGGTCCCCGCCGTAGGTTGGCTGGGCTCTGCGGCCAGGACTATTGTTTCCTCTTCTGAGTCAGTCAGCGAGGGAACATCAGTGTCCGCTTCTCGAGAGGAGGCGCATATCACATGGCAAGATGAAGCCTTCCCTTTGCCTTTGGACTTCCTGTTGGTCACAGTCGTCCATTGTTGCTCGTCGACGAGGTCAGGGTGGACCCACATGATTTCCCCTCGAGGTGTAGGGACGGGTACCAAGCCTTTCTCCTGCTGCTGATGAGGGTCTGTGTTGACCACCCTCAGTTCTCCTTTCGGGACAGAGATCACCCCCACGGGTGTCGGGGGTCGTGTCCCAAACTGGAGAATCGACGTCATGTTGGCCGTCATCTTCTTCTGCTCCGGTCGGAGTTTTAATACCTCCGCGTCAATCAGAGCTTGAAGGATGTCCTTAAAGACGTAGCAGCTTTTGGTAGGATGACCGAGCATCCTGTGGTATAAGCAGTAGGTGGGATTGTCAGTCTTGCCGACTTCCTCCGGGCGCCTAATTTCAGGGAGCTTCAGTCGATTGCTCTTGTTGAGTAGCTTGAAGAGCGAATCGACGTGTTCCTCCTTGAAGGAATACTGCTTGTTGGGGCGTGGCTGGCTTGAAGAGCCACTTGCCCTGCCTGTTTGAGGTTTGGTGGGAGATTTGGTCTCCGTCGCCAAATTATCCTTCCGCTTCGTCTGGAGGGAGGTGTCTGGTGCACGCCTTGTCGACCTCTCTGGCCTGGGCTTGCCTTCTTCCGCTCTGACGCGGGCGACAATCTCCTCAGCCTGTTCACCTTGCTGGACTAATTGTTTCCAGGTGCGGCTTTCAGCAACTCCTATTTGAGCAAGGAGTGAGGTTTGGAGATTATGGCGACATGTTTCCACCAGGGTGGCCTGGGTCATGCCGCTTGGACATCGGAGTGCCATGTTCCGAAATCTTTCTACGAAAGACTTGACGGACTCTCCCTTTCGCTGTTTTGTAGCTAAAAGGGTAGGCATTGTGACCTCCGAATCATCTTCGAAGAAGCGTGTCAGAAACAACTTCTCCAAGTCGCCCCAGTTCTTGATTGAACCTTCTGGGAGCTTCATGAACCATTCAAAGGCCAACCCTTTCAGGGTGCCGATGAATAGTCGCGCCAGGATGGCATCGTTATCTACCACATTCCCGGTCTGGGATTTGAAGTAGTAGATGTGCTGGTTGGGTGACCCCTTCCCGTCAAATGCTTGGAGAGTTGGAGCCTTGAACTTAGGAGGGTACGGGACTAAGTCCCACTCGGCCGGATAGGGCCGGACTACTCCAGCTTCTTGGAGGCCTTTACGGTTGGTAAGGGCCTCGAGGCGCTGCTCCAGTTGACTCATTCTTTTAGCATGAGCCTTTCCCGGGGTCTGGTCACTTCTTGCCTGCGACGAGGGCTTGGACACATCCGAGGTAGATCGTCGTGTCTCGTCAGAAGATTCGGAGGGTGGGCTTCCTCCCTTTCTCCCTTTCCCCTTCGGTCGTCTAGGAGGCTTTCTCGCTCTTTCTTCAAGCAATTTCTCAAGCATATGCTTGAGGGAGTCAATGGATCTCTGTTGAGAGGCGATTATATCCATCTGGTGCTTCTGCGTCTGCTCTAAACGCCTGGTCGTCTCCTCAGGAGTGTCGGCCATGTAGGCGGAAGCCTCCTTCTCGACGGAAGAGTTTGAAGCCTGCGACTCCACTATAGCGGAGTGAGAACCACCCATTCTAATGCCGCGGGCTAAGGCATTATAGTCAATTGGGGGAATGGCCCCTGTCCGGGTGCGAGTGTGTTGATACACCCCCTCTGGCTCAGAGTCAGATTCCTCTGAGTTGTCCATTAGTTGTTTCCCCTTGCTTCTGCTAGTCATGTTTGCAGTAAGCTCCGGGTATTCAACATCTGAGAAGGTTCTCCTCCTGTGGGAGCGTCTTCTTTTGGCTGACGGGGGAATCAGGGTCAGCTGTCTAATTAAAGACGGCTGGTGCACGCCTGACTCGCAATGGCATCCAGAGAGCATCCGGATGAGCTGTTGACAGCAGCATGGAGAAGTGGTCTGATTGGCACTCCTTTTCCTTGTCAAATAATCCCTCAAATCTGTGGGAGGGGGATTAAAGAGACTGGTCTCGCAACGTCGACGACGGGAGACAGTCATGTGCTGTTCAGCCTGGACACAGGTTTCAGAAACGCGGCTGTTGCGTCGCGGCTGCGTCACGCGCGTCTGGCGTCTCTGTTGATATGAGACGCGACTTTCGCGTTGCTGTCTGCTGCGTTGGAGCAGAGAGACTTGGGAGAGAGTGGGCTGCTGGGCCCCACGCCTGTGGGCGCGTGCTTCCTGCGTTTGACAAGACGCAGAAGCTTCGCTTTGGCGTTTGGCAAGTTGGTCTTCAGAAGGCTCAACTTGGGGAGTCTCGCGTTTGGGTCGCCAAACACGGACCTCTCGCACTGGACGAGGTGCGGGCAAGGCATCGGATCGTACGCTGCGTTCAACCCCAGTCAGAAAACCAACGGTTCCGACCGAGTGTTGACGCGCGCGTCTTCTCTGTCGACGCTCGGCATTCCGATTGCGCCGTGGAGGAAGAGAGAAGCCAACAACTTCCTGGTTTGTAGAACCAGGGGTGTTTGCCACGCGGGTCTCCCGAGAGACGCTGACGCGGGCGTTCTGTGCGACACGGTCGATCGCACCAGTAGATGTGCCGGGGACCACGCGGGCCTTCAGAGAGGCGTTGGCGCGTGTGTTCTGCGCGACGCGGTTGATCGCAGCAGAGGAGTCTGAGGTTACGCGGGCCTTCTGGGAGGCGTCGGCGCGTGAACCAAACTTGGCACAGTGGGCAGCAGGAGCACCCGACAGAGCCTCAGATTGGGCTTCAGGGGGCTGTCCACTTGAGACCCTGCGGCAGACGCGGGTCTTTGGGCTCTTGGAGCCAGAAGAGAGGAACTCTTCATACTTCGCCTGGTCGAACTCGACGACGAGGGATTCGACCATTTTCCCCTTACGGAGAACGTCATCTTGCACCACGGTGCGTTCGTCAGTAACGAAGGTAGTCCCCAGCGGAGTCGCCATCTCTTGTAGGGGCCGGAAAATTTGGTGGTCGGAGAAAGTGGTTTTAGCTGTAAAAGATTTCCTTGATTCAAGCGAAACGATTACAACCAAAAGAACTACTCTTCCCTCTTTTCCAATTACAAGGGAGGGAGGATGTCTGAATCTTCCCTTTGTTTAAAGCTGGGTTCTTCGTGTGGCGATGGAGAGTGAATCTTGTTCTCCGTTGACCAGATGACCGTCCTGGACCGTTGGGGGTCTTCTCTTCGGTCGGTAGAAAGAGTAACTCAGCTCCGTCTACCAAAACTCTCAAAGAGGAGGTAGGCGAAGAGCGGCTAGTACTCAGTAAGCTCGCTGAAGAGTCTCCTCCCTCTGTCTGTTGTTGAAGTCGTGCTTCCCTCTTGATGATCCTCTTGCCTGGATTCGATCAATTTTGATGATGCCTTGACCTTCTTAATTTTCGACCTTTCCCAAGTTTCGATCTTATCTCAAAGCTCTCTCCCTTCAAAACTTCGATCCTCTCTTCATAGCAAACAAGGCTATTTATAGGGGTCTCAGGGGGTGAAGGTGCCTCCTGAAAACGCTCCCGAATGAGGGGCCACTACCCGCTACATGCGCGGTGACTGGCCCCGCAATCAGGGCAGTTGCAACTGAGACGCGGGCGTTGGGCCAAACGCGCCTTGAAGTTTGAGACGCGGGCTTCGGGCCTTCACGTCTGGATGCTGAGGCGCGGGCGTCGGGCCGACGCGCCTTGATGCTGAGACGCGGGCTTCGGGCCGACGCGTCTTGATGCTGAGACGCGGGCTTCGGGCCGACGCGTCTGATCGTTGAGACGCGGGTGTAGAGCCAACGCGTCTTAATGCTGAGACGCGAGCATCGATTCCTCGCGTCTAGAGCTTGAGACTCTGCTTCCTTAATGGCTGGTCTGTTAGTCATTTTTAGACAGCCTACATACTCCTCGTGTGTGAGGAGGTGTTTGTTTGAGAGAGGAGTTAGGTACTCCATTATTGTAAAAATCCTTCTCGGTGAAGGTTCCCTCGGTGGGAGTCCTCGGTGGACGGTATAGTGGATTGGAAATCCTACACGGTGGTGTAGGCGGGGATGTAGAGCAAGGGTGCTCGAACCTCGAAACATATCTTTGTGTTTGCGTTTGATCCACTTGTCTCTAAACTCTCTCTTTACATTTGTGCAAAGCATCATACTTCATTCATATCATATTTGCTTGTGTTGAGCATAATTCATCTTGTCATATCATATTTGCTTGTGTTGTGTCTTGCATAATCCATATTGCTATATCCTTGATTGCTTGGCTTGATTGTGTGTGTACATTGCTTGGATTGCTTGTGTGTGTGTGCCTAACTTATACTCATCCAACAAGAGCTTCACATAGCGCCTCAACCCATTTCAAGGGGAATCAAGGGGAATCAAGGGGAGTTAGTCCAGAGCCTCGCAAGGGGAATTCGGCTACACTTGTTGCATTGTATTAGTTTGTGCATAATTTGCATTTGCTTCCGCATTTAGCGCACTTAGTTTTACATTAAGTTCTAGATTAGCACTAACACCTATTCACCCCCCCCCTCTAGGTGTTTTTCATAAACGAATGTATATAATCAAATGGCTATATACATAAAAGAAAAGACATATACATACAAAACTTAATGCATACAAACAAACGAAAACTCAAAATGCATTCAAAATAAACTTTGTCTCCCCCTTTTTGTCATACATCAAAAAGGTAAACATAGTTAAAAAAAATGTTTTCTTCAAGAGTCCAAAATACAAACATTCAACTCACCACAAATAAAGGAAAATCTAACATAGTTTAGAGGTTTTGTAAAAATATCGGCAAGTTGAAAATTGGTAGAAACATAATCAATATCAATATCACCTTTCTCATAATGATCTCTAAGAAAGTGATACCGAATGTCAATGTGCTTAGTTTTATTATGTTGATTTGCATTTTTTGTCATATGAATAGTACTAGTATTATCACAAAATATTTTAATATGATCAAAATGCTAATCATAGTCAAGGAGAGTATGTTTCATCGAAAGGACTTGTGCACAACAAGCCCCGGCTGCAACATACTCCGCCTCGGCGATTGAAAGAGCTACCGAATTTTGCTTTTTGGAAGACCAAAAAACAAGACAATTACCAAGAAATTGACATGTTCCACTTGTACTCTTCCTATCTACCCTACAACCCGCATAGTCGGCATCCGAAAAACTCGTTATTGAAAATTGGCCGGTTTTCGGATACCACAAACCCATTTCAATGGTGCCCTTAAGATATCTAATTATGCGTTTAACAGCAATTAAATGGGACTCTTTAGGACACGATTGAAAACGAGCACAAAGACAAACCGAAAACATAATATCCGGCCTACTAGCCGTTAAATATAACAAGCTACCTATCATGCTACGATAAATCTTAATGTCTACACTTTTACCTTGTTCATCCTTATCAAGTTTTGTGGCCATGGGAGTTTTGCTCACTTTAGCTCCTTCAAGCCCGAACCTCTTGATTAGTTCCTTTGTGTACTTGGCTTAATTGATGAAGATCCCATCCTTCTTTTGCTTGATTTGGAGACCAAGGAAATAGTTGAGCTCGCCAATCATAGACATTTCGATTCTTCCTTCATGCATGATTCAAAAGCTTGGCAAAGGGTTTCATTAGTAGAACCAAAAATGATATCATCCACATAAATTTGAACAATAAGAATATCATTTTCAACATGTTTTGTAAATAAAGTGGTGTCTATTTTTCCTTTCTTAAAACCATTTGAAATTAGAAATGAAGAAAGTCTTTCATACCAAGCCCTAGGGGCTTGTTTTAAACTATAAAGAGCTTTGTCAAGTTTGAAAACAAAATCCGGATGTATAGGATCAATAAACCCGGGGGTTCAACATACACTTCCTCTTCAATAAATCCATTTAAGAAAGCACTTTTAACATCCATTTGAAAAAGCTTAAAATCTTTATATGAAGCAAATGCAAGTGTCATCCGTATGGCTTCAAGCCGTGCTACGGATGCAAAGGTTTCTTCAAAATCGATACCTTCGATTTGAGTGTAACCTTGGGCAACTAACCTAGCTTTATTCCTAGTAACGTTACCCGACTCATCCAACTTGTTCTTAAAGATCCACTTAGTACCAATTGTTGGTCTATCGTGGGGCCTAGGAACAAGGTGCCAAACTTGGTTGCGCTCAAATTGATTAAGTTTCTCTTGCATGGCTAGCAACTAATATGAGTCGGCCTCGGCTTCGAGGACGTTCTTGGGTTCAAAATGAGAAATAAAAGCATAGTGTCCACAAAAATTATGAAGTTTAGAGCGAGTGGTTACCCCTTGAGATACTTCACCTATAACGAGATCCTTGGGATGATGTGGATTGTATCTCCAATCCTTTGAAAGTTGTAGAGTAGGGTCCACTTCAATTGTTTGAATTTCATTTCCTTGAACCCCTTCTTCTTTAGCTTCACTTCCTTCATCATCCTTTGGCTTGCCTTCAATAGTAGGTGAGTCCTCCAAAGTAACTTTCTCCAAATCTTCATGCAAGGGATCTATTTCTACAACATTCTTATCAAACAAATTAGATTCTTCAAACTTAACATGTATAGATTCCTCAATAGTCAAAAATGACTTATTGAAGATTCTAAAGTTTTACTAGTATTAGAATAACCAACAAAAATTGCTTCATAAGATCTAGCATCAAATTTTCCTAAATTATCTTTTGTATTTAAAACAAAACATTTGCATCCAAAAACCTTAAAATATGAAACATTTGGCTTTCTAGAAAATAAATCTCAAAAGAAGTTTTTGAAGAATTTTTGCATAAGAAAACACGATTTGATATATAGCATGATGTATTAACGGCCTCGGCCCATAAATAATGTGGGAGACCATATTCATTAATCATTGTCCTAGCCATCCCTTGTAATGTTCGATTTTTCCGTTCAACTACTCCATTTTGTTGTGGAGTTTTAGGACAAGAAAGTTCATGCTTAATTCTCATGATCTTCACAAAAAGTGATAAAGGGTAGGTTAATGAATTCACCACCTCTATCACTTCTTATTCTTAAAATTGAAGACTGTTTTTCCTTTTCAACTCTTTTCTTAAAGGCTTGAAAATGTGAAAAGGCTTGATTTTTGTGCTCTAAGAAGAAAACCCAAGTAAAACGTGAAAAATCATCAACTAAAACATATGCAAAACGATTCCCACTTAGACTTTTGGTTTGAGTAGGACCAAACAAATCCATATGGATTAACTCCAAAGGACGTGATGTCATGATATCCTTGATTGACTTGAAAGAGGACTTGGTTTGTTTCCCAAGTTGGCATGCGTCACAAACGCGGTCCTTTTCAAAGTTCAAGCAAGGAATACCCTTCACCATTTCCTTGGTGTTTAACCTAGATATATGGTCAAAAGATATGTGGCCTAATCTTCTATGCCACAAACAAGAGTCATCATCGAGGGCTTTCAAACAAGTAATATTGCAAGACATATTAGACATCAATCATGTAAACATTGTTTTCACGAAAACCGAAAAAAACACAAGTATTAGATAGTCTATCAATAACTTTACAAACTAAATTATCAAAAATAACATCAAAACCTTTGTCACAAAGTTGACTAACACTCAAGAAATTATGCTTGAGGCCATCAACTAAAACAACATTTTCTATTAAAGGGGATGTACCAAGTTTGACATTACCAATACCGATGATTTTACCCTTGGCATCATCTCCGAAGGTGACGGTGCCACCTTCATGGTATCTTGATTGGGTTGCAAAGTTGTTGATATCCCAAGTCATTTGCCTTGAGCAACCACTATCAAGATACCACAACCCTCTACGTCATTGGGCCTTGAAAGGTACCTACATCATTTAACAAATTCATTGACTTTGGTATCCCAAATTTTCTTGGGTCCTTGAAAGTTAGTGTTTCGAACCCAAACATTATGACGAGATGCATTTAGTTTATCATAACAAAACTTAACTAAGTGACCTTTACGGCCACAATATGAACATGAAAACACTTTACCATACATGAATGCATGATGTGTGTGTGTGAAGTGTGAGCATGTTTGGGGGTTTGGCATGATGTAAATGTTGTGAGGTATGAACATGAGCATGAACATGAGTATGAGCATGAGATTGTTTCTTAAGGGCTTGTTTCTTAGGAAATATAGCCTCAAGGCTATTTTTATCAAATTCACACTTTTTCAAAACTACTCCTAATGAGTCAATTTTCTCTTTAAGCATGGAAATCTCATTATCATTAACTTGTGGATACTTACCTTTACATGAAATCTTATATTTATCAAAATCTTTTTGAGTAGAAACTAAAGTAGAAAGTAATTCATCTTTTTCTTTAGAAAGAGTAATAACTTGGTGATTAAGAGACTGATTTTCCTTTTTCATTTTTAAATACTTTTTCTTAAGAAAATCATAGTTATGTGAAAGTTCTACAAATGCTTCTCCTAATTCATCCATGAAAAGTTCATCATCAAGAGAAGTGGTAGGGGTTACCTTGCTTGCGCTTTCATTTGCCAAGAAGCACATGTTTGCGGTGTCAACTTCCTCCTCGGATTCGCTCTCGGAATCCCATGTAGCCTTTAAAACTTTCTTCTTGTAAGGCTTCTTGGAGATGGAGGGCTTCACTTTATCCGGGCACTCGGCAACAATGTGACCCGATCTTTGGCAATTGAAGCAAATAATTCTTCTCTCTTCTTTGCCTCCTTGCCATCTCCTTCTTCCTTGGAACTTTGTCTTTTTATACATCCTCCGAATGTTCTTAACAAGAAGTGAGAGCTCTTCGTCATCATCTTCTTCATTGTCTTCGTCGGAGTATGAGGATTGACTCTTGAAGGCAATTGCTTTCTTCTTGAGGGAGCCATATCTTCTCTTGCCTTTCTTTCCATCTCATGGGTTTTGAGGTTCCCAATGAGACCTATAAGCTCCATCTCCTCCTTGTCATTGAGTTCCTTCAAGGTGGTAGCTTTTACTTCCCAAGAAGGAGGAAGAGCCCGGATGATCTTTCTTACTCTTTGGTCGTTGCCAATAGTATCATCTAGAGAAGAAAGTCCATTAGTGATTTTGGTAAATCTTGTAACCATCTTATCTATGGTTTCATCTTCTTGCATGCAAAAATTCTCATATTGGGACCGAAGAAGGTCTATTTTAGCCCTCTTCACTTGTGAAGTCCCCTCATGTGTAACAAGCAAGTGTGTCCAAATTTCATATGCGGATTTGCAATGAATAACTCTAGAGATATCATCATCATTAAGGGCTTGAAGTAGTGCATAATGAGCCCGAGTATTGGCATCAAATTCCTTAGTCTCAATTTTGGACCAAGTGGATTCATCACCGGGGGTGCACTAAAAGGTTTGGTTACGGCCTTTGCAACTCGACTTCCTAGAGATTGCAAAAATACGGTCATCTTAACCTTTCATATGGGAAAGTTAAGTCCATCAAACTTTGGGGGTCTTAATTCCATCGGCCATTTTTACTAAGGGAAAGTGTGTGAAAAATGGATGAAATGATTAGCAAAAAGTGGATCTCTCTAAGGTTGTTAAGCCAAGAGCCTAGAGACCAATGCTCTGATACCAATTGAAAACACCTAGAGGGGGGGTGAATAGGTGTAAATGCTAATCTAACAATCTTTTTAAAATAAGTATGAATGAATGATGCAACGATCACTCAAAACAAGACTAAGAGCCGAATATCCGTGAAGGGCTCTGAACTCCTTCCTCGTGATTCCTCTAGATATGAGTTTGAGGTGCGTATTGCAATCTTGTTGTATGAGTAATGATCGACAATGTAGCAAGAAATGAATTTGAAGCAATAATGTAGTGCACACAAGATATATCACAAGGTATGAAAGAATAGCAATATCAAAAGTAAGAAAGTAAGAGCAATAGAGAGCAAAGAGATAATCAATCGCAAACACAAAGTATTTGTTTCGATGTTCGAGCCACCGCTCTACTCCCCGCCTTCACCGCCGTGAAGGGTTTTCACTATCCACCGAGGAACTTTACAAGGTCTACCGAAGACCGGAGTACCGAACTCCACCAATACAATCCTCTACCGAAGAGGTATCTTAATAAGAACAAGAAGAAGAAACAAGTAGCCAAGTGATCACCAAAAAATCACAAACTTCTTACAAACTTCTCTTTACAACTTCCTTATAGAATGAGGAGGGAATTTTTGGCTCTAGAAGTGTAGTGAGAAAAAACACTCAGTTGTAAATGAAAAATGCTTGCAAACACAACTGAAAATCAAGAGCTAAGAAAGCAATGGAGAATTGAGAGCTTTGAAACTTTTTCTTTCTTTTGAAAACTTATAAACTAGGGATTTTTTTTTGGTGTCTTTACAAGAGACCATTCTCCTCTATTTATAGGGAGAGGAGGGGATTAAAACACATTAAAATTAAGTTTATTTGATTAGAAAATAATCCCCAAAGCTCAGAAAAACTCTGCCACAAAATAGGGTGAAAATCAGAATTCAGATTTTCACCAAAGAGGAAAGAGCCGTTGGCAGCTGGCAGGCTTGTCGGTCGACCAGCCCGGTCGACCGGCAGCCCTGCTGGAAAATAGCCATTGGGCTTGGTCGACCGATACGGTCGACCGAAAAAAAAAAACAGAGAGCAAGCTGTTTTAGGTCGGTCGACCGACAGACGTGCACAAGCGTGCACGTCCTGGACACAGGACGCGGTCGATCGGGGCGGCCGACCGTCCTGGCCTGGAATAGAAGCGGTCGACCGTCCCGGTCGACCCCCAAGCCTGAAACAGTTTACAGAATGGAAATTTTTGGACTTGGAAAATTTTTCAAAATAATTTTGTAGGGATATATGACTAAATATCATGCTGTAAAGATAGATATACATGATATAAACATGATGTAAAATTTTATAAAAATTTGAGACATGTATATTTATCAAGGCATGAACTTAAAAACAAATACCAAAAATAAAAACTGTATTTTGAAGGGGGGTGTGTGTGTAGAGCCAATTTTCCCAACCTCAAACTTTAACAAACTAAGTCTTACATAGGTTTTAGGAGACTACAAAGTCTTCAAGTGGGCTTCTCAATATGATCTTGCAAGCTTGATTCTTGAACCTGAAATGAACCGACTTGAGTCAAAATAACCTTCCTTTAGGGAAGAAAACTCTATGAATCTTTAGAACCCTGAAACACACTCAAACAATAAACATGATTAGTACAACTAACTATATATGTTTTGTCATCATCAAAACTCAATAAAACGGGTGATTGTAACCTTGGGCCAACATTATACTGTTCATACTTGTACATCCTTATATTCTCGCAATTGCGCCATATTGGTGATGTAATATTGGGTCTGTTTGGTTAAGGGTAGAACGAGGACGTGAGGAAGTGAGGAAGTAGTAATAATTCTCTTTGAAACTTGAGAATTGGTTAGTAAGTTTTCTGGTGTTTGGATGTTGTTGAGAAGTGTGATTTTGAAAATATTTTGTCTTTTCCGGTATTTGGATGGTAATGTGAAAGTGGAAGTGGAAAAGTTGACCACAAAGTTGACCGTAAAATAATATTAAAATAAAAATTTATTAAGAAAAATAAAAAATAGACTATAATTAGAATGCAAGTGAGATTTACATGGTCACAAGATTAACTGTTTTGTGCTACAATTTATTACAAATGTGATTTACATGACCACAAAATTAACCGTAGCACTCTTGAAGTGAGGAAATGGTTGTGTAAAAGAGAAAAGATAAAAGGAAAAGATGTTTTCTTATTTTTCTTTTTCGGTATTTGAATAGATAGGGAAGTGAGCAATTATACTTCCCTACTTCCTTACTTCCGCCTACTTCCTTGCAACCAAACAGCCCCATTATTGTAATATTGTGTCACATTTGGTGATAGCTTTGTAATTGTACTCTATGTTGGAATGTATAATGCACCACGTGCTTCCGTATTCTGATTCTTGCCTGTACTGATGCTTAGCGTGTATACATGAGGGTATTTCTGACCTGCGTATATACGTCGCAGTGACGTCTCCGTACCCGCCGGATCGGGGCGTTACAGGGTGGTATCAGAGCCTAGGCTCTCACATCCTCAGTACAACCAGTCGGCAAATTAATGGTAAAGAAATTTGCAACTGGAATGCATGAGTCGTGGTTATATAATTCAAATATAAGTACAAAGTTATCCATTCTCTCTTGATAATCTTACCCTTGAATTCTGAAGTTCTCCCATCCTTTCATACTTTAGTTTCTCGTTATTCTTAGACCAACTCGGACATGAAAAGACGGAGAAATCATAATGGTTCTGGTTCTTCTTAGAGTGGCCCTAATGGAGGAAGTATTGATTTGAGATGATTTCTGCAAAATATGATGAAAAAGCTAGCAAAAACAGATGAAGGTCCCGCACCAAAGATTATTGGTTGCACTCCGGGAACAGAAGCTAGGCAACACATCAGATTTCAGAAAATTACAGCCAGCAATCTTTTCGGGCATGGAGGAGCCCTAGATGCATAGCAGTGGCTGGTAAACACGACAGATCTTCTGAAGGCAACTCGAATCCCTGACGAGAACTAAGTGGAAATGACCAAGATTCAGTTGAAAGATATGGCCAGGACGTGGTGGTTTATAGGAGCAGCGAGACTGGAAAAGCCCATCACTTGGGACCAGTTCTCGAAGAATTTCTATGAGAAGATTCTTCTTCGTAATAGCTCAGAAAGAAATGAGAGAATGATTTATCAAATTGCAGTAAGAAGATTGAATTGTAAATAAGTACACTGCAAAATTCCTAAGGCGTAGTCGGTCGGTGTCTTACATGATGGCTGATAAGGAGAACTGAGCAAGCAATATTTTAGTGAGACCTGAAGATGAGGATCAAGATGTTTCTTATTTTCAAGCAACCCAAGAACTATTCTCAAGTTCCTTAATTTTGCCATCGCTCGGGAAATAGAACGGATCTGGAGAAAGAAGATCAGGATGAGATGCAGATGAAGTTGGCGAAGAGACCCTCTTATTTGATGGAAGTGAAGGCTCAGACAGGCCTCTGGATGCCCCACTGGCTGAACCATCCCTCCAAACTTGCCCTCAACATATGACGTGTGGGTATTGTCTGAAGCTGGGCACCTACAAAACGCAACCGCCAGAAAGATTATGAATTATGTCATATATGGGTCCGGAGATTAGTTGAAAAGCGACTGTCTATTCAAGGAGACAGAGAACATCGCACCGATCAGATCAATTCATCTAGTATCACCATTGGAAGAGAATTCAAGACCTACTGGCAGAGTAAACTCACTTCATCCTCCAACGTCAAGCATAAGTCAGGTACAAAAGAGATCAAGAACTAGGGCACATGGTAAAAGGAGGCAAACATATTATCTAACTGAAGAGGAAGTCAGGATGCTTAATATCTGAAAAAGAAACCCTGAAAGTACTAACCATAACCATTGTCCCCATTTTTAATATATCCGGGAGTTGGTAAATTCTCTATATCATATCTTTCTCATTGCACTATCATCACCGATCTTAGTCCGTCCGCGTCTACCTCCCTATTTTATGATTCCTATCTCTTCTATTTTTACTATTCTGATTTTCATAATCCTTATGCCAACTTAAGATATGCGTAGACTAGTGAGGTAACAGCAGGACAGATGTGGTTCATTCTCATTATGTTCTGGCATTCCTCGACTCTGGTACATCACATTGTCTTATATTGGACAGATCTTCGGCCTCGCATTATGTTCTTGTATTTATGGATACATCGTGGGAGAGCAGTACATCAAGAGGACTAGTCATCGCTTATATAATCTGGTAGATTGTATCATTACATGAGGAGTGTCAGTATATAACAGTATTTCAGAATCAGGACTTCTGGCAGACAGAGTTATGCTATTTTCTATTTTTATTACTCCAATAGCGATCATGATTTCTTCAACTATGTTTATGGGACTCAGGTATTCTCAGAGCTGATCTGCGGTCAGGTTATTATTCAAAAGACAGTATTCGAGACTCGTTTCGATTCTTATGATTTCTTGATCGCGTTCTCAGAGCCACTAACTTCTGGCAATCTTTATTGATTTGGTGGACCATAGGCTCCACTAGCCTCGCCAAGCGAGGGTCGTGTTCTAGTCACTCGTGAACTTAACCGGGTGTGAGCTTCACTGCACCCTAGTACTTAGCATTTAGCGTTGTGTTACGCACTGGCTTCGCCGCATAGCTTCGCCATATGCGAGCCTCGCAGAGCGTTAGCTTCGCCGCACCCTAATGCTTAACACCTGAGTTGTGCTACGCGATAGCTTCACCTAGGCTTGCTTTGCCCGTGGCTAGTTCCTTCAGAGCTTAGCACTCTAGCCTATTCCTCGGATTTCTTCTGCCTAGCTTGTTTTCATGGATCCGCTGAACAAGGTTTTATCGCTGTATTTGAGCTATCACCACGATCCTTATGAATGATCCACTTGGCCAATCTTGCAGGGCCCAGGTTTCTTAAACATGTCTCATCTGCAGTTGGGTTATCATTCAGAAGTCAGTATTCAGAATTCTTCAGGGTTATTCTATATTCTTGGCTATGTCTTTCAGAGTTAGCAACGCCCAGTATGCAGAAATACTTAATTATTGGTCTTCTTGATTCATGCTCAGTATTATCAGGGTTTTCTTTACCTTAGGTATTCTGGTCTATTCTCGGGAATTAGTATGTGTGCAGCACATCAGAAATTCTACTGCAGACTCTTTATCAAGGACAACATCATGCCATGTAGGGTTTTATATTATATTATGGATTTCAGCACTACAGATTTCTATGGATTTCATCAGCTTTGGTTCACAGTCTGATTGAAGTAATATTGATTATCTTACCAAGTTAGCTCACTTTATATTATTCAGAATGGGTTAATCTTTTGAAGTTCTGACAGTGTTCTTTTATAAGCAGACAGCAGATCAGTGTTAATATGGCACCGTCAGAGGATGTATATATACGGCAGAAGTGCAGAGATGCCTTAGTCCTAAGTTAGCCGTTTAGTCGATCTGGGAGAACAGCCCACAGTTATTCATATCTTGATTGGTATAATCCTCATTCCTATCCTTTCTGTGTCTATCTTCCCCTTATCGAAATTGCGAGGACGCAATTTTTTATAAGGTGGATGGAGTGTAACACCCCGCTCCCGGAATACGCACTTAGTTGCGTATTCATATTTTTGATCGTATTTTTTATTTTGGTTTCAGTATTTGTTTTGTATTATGAATTATTTATATGATCGTTTTGCTGTGATCTAGATTCGTGAACTCGGAGTCAGCCCTTGTCTGAACCGGGAGCCCGATCCTAGGGTATAGCTCAATTTTGTCTTTCTGCTACTTTGATTTGACCGATTTCAGTTTCAAATATTATTTTTCAATATTCTAAATTTTTCATGATTTTCTAAAATTTTTCTGAATTAAGTTGTAAATCTTCAAAATCGGGGTCGACCAATACCGCTGCTCGATTCTCAGATTTTAATTTACAAACAGAGTTGAAATTCTAAAAATAGCTTTCCTGTAACTTCTTAAAATCACATTTTCTATCTAAATACTTTTTCTGAGAATTTTCTAAATTTATCGAAATTCCCCTAGTTTGGTGTCGGCCAGTTTCACCGATTGATTCCAGGAATTTTAGTTTACAATTGAAATTAAATTTTTGAATTTTGCTTTCATATTACTTCTTAGAATTATATTTTCTCCATTCATGTATTTTCTGAGATTTTTCAGATTTTATCAAAATCCGGCCGACCCGGTGTAGACCGGTGTCAACGGTTGACTTCAGGATTTTTATTAAAAAATGGGATTGAATTTCTGAAAACCAATTTCACCAAAAATCTTTAAATAATATTTATTATTTTTGAGAATTTTGGGAAGCTTTTCAAACTACTTCATTTTTTGGACTTTTCCGGAGTTTTCGGTGTTTTCTCAAATACCGGAATTTTATCTAGATATTTTACTTTTCTCTTTTTCCACTTTTCTCTCTCCTCGCTAGATGCGAGTATCACCAACATGAGTTCAACATTTAATGCGGGATGCTCTCCATACTGCATTTAATGCTTGTCCTGCAAGATTAATTCTGAACCATGCTTTTTTGTCTTTTCTGTTAAACGCAAATCTCGCGTTTTCTCCTAGACGCGGATTTTATCTCCGCGTCTAGCTTAGTTGCCTAGAAGCAGATTTTTATTATGTGAGGACGCGGCTCTTTTTTAAAGAGACGCAACTCATTTTTGAGATGGCAAGGTTGTAGTAATCAAACCCTCCTTTTATATATTCCCACCTTTCTTTCTCTCTCTCTTTCATTTTTCTTTCTTTTTCCATTTCTAGCAAGCAAATGGCAGCACCCCCCTGAGCCTTGGTCGGCCATCTTCTTCACTCTCCCCTTCATTTCCACCACCAATTCCGCCATCTTTCGCTCCTCCATCTCCTCCTTCATTCCAACAACAACAACAACCACCACACCACCACCACACCACGTTCTTCTTCCTCTCTTTCTACCAAACAACCCATTCTTACCACCAACTTCACCATCATTTCCTCCACCATCTGCACCACCTTAGCCACCACCAACTGCGCCATCTTCCTCCCGTCAGAGAGATCTTTCTAATGAACTATAGCTTCACTCTCCGAAACTCCTTTTGCAAAACTCCAAAAATCTAAAATGAACTACACTTGCACCCCACTATTGGTTTGGATTTGGAGTTTTGGCCACCCTTTTCGGCCAACTCCGGCCACCCGGTAGCCGCCGGCGACCACCAGCCATGGTCGACGACCATCCTCCCTTTCCTTTTCCATTCTTTCCTTCTTTCATTCTTTCCTTCCTACTTTCTTTCTTTCTTTTCTTTTTCTTTTCCTATCCTTTTCTTTCCTTCTCTGTTTTTCCCAAAAACTTGCATCTCCCCCTTTTTTTCCAAAAACTTGCGTCCCCACTCTTACTCTTTCCCTGCGTCACTCTCACTTCTCCCTGTCTCCCTTTTCTTCTCTGATAATTGCTGACGCGGATCTCACCCCCGCGTCCAAGCAATTTCTTAACGCGGCCTTCGCGTTCTTACATCGACGCTACACGGAGCCCATGCCCGCGTCTGTGTCCTTCTCGTGTCAACACGACGCGGAGCTCATGCCCGCGTCTGTGTTCTTCTCGTGATAACGCGACGCGGAACCCACGTCCGCGCCAGCGTTCTTCTCATGTTATAACTTGAACGCGGGTCTCGAACCTCGCGTTTGTGGCATCTACGCGACGCGATTCCCGCGTCTGCGACCCCCGCGTCTCACTCTCAAACCCGCGTCCCCCTGTACACACTCTCTCTCCCTGTACACTCTCTCTCCATGGACTTCTCTCTAGCTTTTACTTTCTCTCTCCTCTCTCTCATTCTCTTTCTCTCTCTTGATTTTTTCCTCTATCATTTTCCCTTTAACGCGTTTACGCGTTGGCTACCTGAATTCTGGAGATCAGGGACTTCACAATATTTTCTATAAATTTAGGCGAGTGTTCTCGCTTTCCTCTTGACTTTCCTATTTCATCGGTCAACTAGTATTATTCACGATTTGTGTTGTTTGAAACTAACACCTTCTCTGCAGGTACCCTAACCTCTGGGTACAACCTTTGATGTTTGAAGTCCTCTGGACTGTTTGGTGGGAGAAAAATTCGCGTAAAATTTCCTTGAATCAATTGAAAAATTACAACGGACTTATACTCCGATTACAAGAGAGGGAAGATATTGAATCTTGAATCCTCCCTTTGTTTAATGCTGGGTTCTTCAGGTGGCGGTGTAAAGTGAGTCTTATTTTTTGTTGACCGGGTGAACGTCAGGAACTTTTGGGGATCTTCTCTTCAGTTGGCGGATGGAGTAACACAGCACTGCCAACTAGAAATCTCAAAGAGATTATAGGCAAAGATTAACTTGTACACAGCAAGTTACTTGAAGAGTTAAACTCTCTTTCCTTCTCTGTGGAAGCTCGTAAGTCAAGTTCTTCTCCGAATTCTCTGATCTAATTGACGGACTGACTAACCGACCCTTTCTCCATAGCAACGGGGCTATTTATAGAGGTTTCAGGGGCGAACGTGCCCCCTAAAAATGCTCCATAATGGGGGTTAATTTTCCCGTTATGTGGGCAGTGATTGACCCCATAACAAGGGCAGTTATAACTGAGACGCGGGTTTCGATCCTCGCGCCTTGGTGCTGCAGTGCTGCTGAGACGCGAGTTTCGGCCCTCGCGCCTTGGTGCTGCAGTACTGTTGAGACGCGGGTTTTGGCCCTCGCGCCTTGGTGCTGCAGTGCTGCTGAGACGCGGGTTTTGATCCTCGCGTCTTAGTGCTGCTTTGATGGCTATGATTAGCCCCGCGTCTGGAGTTTGGGACTCTGCTTTTGAGGACTTGTCTTTAATGATTTTTAGACAGCCTACAGAACCCCCTCCAAAGTTTTTGATATTTCACAGTTGGCTGTGACGGATTTCGAAATACTTTGTACTCTAGCTGAATTCACCCTTCTCATGATTGGACTGACAATGCTCCAGGCTTGATCTTGTTTGGAGTATGGCCTTCGTGAGTGTACTGTGGAACTCGTTGAACCCGCCAAAACTGATCGTGTTGAGTGTCTAGATGCACAGTCTAAACCTCCCCGATGCTTTGAGTTTGTCGTTGGTATACTTTAAACCAGGGATGGGCAGTCGTCTGTTTGTGCCAGTGTACTTTTGAATCGAATTACAGAAGCAAGGACTACACGCTAGTTCTATGGACGCAGGGGTAATACTGCTTTAAAGATGCGCCTTCTATAGGGGTGCATCTTTTGGGATGACAACGCGACTGTTACTCCATGAGGTAGACGCGACTTTGGCCGGGTTGAAAAGATGTGATCTTCGGAAGGACGCGTCTTTTGGGATAAAGACGCGGCTTTCGCTCTGTGAAGCAGACGCAACTTTGGCCTAGTTGAGAAGATGCGACCTTCGGAGGGACGTGCCTTTTGGGATGAAGACGTGGCTTTCGCTCTGTGAAGTAGACGCGACTTTAGCCTAGTTGAAAAGATGTGACCTTCGGAAGGACGCGCCGTTTGGGATGAAGACGCGGCTTTGATTATGGAAGGACGCGGCTCCCTAGACGCAGCCCTTAATTCTATCCGAATACAGAGTTCAGGATGCAGCGAGGACGCAGTCTTATGTTCCTCAAAACTAACGCATAGATCTCAGCCAGTTAATGAGGACGTGGCATTGGCTCAGTAAAGGCGTGGCTCTGGACCCTTGACATGGTGCAAACTCAAATTATATTGAGTTTATGATAGGAACACAATTGTCGTCTCGCAATGTAGACGCAGCTCCAGGATCCCTGTGAATTACATAGGCCTTCTTTGTTGTAGACGGAGCTTTCAAATTCAAAGCGCGTCCTCAGAATGGGTCCCTTTTGCTGAGGGAACGCGGCTCTGAACCACCCCGAGAGACATGGTCTAACTCTCTTAATAAGAATAAGAAGGACGCCGCCTTCGAGTTCTCAAAGGGACGCAAGTTTCAGAACACGGCTCTGGGGCTTGCGTTTGGTGCAATTTCCCAGGCATTCATGCAGCTCGTCTTAAAGATCTTATTGGATCTTTAAATGTCAAATCGGCATTGACGATTGGGGACTCACGTTATCTGATGTTTCTCGAAGTGGCAGTCCACGCGTCAGCCCTTCATTGAGCTTAGACATTAATGCCTTTAAATGCCAAGTCGGTGCTGGCGGTTGGAGGCCTGCGTCCTCGCCGCTTCTCGAAGCGACAATCCACGCGTCAGCCTTTCATTGGGCTTTGACACTCACGCGGGAGTTAAGGCCGACAGTTTGAATTAGTGAGCCATTAATTATAGGCTTTATGGTTTGCCTATAAATAGGCATTGCCCCCTTAACAATCCATTACTTAGACCGTTTTCCCTCGAGAGCAGGCACTCTGAGGGACTTCATCTTCTTCCTTCAATGGGATTTGCCCCCATGGATAACGACGACCCAAAACTTTCATGCTTTTCTTTAATCTCTCCAGAAGATTATCACTGTCAAGTGATTTCAAAATAGAAAAGCGTCTCTTTGAGTACCTTTTATGTCCGCGCCTTGATGCAGAAAGTTCAACCTTTAGAGGGTTATTCTGCGGGTAGGGATTACTTGTCCGCCATGAAATACTCAGCCTGACTGAGTTTTAATTTTACTGTCCCTTGAAGAGATTCATCTTCTTGACCTTCTCTTGAGGTCTGACTGGTGCACCCATCATTTGAAAGTTGCGCCTTTTAGACTTCTTGATGAAGTGCGAGTTGATTGAGTCTGAACCCTGACTCAAAATCCTCTGGACGCGAGTGTAACGGACTTTTGCACCTGGACCGCGAGCTTTACATACAGAGCTCGCATTTGGGGCTGTTGACTTAGAAGAATTTTAACTCAAGCCGAAGGCTTCAGACTTGAATGTAGCAACCCTTGCTTCTTAAACAAGGATGTAGCAGGTCTTTAAAAATTAGACTGCGTTCAAGTCTGTGTGTATGCGAAGTCCACCACTTTGATCGCATCTGTTTCTGTCGTAACAGAGTTTTGACTTTCTGCGTGGGTCATTCCCGCATCTGAAGACCACAGTCATAGCCGCGTCTGTTCTTCAATCTTTCTATTTTAGGATTCTGATCTTCTGGTTTTTACTTCTTACAGGTAGTCTCAATCATTCTTTCGCATATTCGTTGGGCCCTTGGGAGAATATATCGGCCAGCGAACTTGTTCGACGGTCGACCATTGGAGAAGAAGTCATGGCCCTTGTCTGCGGGAGACGAGGATTTGACATCCGCCGAGACCTCATTGGACACGATGCACCAATCATGCTTCTGTGTCCGCCATGGTCACAGTGGGTATGGCGGTGGATATGGTGGTGGGTATGGTCCTCTTGCAGGACGTCACCTGTAAGGTCTCGAATCCTCCCTTCACCAATCTCACCCTAGAAGTGACATCGACGAAAAGTCCATATTCATTAGATGACTTTCTGGTGGTAGAGATGTTCATCAACGAAGGATCATGACCTGCACCAGTTGGTCAGAAGGTTCTGCTACATTTCGACCTCAAGAAACACCATTGTTCTTGGTCAACGAGGGGCTTCTTCGATGTTTACGTCATGCATGGTGACGTAATCAGCCTCCGATTGTCATTACAATGCTCAACCCTTCTTTGGCACCCTTCCAAACACCTTATACTTGGAGTGGTGAGAAGCTTCAAGGAGTGAGTGCAACCTTTGAGAGAGAGGAACTTCTTTGTACTCCTTTATTGTAACACTCAATCTTATTGTATAAGAGAGTGTCTTGTATCACTTTCATATGTTGGATATAAATAAAAGCGACACTTTTGTTTTGTTTCCTTCTATTGTTTTGAGCTCCCTTTTTGTATTGAAAGTTAAACGAATAGAAGTAAAAGATCTTCGGCTCGCTAAAAAGATGATAACAAACTTAACGAGTCCAAGGTTTGTAGACAAAATCCTGTTTCAGGAAATTTAACTGTGTTGTCAGAGGTGTAAGTTTAACTTGACAGAAGTAAGATGATTCTTGTGGACCTGCCAATCTATAAATGAGAATGACAAGTGGAATTTGTACCCTTAGGGAGGATGAGTTTTCATCAGAGGTTTGGAATTAACTTAACCAAACCCAGCTGGGAATTTAGTGAAAACACTGTTAACGGTGTAATATTAATCTAACAATGTTTTTAGGTAGACTTGTTATTCTGTTGACAAGAATAACAAGTGAGACTATATTCGTGGGAGATCTAGGAAAATCTTTACCGTTAGAGGTGTAATATTAACTTAACGGGTTGAATTAAGTCTTGTCAGAAGTGTGATGTTAACTTGACAGTAGTGTGAGTCAGAGGTGTGATATTAACTTAACTCAAGAGTGTTCCAGCTTTATTTAGAAAAACTGAAAGTATCACTGTCATAGGTGTAATGTTTAACTTGACAGCGAGGGCAATACTAGAGGTATAATTTTAAACTTGGCATCGGTCATCTCGACTTTAACAAGGAAGTCCGAGGGAAAGTCATGGCCTTAAGTGTATTGTTAAACTTAGCAATGACTTGGACGGTAGAGGTGTGGTGTTAAACTTAGCATCGTTCATTTCAGCTTCGATATGGAAGTCTGAAGGAAAATGACTGTCAGAGGTATAATATTGAACTTGGCAGCAACGTGATTACTGTTAGAAGTGTAATGTTGAACTTAACAGTAATTTGTCAGGGATGTGGTATTAACTTGACAGAAATTAACTCGTGATAAGAGCAATCTGAGGACTTGCCATGCTATAAAGGAGAGTGACAAGTGGAGTTTGAAATGCCAGAGGTATAGTGTTAACCTGACAAATTTGAAGGCTTGCTACTCCATATAGGGTTGACAAGTAAGGTTTGTACTCGATGGGGAGTATTGAAAATTTTCATTACCAGAGGTATAGTGTTAACGTAGCAATGATTGTATTTTGTAGACCTACCATTCTGTGTATGAGAATTGGTAAGGGATTTTGGAGGAGAGAGTGGAATTAGCCCACTTAGGATTTTTAGCAAACCCTTAGCTATCAACGAATTTGAGGTGCCTTCACCAACTACCATTTGAGTTGGGCTAGCCATGCTATTCCCCTCAGCATAGTGAGTTGTCAAAAACTTATGTTGGGCTTAGAAGCTAACATTTTCCTCTGTCCTTAGCCGTCGGAGGCTTCGGACGTTGATGAAAACAAGAATATTAGAACCCCAGTTTCGCCTTTCATTTCTTTCTCAATATTTACATCACACATCAAGGTACAGTCAGTGCCCGATTAGTTCGTCACCGATCTACCGTGGTGTGACCTGATGAAGGAAAGAAACTTTTTTTGATCTGGAGCTTTGATCAGAGGTGTAATTTTAACTTGATCAGAGGAGGAGTACTATTAAAGATAGTACTTCTTCAGGAACCTGCCATTGATCGGCATCATGTGTATCACCATTTGAAGTTATGAGGCGATATGATCCATTTGAGTAGACTGACTCTACTACAAATGGCCCTTCCCATTTAGGTTGGAATTTTCCTTTTGTCTTATGTGTCATCACCATAAGTCTTCTGACGGCTAAGACAAGGTCACCTTTCTTGAAAGTTCACACTTTAACTTTCTTGTTGAAGGCTCTGATACTCCGGGCTTGGTAGAACTCGATTTGTTGTTGGGCCTGCAGACTTTTATCATCTAAGGCCTTCAATTCTTGGAGTCGCTGTCGATGCTTCTCCTCATTTGTCATCTCCGCCGTCAAGGCGACGCGTAGAGATGGGATTTGGATTTCTAGTGGAAGCACGGCTTCACACCCATATACCAAAGAAAACGGCGTAGCTGAACAGTTGTGCGATAGGCCTATAAGCATTCGCCTAATTTATCGTCCCAGTCACGCTGACTTTTCGAGACGAATTTCTTGAGAAGTTTGCTAATGGTTTTGTTGAAAGCTTCTGCGAGACCATTAGCGGCGGGGTAGTATGCCGTTGAGTACACACTCTGGATCTGTACTTAGCGTAGAACCTCTGGAAAGCCTGACTGATGAACTGGGACCCATTGTCATGGACGATTCGTCGAGGTACCCTAAAACGATAAATGACGTGATGTTTGACGAATTTGATCACATCAAATGACTTTATCTTCTCCAAAGGAATGGCCTCAGCCCATTTGGAGAAGTAATCGGTTATGGCTAAAATAAACCGATGTCCTTTTGATGATGGTGGGCTGATAGGGCCAACTATATCCATCCCCCACATCTCAAATGGCCAAGTAGAAGTCGTAGAGTGAAGGTACCCTAGGGCTTGATGGATGAAATTACCATGCACTTGGCAGGCGTGACATCTTTTGGCATAAGTGATGGCATCAGCAATCATCTTGGGCCAGTAATACCCCAACCTTTGGAGTCGATCTGCAAGTTTTGAGCCAGGTTGATGGGCTCCACACATGCCATCATGGGCTTCTTTCAATACCTCCTATGCCTCTTTTTGTGAAAGGCAGCGAAGCAAGATCCCGTCATGCGATCGACGATACAATATTTGTGTGATCGCATTATAGTAGAATTTGGGAGCTTTCCTTCTAATGGCAGCCGCTTCTTTGGTGTCTTCAGGCAGGATGCCGTATAAGACATAATCAATGTAAGGGAATCGCCAGTGTCTAGACTCTGGACCGGTTGACGACTCAAGCACTTCCTTATCTTGACGATCTCCTGTTGGCTCCGGGTAGTCCTCAGGGGCAATTCTCGGGCAATACAGATCGTGGTTGTGGATAAATATTCTCTCTACTGCACCAGCTGGAAGAGCTAAGGAGACAGCGAGGGACGCCAGTGCATCTGCATGCGCATTTTGCTTGCGTGGTACATAGTCAATGTAGAAGTTTGTAAACCTCTCGGCCATGTGGATAGTTGCGTTGTAATAGGGTACCAAATCTTCATGTCTGACTTCGTACTCCCCGCGAACTTGGTTGACGATAAGTTTAGAGTCACCATATGCCTCGAGATTTTTAACGCCAATCTCATCGGCAAGTTGCATCCCAATCAAGAGGGCATTGTACTCCTCTACATTGTTGGAACAAGACTCGGTTAATGAGACGGCTCGAGGAATCACATAGTTCTGTGGGGATACGAGTACTACCCCTGCTCCCGCTACTATATGTCCTTTTGGGCTTGTTCTCGATGCATCGTCAAAGAAAAGTTACCACACTTGCCTTTCGAAAGATGTCTAGGTCAAGCAGACTTCAACGACCTCATCTGGGAGATCCTCGTAAAGTTTGGCTGCTCTCGGATCTGGATGCTTAGAGAGGAAATCCGCTACCGCTTGTCCCTTCACAGCTTTTTGTGATAAAAAGTGCATTTCATATTGGGATAGCAATATGGCCCATTTTGCCAGCCGGCCGTTTAACGATGACGGCTTTGTCATGAGTAACCTCAAGGGGTTGACTTTTGATATGACATTTATAGTTTGGCCTACAAAATAGTGTCGCATTTTCTGAACAGCGAACACCAATGCCAAACATTCCTTTTCGATCGGGTTGTATCGATGTTCGGCCCCCGATCATTGTTCTACTCAAATAGTAGATCGCTTGCTCTCGTCCTTGATCATTATTCTGAGCTAGTAAAGCTCCTAAAGAATGATTCATTGCTCGGACGTATATCAGGAAAGGTTTTCCAGACACCGAACCTGGAAGGACTGGTGGTTGTGTGAAACTGTTTAATTTCCTCAAATGCTTGCTGGCAAACATTGTCCCAAATGAACGAAACACCCTTCTTTATTAATTTGGTAAAGGGTTGGCATCTTCCGGAGAGATTTGAGATAAACCTTCGGATGTATGCCAATCGTCCTTGCAATCCCCTGAGCTCTTTGAGGTTTCTTGGAGGTTGCATTTCCTGGATAGCGCGAACCTTTTCCGGGTCCAAATGAATCCCCATGGAGGTTACGACAAATCTTAGGAATTTTCCACTGGCCACCCCCAGGAAGGATTTGGCGGGGTTCATCTTCAATTGATGGGCCCGCATGATGTCAAAGACAACCTTTAAATCCGTTATATAATCACCTTTAGCGTGACTTTTTACTGTGATGTCGTCAACATAGCATTCCACCGTTTTGCGCATGTGTTCATGAAAAATGACATTCATAGCCCTTTGATATGTCGCCCCCGCATTCTTTAGTCCGAAGGGCATGACATTGTAGCAGTATGCCCCCAGTGGTGTCCTGAAAGAGGTATGTTTTTCGTCGTCAGGATACATTTTGATTTGATTATATCCTGAAAATCTATCCATGAAGGACATTCGCTCGAATCCACACGTATTGTCAATTATGACATCTGTGATTGGAAGTGAGAATTCGTCCTTGGACAGGCTCATTTAGATCACAAAAATCAATGCAGATCAGGATCTTTCATTTCTTTTTAGCAACAGGGACGATGTTGGCTACCCAATCAGGATGTTGTTCTTCCCTAATGAAGCCAGAGTCTATAAGCTTTCTGACTTCTGATTGAATTGCCTCCATTACTTCTGGACGGAACCGTTGTTGTTGTTGTTTGACAGGCTTTACGTCCGTATTAATGTTGAGGCAATGCATAGCCACTCGAGGATCAAGTCCAGGCATATCCTCGTAATTCCAGGCGAAGACATCTATATATTCTTGTATAAGAGATATTAGATCCTTTTTCTCAGAAGGTGACAGGTCTTCGCTTATAAAGATGGGCTTAGGATTAGCCTCATCTCCTAGATTGATCTGAACAACCTTATCTTCCGTAGGTGGCTCACGCTGTTCAAAGCGAGTATCCCAAAGAGCATTTAAGTGTTTGATCCAAGGATCTGTATCGGATTGGATCATCTCTTCATCCCCGTCTTCCAGGTGGCTTGTTGAAACCATATTCACTGAAAGTTCTCTGAAGATGTTGCCGACACTAACATCTGACTCCCACGATGCCATGCCTGAAGAGTAATCATGGCATAATGACTCTCCAGAGCCAGAGGCTGATGGGATCGGAGTTGACACATAGCCCAACCCCCTGCGAGTCTGATGATAATAATCAGGGGATTTCCCTTTTGGCACAAAAGATCGGAGCAGTGTTCTCCTCCCTTTGCCGAAATTCAGTCTTGGACCGTTTGTCAGATCATATCCCATGCTTTCCATCATTCTGAGTGCATTTGGCTCATAATGACCGAACTGAGGGGGTTCATTCTCGCTTTCTGATTCTTCATGGGACATCGGTTCGGATTTAATTCGTCCGAAAAGAATTAGTTTTTGGCCTTTCTGTCTTGCTTGAATAATGAATATTGATTCTTGCGCATTACCGGCATCTTGGTGCATTTCAAAGGACGACTTCACTGGTACATGCAATGATGTCAAAGCATCCATTGCCGACCAGAGGTAATCATCCACTTCGGTACTAGTGTCTGACGGCACTGAATCTGAAGCAAACACAGAAAAATAAGCCAAATCTAATTCTTCATTAATATACCATCCACCTACATCATCAGTGGTGTTATCAACATCGAGCTTATTAATGCTTGTTACAAGTAGATCTAGCTCCCATATGCACTCTTCTTTTTCCGGCTCGGTGTCAGCTTCATTACCAGAGTCTGGCTCCTCTGGTTGCGGGATTTCATCTGTTTTCACAGAGTCCTGATACAGGAGAGAATCTGTGAACTAATTCTCGACTCCCTTGAACGGATGCCTTTCGGCAATCAACGTTCGAACCTTTCCACTCCCATCGATGTATTTCATGACTTGATGAAAAGTAGAGGGAACGATAGAATTACGATGAATTCATGGTCGTCCCAGCAGCAAATTGTAGGAAGTGTCGGCATCGATTATGTAGCATGTCACCTCCGACCTTAAATCCCGATCTGGCATTTGAGCTTGATCTTCCCCATTGGACGGGTACCATTAGCATTGAACCCATAAATGGTAGTCTGGGTAGCGCTCAAACGGTGAGTAGGAATCCCTAGATGCTCCCGGCGAGGCATAATGCTTAATGCGGACCCGGGATCTACCTGAATGCGGTTCACCTCAGATGAAACAATATACCCTGTGAAGTACAGGGGCCGATCGTGTTTCCTTTTGACCTGCATATCATCTGCTGTGAAGGTGATGCAGGGAGCACGGAGGCAATCTTCTATATCTTCCTCCTGTGGTCCAATTGGTACCTGGGTTATGAAAATCTCAGCATTAGGTAGGGCCTCTTGCAGAGCTTCTCTGGTTGACTTCGATAGCCCGAGGAGCTCATAAAGAGTAATTCGGGCCGGGATATTGGTCAGTTGAACCAGGACATCAAAGCGGTAAGGTGCTGTGGATCCTTCCGCGATGTCTTTCGAGAGAACTTTAGAAAATCGAAGCTCTTTTTATCTCTCCACGGGCTGCTTTGTGGAGGGCTTGGCTGATTCCATAGCGGGTTTTGGAGGAGTCGCTATTTTGTCATACTTTTTTCAAATATAACTGACCCGAACGGGTTTCCGCCACAAGTTGGTTGGGCTCTGTGGCTAGAGCTAATGTTTCTCTTCTGAATCAGTCAGCGAGGGAACATCAGTCTCCGCTTCTCGAGAAGAGGCACATACTACATTACATGATGAGGCTTTAGCTTTGGTTTTGGACTTCCTACTGGTTACAGTGGTCCATTGCTGGCCATCCATAAGGTCGGGATGAACCCACATGACTTCTCCCCGAGGTGTGAAAATAGGTACCAGGCCCTTCTCTTGCTGCTGGTGAGGGTCTATGTTGACCATTCTCAGCTCTCCTCTTGGGACAGGGGCTACTCCAGAGGGTATTGGAGGTTGTCTTCCAAACTAGAGAAATGACGTCATATTGGCCGTCACCTTCTTCTGCTCTGGACGGAGTTTTAATACCTCCACGTCAATCAGAGCCTGAAGGATGTCCTTGAAGACGTAACAGCTCTTGGTGGGGTGTCCCAGCATCCTATGATACAAGCAATAGTTGGAACTATCGGTTTTATCGACTTCTTCAGGGCGCCTAGCTTCAGGAAGTTTCAGTCTGTTACTCTTGTTGAGTAACTTGAAGAGCGAGTCGACATGTTCGTCCTTGAAGGAATACTGCTTGCTGGCGCGTGGTTGGCTTGAAGAGCCACTTCCCTTGACCGGTTGAGGTTTGACGCGAGACTTAGTCTCTGTCACCAAGTTATCCTTTCTTTTTGTTTGGAGAGATGTGTCTGGCGCGCGCCTTGTTGACCTCTCATGTCTGGGTTTGTTTTCTTCTGCCTTAACTCGGGCGACAATTTCTTCAGCCTGTTCACCTTGTTAGATCAACTGCTTCCAGGTGCGGCTTTCGACTACTCCTATTTGGGAGAGGAGTGAAGTTTGTAGATTGTGGCGGCATGTTTCTACCAGGGTGACCTAGGTCATACCGCTTGGACATCGGAGTGCTACATTCTGAAATCTTTCTACGAATGACTTGACGGACTCTCCCTTTCGTTGCTTGGTGGCCAAAAGAGTTGGCACGGTGACCTCTGAGTCATCTTCAAAGAAGCGCGTTAGGAAGAGCTTCTCCAAATTGCCCCAGTTCTTAATGGAGCCTTCCGGGAGCTTCATGAACCATTCAAAGGCAAGCCCTTTTAGGGTGCCGATGAACAAACGTGCCAGGATGGCATCATTATCTATCACATTCCCTGTTTGAGACTTAAAGTAGTAGATATGTTGGTTCGGTGACCCTTTCCCATCAAATGCTTGGAGGGTCGGAGCCTTAAACTTGGGAGAGTATGGGACAAGGTCCCACTCAGTCGGATATGATCGGATCACCCCTGCTTCTTGCAGGCCTTTCCGGTTAGTAAGGGCCTCAAGACGTTGCTCCAATTAAATTCATTCTTTTAGAGTGAACCCTTTCCTGGTCTCGGTCGTCCTTTCCTTGTGACGAGGATTTAGACGAACCAGAAGTAGGCTGCTCTTTCTCCTTTATACGTACAGAAGATGAGCTTTCTCCCTCTTTTCGTTTGCCTTTAGACTTTTTAGAGGAGGCTTTGTCGGTTGACTTCCTCTTGTCTTCAAGCAACTGTGCCAGCATCTGCTTGAGGGAATCGATAGATTCTTGTTGAGCACGAATCATCTCGAATTGTTCCCTCTGGACCTGGGTTTGCTGCTCCAAGCGCTTAGCTGTCTCCTCATGAGTGCTTGTCATATATATAAATTTCTCTTTCTCTATAGAAGAGTTTGGAGCCTTTGACTCTGCAATAGCGGAATGCGAGTCATCTACCTCAATGCCCCGGGCCAGGGCATTGTAGTTAATCGGGGGGATTGCCGCAGTCCGGGTGCGAGTGTGTTGGTATACTCCTTCCGACTCTGTGTCAGACTTATCGGAGCTGACCGCAGGTTGCTTTCCCCTACTCCTGCTCGTCATGTTGACAGTGAGCTCAGGATATTCAGCATCAGAGAAAATCCTCCTCCTGTAGGAACGGTTCCTTTTAGCTGATCGGGGAATCAGGGTCAGCTGTCTAACTAGAGACTGCTGGTTTGCACCTAAACTGCAACGGCATTCAGAGAGCATTGTGATAAGCCGCTCGCAGCAACATGGTGAAGTGATTCGATTAGCACTTCTCTTCTTTGTCAAATAATCCCTTAGATCCATGGGAGGAGGATCAAAGAGATTAGCCTCACAATATTGAGGGCGAGAGGCATTCTTGCTTTGCACAGCTGGGACGCAGGGTTCAGAGACGCGGGGCGCCTGAACGCAGCTCTTGCGTCACGGCTTCGGAGCGTGAGCTTGACATCTTTGTTGATAAGAGACGCAACTCTCGTGTTGCTGATTATTGCGTCTGAACAGAGATGCTTGAGAAACGCAGGGCTGCTGGGCCCAGTGCCTAGAGGCGCGTGCTTCTTGTGCTTGACAAGGTGCGCGAGCTTCACGTTGGCGTTTGGGGAGTGGGGCTTCAGAAGAGCCAGACTGGTGAACCTGACACTTGGGCTGCCAAACGCGGACTTCACGTGTCAGGTGTAGTACGCTAGTCTGAGCCTCGCGTCCTACTTCCGTTAGGCAATCGGTCGTTCCAACTTGTAGTTGACGCGCATGCCTTCTCTGCCGCCGTTCAGCGTTCCGGTTCCGTCTTGGGGGTGGAAGGGAACCCCCGACGACCTGGTGCTGAGGAAGAGGATGGACTGGCTGAACACCAGAAAAGTTGACCACGCGGGTCTCCTGAGAGACGTTGGCGCGGGTGTTACGCCTGGCACGATTGACCACAACATCCTTCGGAGCTGCCGCGTCTGAGAGAATCTCAGGGCGGACTTCGGGGCATTTCCCCGTAGAGACCCTGTGGTAGGTACGGGCCTTTGGGCTCTTGGAGCCGGAAGAAAGGAACTCTTCATACTTTGCTTGGTCGAATTCCACGACAAGTGATTCGACCATTTTCCCCATGTAAATGACGTCACCTTACGCCACCACTTACAAGTCAGTGGAGAAGGTAGTCTCCAGCGGAGTCGCCATCTCTTATTTGGTGGGAGAAAAATTCGCGTAAAATTTCCTTGAATCAATTGAAAAATTACAACAGACTTATACCCCGATTACAAGAGAGGGAAGATATTGAGTCTTGAATCCTCCCTTTGTTTAATGCTGGGTTCTTCAGGCGGTGGTGGAAAGTGAGTCTTATTTTCTGTTGACCGGGTGAACGTCAGAAACTTTTGGGGATTTTCTCTTCGGTTGGCGGACGGAGTAACACAGCTCTGTCAACCAGAAATCTCAAAGAGATTATAGGCAAAGATTAACTTACACGCAGCAAGTTACTTGAAGAGTTGAACTCTCTTTCCTTCTCTGTGGAAGCTCTTAAGTTAAGTTCTTCTCCCTGAATTCTCTGATCTAATTGACCGACTGACTAACCGACCCTTTCTCCATAGCAACGGGGCTATTTATAGATGTTTCAGGGGCGAATGTGCCCCCTAAAAATGCTCCATAATGGGGTTAACTTCCCCGTTATGTGGGCAGTGATTGACCCCATAACAAGGGCAGTTATAACTGAAAGCGGGTTTCGACCCTCGCGCCTTGGTGCTACAGTGCTGCTGAGACGCGGATTTCGGCCCTCGCGCCTTGGTGCTGCAGTGCTGTTGAGACGCGAGTTTCGACCCTCGCGCCTTGGTGCTGTAGTGCTGCTGAGACGCGGATTTTGATCCTCACGTCTTGGCGCTGCTTTGATGGCTATGATTAGCCCTGCGTCTGGAGTTTAGGACTCTACTTTTGAGGACTTGTCTTCAATGATTTTTAGACAGCCTACATGGACTTTCTCTATGCTACGCCTGGTAGGCGGACCTAGCGTCAACACTTTACCGCTTATTCCGTTCGAGTGTAATTACCCCGTGAGCATGGCTTCCCGTGAGTAGTAGTTTAGCGTTCATACGCTTACTGCGACACGTGTGTCTAGCTACGCTGCGAGCAGTAGCCACGCCGAGTGTGATAACATTTAGTGTTGTACATTAGCTTCACTCCAGCTTGCTCAGCTCTGCTTGATTGTGCTCAGCTATTACTCTATCACTTATCAAGTACATGCTTGATATGTTAATACTTGACATGCTTTTGCTTGATACCTACTATCTACATGCTAATATTTGACACCTGTCTGTATCACTTGACAACTGATGTGTCATTACCTGACACCCAACTTGCTACTTGACACTTGCTCCTTATTATAACATGACTTATCACTTGCCTCTTGACATACTAATACTTGACCTGTGATCATCACCGTTACGGGAATACTATACTTGTTATCCTGTATTATATATATACAGTGACCTGAATTTATAGTACTCATGTACTCCTGAACTCCTGATCATGTCTTGCACCTGCTATTCCCGTAAATTGACAATTACATAATAAATCATAAAAAGGAACAACTTGCATCAGGTCGGGGGAAACTTGCGGCTATCAATATATGTTCATGTTTACAGTGGTACTAGGTATGTTGTGCAACTAAAACTCTGGTTTGACCTGTGGGCCACCAGGTGACCGAGGGGAGTGCTGGCTCCCTCCTTCTTGGTGCCATCTTGATAAGGGCATTGTTGGCCCAAAGGCCATTAGCCCAATATCCTGTTGAATATTTTGATGATAACAAACCATATTTAGTTATGTATTTAACAATTTTATTTAAAAGAATTTTAGGTTCAAAATAAGTTGATTTGACGGCTCTACTATCAAGACTCACAAGTTTGGACGCCGCCTAAAGATTTGCATTCTTAAGCTAAGCACATTAAAAAGCTTCGGGAACAAGATTTTGAAGAAAAGATCAAGTCAAGATCAAGACAATGAAAAAGTCCAAAATTTGTATTTTTACTTTTCTTTTAGACTTTTTGTCAAAACCTAGATGTTAGAAGTAGATTTATGGGATTGTCACTCACACACATTTTAGTTTGATTCATGGCTTCAAAAAAAACAATTTCTATTTCCAACTTAGTTTTAGAGTTAACATGTTTTGGAAATTAGCATTAGAAACTTTAAGTTTTGGAAAAACAATTTTTGGAAAAACAAGTTTTTATCAAAGAGAATCTTTATCAAAATGTTTTAACATGTTAGAGTAGTGACTTATGATCATACTCCTATTTTTATAAGGTCCAAAACCTCAACCCAAAAGACCAAACCCAAAACCCCAGTTTCTGGTTTCTGCAGAGTCTGATTTTTCAGATCTGACAGAAGCCGGTCGACCGTCCGGGTCGACCGACGTGCATGCTGTGCATGTGTGCACGTCGGCCGACCGCTCCGGTCGACCGGGCACGTTGCAGTGCTCTGTTTGTTTGGGTCGACCGGGCCGGTCGACCGATGTCCCCCAACGGTCAAAAATATGACCGTTGACGGTCGACCGACCCGGTCGACCGCCAGCTGTCAGAAAGTCTGACAGACTCCCAACAGCTCTATTTTTCTGACAGATTTTGTTGGGAACTCACCCCAACGAATCTCTCCAGCCTTTTTGCTCTGTTTCTCATCCCCTATATATAGGAGGTCATTTCAACTTGATGAGATAATAATTTTTGACAAGATTTGACAAGAGATTTTCATAAGTTTTTCAAGCCTTTCATTTGAGAAAAGATTTTCAAAGCCAAAATTTTCATACACCCTTTTGAAGCCTTTACCTCTACTTCACTCTAGATATTTGCACTACACAATCCCAAATTTTACATCTACATATTGGTTATAGGATTGTGCTAAGTGAGCGATTTTCGATCAAGTGTGATTATTTTCTTCTTGTGTGAAGTTGTAGAGGCATCGGCCTCAAGGCGAGCTAGTGTGCTCCGGGTGGTGTTGCGGCATCACGAGAGATAGGACAAGTGTGTCCTTGTATTGGCGATCCGGTGGGATCAACAATAGTGGAAATCCATCAAGTGTGAAGGCGGGGACGTAGAGCGTGGCTCGAACCTCGGAAACATATACTCGTGTTTGCGTTTGCTCGAATTTTCTCTAAACTCAAACTCCTTTATTTCTTGCACTACTTATTGTGTTTATTATTGTTAGTCTTTTAAATTTGAGCAATTTGTTAAGTAGAATTTTTAATTCCGCATTATTGCCTTAATTCATATAGCCATCACCTATTCACCCCCCCTCTAGGTGATTTCAATTGGTATCAGAGCCTAACCCTACAATTTGGTTTAACCACCTTAGGGAGATCCTTGTCATTGGCTATAATATTTGTAGCATTCTTCATATATTGTGCATTTTACTCATTTCCCATGGCATCACTTGACTTTTCTAGCATCAAGTCCCTACCAAAATTTGATGGCTTGAACTTTCCCATTTGGAAGGTCAAGATGAACCTATTCCTTAAATCCCTAGGAGTTAGGGTTGCTAGGTCCATTACAAAATAATTTATAGAACCCCTCACTGATGAGAGCTCATGGTCCGAGGATACCTCCAAGGATTATGAAGCTAATGCTAGAGCCCAATATGCCTTAACCCAAGCTCTAAATGAGGATGACCTAGCACGCATCATTAATTGCAAATCCGCATTTGAAGTTTGGAATATTTTAATTGTGACTCATGAAGGAACGTCACAAGTCAAAAGATCTAAGATTGACTTGTTGCGTTCTCAATATGAGAATTTCTATATGTTTGATAATGAGGGCATTGATGACATGCTCACGCGATTCACCAAGATTACTGTAACACCCTGCTCCCCGGTGTACGTATCACCGTATCTGTACGCGATACGACATACAAATTTGCTTTGACCTCTGTAGTATTCCGATTGACCTGATTTCAGTTTCAAAAATCATTTCCTAATATTGTAGATTTTTCAGGATTTTCTGGAATTTTTCTGGATTATTTTGGAAAATCTCCGTTGTCGGTGTCGACCGATTCCGATAACCAGCCTTCCTATTTTTATTTCACAAACGGAGTTAAATTTGGAAAATCTGCTTTCACCGTATGTCTTAGAATCACATGAGCTACGTTCGGGTATTTTTGGGAATTTTTCAGAATTTATCGAAAATCCAGCCAAACCGGTGTCGCCCGTATCGGCGACATCTTCCGGGATTTTTAATTTGCAAACTAGATAGAATTTCTTCAAACCGTCTTCATATTACGTCTCCAAATAATATTTCCTATTTTCTGTAATTTTTAGGCACTGTTCGGGACTGGTCAAATTTGAGGCTAATATAATAATAGTTAAATAATTTTTCTTTTTCATTCTTTTCTTTCTTTTCTTCTCCTCTCTTCTCCATTCCTCTGGAGAACGCCACCACCGCCTTACTGTTCCTCCCCTCTCTTTAAAAATCTCCTTCCCTCTCTAATTCACAAAATCTATATTTCTCTCTCTTACAATTCCCTCTCTCTCTCCTCCCTCTCTCTCTCTCTCTCTCTCCCTCTCTCTATCTCTCTCGGAGTGTGTGGACCGCCAGCACAGGACGGCCGGCGGCCCGCCGGAGGTCAGCAGGCCAGGCCGGCAGCACCTGGGCCGGCCAGGCCCGGTCGGCAGCGCCGAAGGCCGGCCCAGCCGGCGGAGCTAGTGGGTGGGGGCGCCAGCCCCACCCTCTTCTTTTCTTCCCTCTCGCAGGGGTTTCCGGCGGCCGTGGTGGCGCCGGAGCGGCGCCGGGAGGCGCCGGCGCAGGCGCCGGCGGGGCTACCGCGCCGGCCGGGCGGCCGGTGCGCAAGGGGGGCGGCAGCAGCAGCCGTGCGCTGCTGCTGCTGGCCTATTTGGGTGAAAACCCAAATGGGTTTGGGTTTAAACCCAAAACCCGACCCATTTGCAGCAAACCCGACCCGAAAAGTATTCGGGCGATAACTGGAGCATCCGGACTCCGATTCGGGCGATTCTGGATCCGTTGCGATCGTGGGAACGAGAGCTACAGTCCTGTAGCCAGTTTGTGAGTGTTTTCTTTTTATAAATTATATTTTATCATGATTAATATCTTGATTGGTTGCCTAATTAAGAATAAAACATGATTATCGGTAAATCATGATAATTATTGTGATTCCTGCAATTAAGACATAATAAAACTGGATTTAATATACGGATTGATTGGTTAGTTAATGAGATGAGGTAATCATAGTAACAAGACATACGTTGTAGATAACTCGGACACAGATATCATGCCTGTACCGTCACTGACCCACAGACCACTAGGTCCCCATATTAATGGATACCATTACTTCATGTAGTAGTTCACATTACTTTATACTGATTCACGATACCTTATGACACTACACTATCACTAGACATGACTACTAGACCTCGTTAGTACATGCACTGATAACCTCCTTACACGGATACTGTAGTTCACTGGATATACACCGACCACTATTATTACTACTATCACATATATATATGACACGGATTCGTGCTACACATATATCTTCCACTAGTACACCGATATACCAATGCACGGCATGTCGCATTTCATATTATTGTTATTATCGTTACATGAATGCTCCATACACTGTTATCTCATGTTCACGCATCACTGTGACATACGTTCACCACACGGGTGTACATGCATGTCTTGTTCTTCACTTATTATCATATGCCTCACCGTGCATATTACCTAGATTATTGTTCCATGTTACTGTATTCATGTTATGTGATTGTTTCCTGTTATTGATATGAATATTCCGGTTACTGGATATGTGAGCTGTTGATATGCGATGTGTGGGTTCCCGTTACTGATATGGATATTCCCGATACTGGACATGATATGGATATTCCCGTTACTGGACATGACTGCTGTTGACATGCGATGTGTGGAACTAAGTGCCACGTGGATCCAAGCCACGGGGGCCACCTCTAGAATCCCACATCTATTGTTCCCGTTTCCCGGTATATTGTTCATGATATCTTGTTCATGTTATATTGTTCCTGATTCTCGTGATATTGTTCTATGCTATCAACAGAGCTCAGGTCCAGTAATCATGTTACCCGTACCATGTACTGTAATTGTTCTTGTTACAATGTATACTTGATATAACAGATCATAAAGATAACTTGGGTATGGGAGAGACTTGACGGTTGACTAGATCTTATCAGGTGGATGTACTGGATCCATATTGAGGTCCCACTGCAGGGGACCGGGTAGTGCTGGCTACCATCTGTTACTCATGTTACATGTTACAGCTCTAGCGGGCTGGCCCTGGTCTCAGCAGCCAGGGATCTGTTTAAGGCCATGATCCCGGGTATGCACGGGATACATCCACCCTATAAGAACTCCTCGACCATGGGTTTCCAATTAACATAATAAAATAGTATACACGATAGTGACATCGGGAACATTTGTTATTTGGTTACTCTCTCGTTTGGATAATGATACCCGTAGGCCATGTCCGGATGGGTTCGACTGGGGTGCAGGCTTCAGTATGAACTGCCAGTGGTATGGGACACTGGAAGAGAGTAATTAAAATAGCAGGTGGTACTGATCGCTACTATTGTATATGTAACGCCCCGATCCCACGGATACGGAGACGTCACTGCGACGTATATACGTAGGTCAGAAAATGCCCCCACGCATATACGCTAAGCAATAAGTACAACAAGAATCAGAGTACACGACAAAGCGTGATATCCATACATATGCCAACATAAAAGTACAAGTACAAGTCATCACAAAATATGATAAAATATTACACATTACATGTATCTTTTATCACAACCAAGTTCAAAAGCAAAAGATACAATATAAACACAAAATGCTCACGAGTAGGATGAAGATCCCGTGAGTCAAAAAGAGAGATCTGGCACAAGGACTGGAGCTAATCGGCCTGCTCACTAAAGAAAGCTTGATCTTCTGTGGATGGCTCCACTTCGATCCAAGCTTCAGAACCTGAACATACAAATCCAAGGGAGTCAGGACCTCCCAACAATGAACAGGCTACAGCCAAATGGCTAGGAGAATAAGAATATGAGAGTTAGAACAGTATAATGAATACCAATCAACAAGTAATGGAAGCATAAAGAGTAAAAGTCAGAATACAATAAATCCACAGTTAGAGTCTATTATTATTATTACTTGTCTCACTGTGATATCTAGCTATGTGACCCAGCGTCCCAACGCACATAGATCCATATCCTAGTAAAGCAAGGTTGTTATTGGAAACCAGCGGTTGTATCGACGAACTATGTTTACAGTGGATCCCGTACATGCCCGGGATAACGGTCCAGGATTGTTCCGTTGCTTGGTGACGGAAGCCAGCCGCTAGGCTAACAGGAGGGACTTATGTATGCCCTTTATCATGATAGTATTCAGGAAGAGGGAGCAAGCACTCCCCTCGGTCCCCTGGTGGCCCACAGGTCAGACCGGAACATGAGTTGCACAACATTCCTAAAACCACTGTAAACACGAACACATATCGATATCCGCATGTTTTCCCCCGACCCAATATAAGTTGGTCCATTTTATACAAAAGTCAAGTGTATCATGCTTGGTTCAAGTGATGGCATGATAAGTGGTGATATCCATTTATTAACAAGTTATGGAATGAGACTACACAATGATAAGTCATGAAGTGGAAATATATAATAACAAGTCATGGTGTAATATGAAGTAAGATCCATCAAGTAACATGTCATGAGGTATCAGTCATGAAGCACAAGTAACAATAATACATAGCACATGAACCAATGATAAGATCCAAATTTAGAAAAGAAATCAACTAAGACAAACAGTCAGAATTAGTCGACTAGGTGGAATGGTTAGTCGACTAATAGGGGTCTTAAGTCGACTAACAGTTAGGATTAGTCGACTAAAACTGGGTTCCAGAGAGTTGGATTCTGGTTTCAGGAAAAGTTAGTCGACTAGGTGGAAGGGATAGTCGACTAACAATGATTATGAGTCGACCAACAGATACTTAAGTCGACTAAGTCTGTGATACAGAGAGTTGAGTTTCTGATTTCAGGAAAAGTTAGTCGACTAGGGTGGAAAGTGTAGTCGACTAACAAAGATTTCTAGTCGACTAATAGATAGGCTAAGTCGACTAAAACTGTGTTCCAGAAAAGGTTACGTTTCAAAACAGAGGGGTTAGTCGACTAATTCCTAGGTCAAGTCGACTAATCGTCTAGAAACAGAATACAGAACAGATTTTCTGATGGTTGTGTTTGATGTCTAAAAACACGATTTTGAAGATGTAAATATACAAGATATGAGAACACAAGTGTGCTAGGAATTAGACAAGTCTTGGTGAGTAAAAATACTCACTAGGATTGGTTAATCGAAGCTTTACGAGTCCCGGAAAGATCGTAGTCGACGATATCACCAACTTGATCCTTGGCGATATTGCGGACGATCCCAATCCAAAGAAGTGGTGGTTGCTTGAGATGGAGAAGATGACCTAGGTGCTGTTTTGGAGTTAGGGTTTGAGTTGAGGTTGAGGTGGAGGGGGAGATGGTGAAGGCTAATTCTTTGTTGAAGTGAAGAAAAGAGTAATAGAAATGTAAAGGAAAGTTTATATAGGATTGTGATTTTGTAAAGGAGGTGTAAATAAGGTAATTGAGAGGGGGTTTTGTGTAAATAGGGGAGGGGATGAGTGTCCCTCTTCTTGGCCACTTGGCCGGCCATGGGAGAGAGAGAGAGAGATGCATTAAATGAGGAAGTAGGTGGGAGTTGGTGGAATTTGGAGAAAGTGGAATTATTGAAAAATTGGAAAATGGAAAAGCTTGTGGTTGTGGAGGAAGGAAGGAAATTTAGAAAAAGGAAAAAGGAAAAGAAATTATAAATGAAGATATTTTCTCTTGGATTTAAAATTTAAAAATGTTGAAAAGACAATTTTCCAGGTTTAAGTCGAAGATGCGGAAAACATTTCGGAAAATACCGAAATCGTCCGAAATTCAAGTATCTCGGAACGACTCGCAAAATTTACTAAAAATCAAGAATATTATTTTAAGACTCATGGTGAAGTTCGTTTGGAGAAATAATTTATAGTTTTAAAACTAAAAATCCCGGAATCAGTTATCTACCGACTCCGTTGGAATTTTCATAAATTCATAAAATTCTCAGAAAAAGTATTTAGATAGAAAACATGATTCTAAGAAATAAAGTCTAAAGGACCTTCTAGAAATTCCTAACTGTTTGTGAATTAAAAATCTGAGAATCGATCAGCGGCACTGGTCGACACCGGTTTTGAAAATATTTAATTAAATTCAGGAAAATTCCAGAAAATCATAGAAAATATATAACATTGGAAAAAGATTTTTAAAACTGAAATCGGTCAAATACAGGAAGTAAATCGAAAAATACGATCGAAAAACTGAATACGCAACTAAGTACGTATTCCGGGAACGGGGTATTACAATCCATCCACCTTACAAAAATTTCGTCCTCGAAATTTCATAAAGTGAAAGGTGACGGTAAAGAAGGATAACAGGAAGTGAAAGGCAGCAATAAAGAAGGATGAGAAGAAAGAGTTTTACCAATCAAGATGTGAAGAGTTGCGGATAACGCTCACGGATAACATCCTCTCGTTCCCACGTGGCCTCTCCTGGCGCATGCCTGTTCCAAGACACTAACACTAATGGTATGGCTTTATTCTTCAATGCCTTGACACTTCTGTCCAAAATGGCCATCGGTTGCTCTTGGTATGACAAATCCGGTTGTAGTTCCAGTTCGGAGTGATCCAGGATATGACTATCATCCTTCACATACTTCCTCAGCTGTGATACGTGGAATACATTGTGAACTCCGTCCAAAGATGGCGGTAACGCCAACCTGTAAGACACATCTCCCACTCGGTCCAAGATCTCGAATGGGCCGATATATCTCGGACTAAGCTTTCCACGAGTACCGAACCGGATTACTCCCTTTGTAGGTGATATCTTCAAAAACACATGATCCCCTGTCTGGAATTCCAATGGCCTTCTCAGTGTGTCTGCCCAACTCTTCTGCCGACTCTGTGCTGCCCTGAGGTGATCTCTGATAATCCTGACTTTATCTGTTGTCTGAATTAGGATCTCTGGTCCCAAAAGTCTCCTCTCACCGACTTCATCCCAACAAATCGGTGACCTACACTTCCTACCATACAATGCTTCAAAAGGTGCCATCTTGATACTTGCCTGATAGCTGTTATTATAAGAAAATTCAGCCAAATGAAGATGGTCTTCCCATGATCCCTGGAATTCAATCATGCAGGCCCGCAACATATCTTCAAGAATCTGGATAGTCCTTTCAGATTGTCCGTCTGTCTGAGGATGATATGAAGTACTGAATTTCAGACGAGTCCCTAGACTTTCTTGGAGGCTTTCCCAGAAATGAGATCTGAATCTGGTGTCTCTGTCTGATACAATACCAACTGGAACTCCATGCAGACGAACTATCTCCTTCATGTACTTGTCTGCCAGAACCTCTGTTGCCTGACCTACCCTGAATGGTATGAAGTGAGCTGATTTGGTGAGGCGATCAATGATTACCCACACAGCATTATTACCTTTAGGACTGCGAGGCAATGCCGTGACAAAATCCATGGTGATGTGCTCCCACTTTCACTCAGGTATCGGTAAAGGTTGTAGAAGTCCAGCTGTCCTCTGATGCTCTATCTTTATCTGCTGACAAACCAAGCACTTGGCAACATACTGGGCTATCTCCCTCTTCATAGCATTCCACCAAAACTGCTTCTTCAAGTCTTGATACATCTTGTTTCCCCTGGGTGTATGGAATATGTTGAACTGTGTGCTTCTGCTAGAATCTTCTGTCGAACTTCTCCTTGGGGAACACAAATCCTGCTGCCAAAATATAATGCACCATCTGGATGAATACAGATATCAGTCCTCAATCCAGCCTCTACCTGGGCTCGAAATGACTGCAATCTGGGATCTTCCTTTTGAGCTTCCTTGATCTCATCTATCAATGTTGACTGAATCTGCAAGGTCATGAACTGTCCTGCCTTATCAACTCCTTGTACCAACATTAAGTCCAATCTGATGATGTCTTGAATCAACTCCTTCTGCTGAGTAAGTTGGACAAGCACTCTATTCTCTTGCTTCCTGCTCAGTGCATCCGGTACTGTATTGACCTTGCCTGGATGATATTGCAAGTCTATATCATAGTCCGCCATCAACTCCAGCCACCGCCTCTGCCTCATGTTCAACTCCTTCTGTGAGAAAATATACTTGAGGCTCTTGTGATCCGTGTATATCAACACCTTGTCTCCCAGAAGATAATGCCTCCAGATCTTTAAGGCAAATATAACAGCTGCTAGCTCCAAGTCATGAGTTGGGTAATTCCGCTCATGAGTCTTCAGTTGCCTGGATGCATAGGCTATGACATGATCATGTTGCATAAGTACACACCCCAGGCCTTTTCCTGATGCATCACTGAAGATGACCATCCCTCCTCTTCCAGAGGGAGTCTTCAAGATTGGAGCTGAAATGAGCCTCTGCTTCAATTGCTCAAAAGCTGCAGTACATTCTTCTGTCCATATGTACCTTTCTCCTTTCCGAGTGAGCTGGGTTAACGGAGCTGCAATCCTAGAGAAATCTTGGACAAAGCGTCGGTAATATCCGGCTAGTCCCAGAAAACTCTTAATCTCAGTCACCGTCCTCGGAATTGGCCAATCTCTCACCGCCTGGACTTTGCTGGGGTCAACTGAAACTCCTTCAGCTGAAACTATGTGTCCAAGGAAGGCCATACTGTCCAACCAAAAGTCACACTTGCTCCTCTTAGCATGAAGCTGCTCCTGCTGGAGAGTCTGCAATACAATCCTCAAGTGTTCTGCATGCTCCCTGTTGTTCTTTGAATAGATCAAGATGTCATCTATAAAAACAACTACAAACTGATCCAAATAGGGCGAGAACACTCTGTTCATCAAATCCATGAAAACTGAAGGGGCATTGGTGACTCCGAAAGGCATAACTAGAAACTCATAGTGGCCATAACGGGTCCTGAATGCCGTCTTCGGAATATCCTCCTTCCTCACCCTTAGCTGATGGTAACCCGACTGTAAATCTAATTTAGAGAATACTCGGGCTCCATGAAGCTGATCAAACAAATCATCAATCCTTGGTAAGGGATACTTGTTCTTGATGGTAACTTTGTTCAATTCTCTATAATCAATACAAAGCCTCTTACCACCATCCTTCTTGTTTGCCAATAATACTGGAGCTCCCCATGGTGAAGTACTTGGTCGAATTAATCCCTTATCAGAGTATTCCTGCAGCTGCTTCTTCAGAATCTCTAACTCCGTAGGTGCCATCCTGTACGGAGCCTTGGATATAGGAGCTGTTCCAGGCACAGTATCAATAGAAAACTCAATCATCCTTTCAGGTGGCAGTCCTGAGATCTCAGCAAACACTCCTGGAAATTCATCCCACACCGGCACTCCCTTCTGAACCTCCGAAGTAGTCAACCGAGTCTTTCTCTTAGTAGACTTCACTTCTCCACTAAATTGGAACTCCGGCTGAAGAGGGATCCTGAAAATAATCTTCTTCTCCCTACAGTCAATAACTGCATAATATTGACTGAGCCAGGTCATGCCTAAGATTACGTCGTACCCCCTGGTGTCTAGTACGAGCATATCTATGGCCAAGGTCTTATCACAAAGTTCTACTGGACAGTCAGCACAAACTCTAGAAGATATGACTACTCCATTCTCAGTACTAATCTCCCATTTGTGGTCTAAAGATCTAACAGGTATGGAATGCAATGCCACAAAATGATCTGAGATAAAACAATGTGAAGCACCTGAATCGAAGAGGGCTAAAACAGGTTTAGAATGCACCCTGATATTACCTGTTATCACCTCCTCAGAAGTCTCAGCCTCTACTTCTGTCAAATTGAAGGCTTGACCCCTTCCACGCCCTGCAGCAGTCCTAGCTCCTCTCTGGACTGGGCGAACAGCTTGCTGTGGAGGAGGGGGAGGAACTCTCCTGATCATCGGTCCTTGATTCCTCTGTCCCGGTGGCCCTGGAAGTGCTCTCTGTCCATACGGTCCTTGCAGTGCTGGCAAAGCTTGGCCGGCTATCCCCATTCTCCTGTGTGGACAGGCTTCGATGGAATGGTCTCGGGAACCACACACCAAACATAATCCATTTGCCCTACGGCAATTCTGCCGAATATGGCCTGGCTTCTGACAATAGCTACAGAAAGAAAGTGGTTGAGCCGTCTGGTAAGGAGCTGGTCGGAATGGTTGCCTCACAGTCTGAACCTTCGCTGCTCTGTATGGGCCTCCTCTTCCCATAGGTGGAAATGGCCTCTTCATGGCCTGGTTCCTCATCTGGTTCTCTTGCTTCTTCTCTAGCCCACGCTCCACCTCTCGAGCTATGGTGAGAACTTCTGAATAAGTCTTCAGCTGCTGGGGCATTAAGAAAACTTGGATGTCCATCTGCAAGCCCTGCTGAAACCTACTAGCCCGCTTCTCCTCATCAGTTACCATGTACGGAGCAAAGCGGCTAAGTCTGAGAAATTCCGCGGCATACTCATCCACGGATCTATTCCCTTGCTGAAGTCTGATGAACTGCTCCTCCATGTCCTTCTGAGCAGTGGCAGGGAAGAATCTGTTGTAAAAGCTCTTGGAGAATGTGTCCCAGGTGACAGGCTTCTCCAATCTGGCCTCCTCAGCTAGCCACCAAGTTCTGGCTATATCCTTCAATTGAATCTTAGCAACCTCCACTTGATTCTCCTTTGGAACTCGAGCTGCATTCAATAAGTCTGTGGTGTCCGTCAGCCATTGCTCAGCATCCAGGGGTTTCTCTTCACCCGTGAATATGGCTGGTTGCAGCCGTCTGAAGTCTGAAACATTTCCCGGCCTCTGTTCCTTTGGAGCTGCCAATTCTTGCCGGAGGAGTTCCGTCTGTTGCTGCTGGTTCTCCATCATCGTCTGAATGACCCTCAGAATGTCCACATTCTCTCCCGCGGGTCCATTCGATGCTTGTCCGGAATGGTTTCGTCCCGTCCTTCTCTCCATACCGAATTGGGATAAGATAACTGGAATTTGGAAACAAATGGAAGGAGTTTAGGACACAAGGAAAGGAGTCAAGAAGGGATCAAGAAGGACTAGATAACTTTGTACATTGTAGTTGGCAATAGCAAATTACTGGAATTTGCTGCTTGATTGTACTATAGGTGTGAGAGCCTAGGCTCTGATACCAACCTGTAACGCCCCGATCCCACGGATACGGAGACGTCACTGCGACGTATATACGTAGGTCAGAAAATGCCCCCACGCATATACGCTAAGCAATAAGTACAATAAGAATCAGAGTACACGACAAAGCGTGATATCCATACATATGCCAACATAAAAGTACAAGTACAAGTCATCACAAAATATGATAAAATATTACACATTACATGTATCTTTTATCACAACCAAGTTCAAAAGCAAAAGATACAATATAAACACAAAATGCTCACGAGTAGGATGAAGATCTCGTGAGTCAAAAAGAGAGATCTGGCACAAGGACTGGAGCTAATCGGCCTGCTCACTAAAGAAAGCTCGATCTTCTGTGGATGGCTCCACTTCGATCCAAGCTTCAGAACCTGAACATACAAATCCAAGGGAGTCAGGACCTCCCAACAATGAACAGGCTACAGCCAAATGGCTAGGAGAACAAGAATATGAGAGTTAGAACAGTATAATGAATACCAATCAACAAGTAATGGAAGCATAAAGAGTAAAAGTCAGAATACAATAAATCCACAGTTAGAGTCTATTATTATTATTACTTGTCTCACTGTGATATCTAGCTATGTGACCCAGCGTCCCAGCGCACATAGATCCATATCCTAGTAAAGCAAGGTTGTTATTGGAAACCAGCGGTTGTATCGACGAACTATGTTTACAGTGGATCCCGTACATGCCCGGGATAACGGTCCAGGATTGTTCCGTTGCTTGGTGACGGAAGCCAGCCGCTAGGCTAACAGGAGGGACTTATGTATGCCCTTTATCATGATAGTATTCAGGAAGAGGGAGCAAGCACTCCCCTCGGTCCCCTGGTGGCCCACAGGTCAGACCGGAACATGAGTTGCACAACATTCCTAAAACCACTGTAAACACGAACACATATCGATATCCGCATGTTTTCCCCCGACCCAATATAAGTTGGTCCATTTTATACAAAAGTCAAGTGTATCATGCTTGGTTCAAGTGATGGCATGATAAGTGGTGATATCCATTTATTAACAAGTTATGGAATGAGACTACACAATGATAAGTCATGAAGTGGAAATATATAATAACAAGTCATGGTGTAATATGAAGTAAGATCCATCAAGTAACATGTCATGAGGTATCAGTCATGAAGCACAAGTAACAATAATACATAGCACATGAACCAATGATAAGATCCAAATTTAGAAAAGAAATCAACTAAGACAAACAGTCAGAATTAGTCGACTAGGTGGAATGGTTAGTCGACTAATAGGGGTCTTAAGTCGACTAACAGTTAGGATTAGTCGACTAAAACTGGGTTCCAGAGAGTTGGATTCTGGTTTCAGGAAAAGTTAGTCGACTAGGTGGAAGGGTTAGTCGACTAACAATGATTATGAGTCGACCAACAGATACTTAAGTCGACTAAGTCTGTGATACAGAGAGTTGAGTTTCTGATTTCAGGAAAAGTTAGTCGACTAGGGTGGAAAGTGTAGTCGACTAACAAAGATTTCTAGTCGACTAATAGATAGGCTAAGTCGACTAAAATTGTGTTCCAGAAAAGGTTACGTTTCAAAACAGAGGGGTTAGTCGACTAATTCCTAGGTCAAGTCGACTAATCGTCTAGAAACAGAATACAGAACAGATTTTCTGATGGTTGTGTTTGATGTCTAAAAACACGATTTTGGAGATGTAAATATACAAGATATGAGAACACAAGTGTGCTAGGAATTAGACAAGTCTTGGTGAGTAAAAATACTCACTAGGATTGGTTAATCGAAGCTTTACGAGTCCCGGAAAGATCGTAGTCGACGATATCACCAACTTGATCCTTGGCGATATTGCGGACGATCCCAATCCAAAGAAGTGGTGGTTGCTTGAGATGGAGAAGATGACCTAGGTGCTGTTTTGGAGTTAGGGTTTGAGTTGAGGTTGAGGTGGAGGGGGAGATGGTGAAGGCTAATTCTTTGTTGAAGTGAAGAAAAGAGTAATAGAAATGTAAAGGAAAGTTTATATAGGATTGTGATTTTGTAAAGGAGGTGTAAATAAGGTAATTGAGAGGGGGTTTTGTGTAAATAGGGGAGGGGATGAGTGTCCCTCTTCTTGGCCACTTGGCCGGCCATGGGAGAGAGAGAGAGAGAGATGCATTAAATGAGGAAGTAGGTGGGAGTTGGTGGAATTTTGGAGAAAGTGGAATTATTGAAAAATTGGAAAATGGAAAAGCTTGTGGTTGTGGAGGAAGGAAGGAAATTTAGAAAAAGGAAAAAGGAAAAGAAATTATAAATGAAGATATTTTATCTTGGATTTAAAATTTAAAAATGTTGAAAAGACAATTTTCCAGGTTTAAGTCGAAGATGCGGAAAACATTTCGGAAAATACCGAAATCGTCCGAAATTCAAGTATCTCGGAACGACTCGCAAAATTTATTAAAAATCAAGAATATTATTTTAAGACTCATGGTGAAGTTCGTTTGGAGAAATAATTTATAGTTTTAAAACTAAAAATCCCGGAATCAGTTATCTACCGACTCCGTTGGAATTTTCATAAATTCATAAAATTCTCAGAAAAAGTATTTAGATAGAAAATATGATTCTAAGAAATAAAGTCTAAAGGACCTTCTAGAAATTCCTAACTGTTTGTGAATTAAAAATCCGAGAATCGATCAGCGGCACTGGTCGACACCGGTTTTGAAAATATTTAATTAAATTCAGGAAAATTCCAGAAAATCATAGAAAATATATAACATTGGAAAAAGATTTTTAAAACTGAAATCGGTCAAATACAGGAAGTAAATCGAAAAATACGATCGAAAAACTGAATACGCAACTAAGTACGTATTCCGGGAACGGGGTATTACAGTATAAATGACATGACTTTGACATGACCTGCCTGCTACATGTATAGTTGTACTTCTTGTTGTACCTGACCATTTATCCGATATCATGTTACATGTCTATTTGTTACTGTACCCGATACATGTTACACTTTCTGTAGTAGCATACTATTCATGCATATGTGCATATATTCTATTTTCTGTATACCTGGCATACATCATTACTGTCTATGCACCACACCGTATACTGGTTAGGTAACATATGCACATCTGCATGTTCACTGCTATCACATCACCACTAGCATGTACACTCGTCACCACTAGATAACATTATATATTATATAAACTGGATACGATTAGAGACATGACTTGATGATAACCGGTTAGGTAGTAATGATAATATAAGATGGCATGTCTGTATATTTTTACTGTTTATGATATGCTTATTATATGGTATACACCATCATGTATCTATAGTAGTATCATGCTTGTAGTACTATAGTATATATTACTGCCTCCTTCATTTTACCACTCACTAGGTCGCTTTCTGACGACCCTGGGTTTGCATGCCCAGATTGGAGATCCGCGTACCGTAGGATCCGAGAGTACCATGGAGCCACATAGGAGATTCCTCATCGGGACTATTCGTAGGTACCTTGGTCATTTATTTTTGTTATCTTATTTGTCCCTATTTTTCATATCTGTTATGATCGCTGACCTCTTTCTGCAGGTATTCTTGTACTGCTTTCATGCTGGACCTCATATCTATATGGAGGTATTGTACTGTATTGAGGCTTAACGTACGCGTGAGCGTGTTTACACCTCGCGTATGTACATCGCCATAACGTCCCCGTATTTTTAGGATCGGGGTGTTACAATTACTAATGCCTTATCTTCTCTAGGTGACGCAATCGATAATGACCAAAAGATTCGGAAGTTCATTCGGGCTCTTCCCAAATCTTGAGAAGTAAAGGTTACCACCCTCAAGGAGCTCAACGATAGGGAGGAGATGGACTTCTCCGGTTTCATCAGAAATCTCAAGACCCATGAGATGGAGATGAAAGTTCGAGAAGAAAGGGAGGCGCCAAAGAAGAAAGCCATCGCCTTCAAAGCCACACCAATCATCCATGACGAGGAGGACTCATCGGAAGACTACGATGAGGATTTTGCCATGCTCATCCGGAAGGTGGGCAAGATGTTCTATAAGAAGGGACGGCAAAGCAACTTCCAGAGAGGAAAACCTCAAGGAAGATTTGAAAGGAAAAGAGAAGAACCCGGTCCTTGCTTCCATTGCAAGAAGATCAGACATCTTATTGCGGATTGCCCCGCTCTTCAAGCGGCCACCTCCAAGAACGGCCCAAAGAAGAAGAGAGCAATGGTGGCCACTTGGGATGACACGGCGTCGGAATCCGAAGAGGAAATCGACGCCGCGCACATGTGCTTCATGGCACATGGGGAGGATGCAACTAAGGTAACTCACGATAACTCTATAGATGATGATGAGTTAACAATGGATGAGTTAGCTCAATTTTTTGAAGAGTTACAACATAGATATGAGATTTCTCAATCTCATAATAAAAAGTTGAAAAAGGAAAATGATGTTTTGAAAAATAAATTGATATTGCAGTTAAAGAAAAGGATGATTTAACTAAGGCTTTTAAGAATCTAAAAATTGACTTTGAAAAATATAAACTAGCTTGTAAAGGGAAAACCCCCATTGCATCATGTAACAAAAATGAATTTTTGGAAATTCAAAAACGGGTTGATGTTTTAGATTCAACTCTTAAAAAATGTGCATTTGATTTAAATAAATTTGCATCTAGATTTCCCAAGGGAGTAACCCAAGGGAAACACACTCATCATACACATGCACGAAAACATGCACATTCACATAAGCATGCATACATGTATGGTAGTGGTAGAATCTATGTTTGCACGTATTGTGGCCGCAAAGGCCATTTAGAAAAATTTTATTTTGCTAAACATAATATGAACAATAAATATGTTTGGGTTCGTCCCGGTACTAATCCAAAAGGACCCAAAAAGACATGGGTACCAAAAGACGCACCAAATTTAAATGATACAGGTGGATCTTCAACCTCCAAGACTTAGGGGGAGACGGTGCCCGGGTGGTGGATGCAACAAGGCTCAAAGAACACATCGCACTTGCATCGCTATCTTGGAGGCACCTATTTTGGAGATTGCCTCCATTTGGTAACTTCTCCATTTAAAAGTTTTTTAATTTTGGTTATATATACATATGTATAGGATTGTTAGTTTACTTTTGTGCTACATTGATATATGTTAGTGTAAACCTACATCTCTATCATGATTGTGTATATGCCATGTTTTAATATCTTGTTTTTATTCCACATATTTTGAATGTCCACATGTTTAGTTTTGTTCATATACCTATATATATACACATTGTATTTCAAAACTATAAATAAAATTTTGTAAAAATTTCATATTCAAGCAAATACATTAGAGATGGCAATTGCGCACCTCAACTCATTCAAGAGGAATCAAGAGGATGAAGTTCAGAACCCTTCACCGGGTATTCGGCTTCAACATCTCTAAAACTTTATTTTTGTATGAAAATTAAATAAAATGTCTTGTGTGAATATTTTTGGTTGATATGATAACTTAATGAAGATTTAAAAACATATTGTTGTAATCCTGTATGTTAAATATATCCTATTTAAAAATTCCTTTTAAATATTTTTTTTTGGTCTGCTTGCTGCTGACAGTTTTTGGGCGAGACCGGCCAACCGGTTCTGAGATCCGGTCGACCGACTTTGCCTGTAATAATGATTTTTCTATTTTTTCTGTTGCCGACCGACCCGTACGGTCGACCGCTCTGAGTTACAGAGCTCTCGGGTTTTGTGGGTCGACCGACCCGGTCGACCGTGCGTCGGGTTTCTGCCATAATCTGCCTATTTATTCTCTGTTTCTCTCAACTCTCTCTCACTTCCTCCGGCGACGATTTTTCCCCCTTTCTCCCAAAAATCTCTTACACTCAATTCCTCCCAAATTCTTCTTAAATCCAAGTTTATTTCCCTCCTTAGGTGTTGGATCTTCAGTTTCAGGCCCTCTTCTCCGCCCAATTTCGAAGGATTTTGAAGTTTTCTCAGATCTAGGGTTTGTGATCCTCATCTCAGGTAAAAATCTTATTTTTCTGGTTGTTCTTGATATCTAGTTGTAAGATTTCCATCTCTCAAAATCTCTCAAATTACTTCAAAAACCAAGTTTGATTCTCTCATTGTGGGTTAGATCTTCACTCTCAGGGCTTTCTCACCAACAGATTTCAAGGATTTCCAGTTCTAGGGTTTGGGTTTCTCATATTCAGGTAAAAATCTCCTTTTTAGTTTAAATCTTGATCTCTAAACTTAAGAATCTCAATTCCTTGTCAAAGATTTTTAGGTTTCTTATTGTTTAGATCAAGCCATAACCTTTTTACCCTAAAAATCATCAATTTCTCCATAATGTCTAAGAGATATAGGTCTGCGAAGGGAAAAACTATAGTTCCTTCCTCATCCTTCACCCCTAAACCTAAACGACCCTTTGTTAATGATCTAGCTGAAAACCGATATATCCTACTTTCTATGAAAGCAGTCATTTCAGGGAGATGTGTTATTCTCAAAGACTTTGAACATCTCCACATCCCTCGCATCCTGAAAAGAAATTCTTTGGACAAATTCATGGCCATTAGGGAACCTGTATACCCCTCCTTAGTGCATTACTTCTATGCCAATTTTGATTTTGAGGGAAATCAAGTGAGATCTCGTGTTCTTGGGAAGGATATTGACATTCCCCTATCCCAATTTGCTGATATTCTACATCTCTCCTCTGGAGAAGTTGATGTTTACACCTTTGATCTCCAAGATTTTGAATATCCGGACGGTGAGTCTGCGCTCACCGCTTCCACCTTGATTCACGGGAATGACAATCCCAGTTTGGTTAGGAATGAGGAAGTGAACAAGTTCACGTTCACCGCCCAAGTCCTAGCCAAATTTGTTTTCTATAATATTTTACCTAAATCTGGTGAGTATAGCAATGCCAGGGGTCCTGTTCCTCTAATCATCTATTGCCTTCTGAAAGGCATTAAGATTAATTTCCCACATCTCATTGCTTCTCACATGGCTTCTGATCAGATCCGCATGTCCGGTAGGCATTTGCCTTATGGAATGCTCATATCCTATCTTCTCAAACATTTAGGATTTGATCTTTCTTTGGAGACTCCCTCCGAACCCTCTGTAAACTTGGACTGCACCCTTTTGAAGAGGATGCAGGCTCAGATTCGTCGAGCCCCTCCTGAGCAGCCCCCTTCTGTTCCAGTTCCAGGGTCTTCATCAGCCCCAGGGTCTTATTCGGCTCCAGGGACTTCCTCTGCTCCCGGTCCATCTTTGTCTCCTGATTTTCAGTCCTTTATTTCTTCTGAGATTCGCTCTCAGATCCAGGAGCACCAGTTTTGGATTGAGCAGCGGATTGAGCAGCGTGATGCAGCCCTTCGCGCGGAGATGGACTCGCGCTTTCAGGGAATTTGCAATGACATGTCTTACTTTGCGAACGCCATGAGATTCGTGGACTCGCAATTTGAGACACTATTTGCGAAATTCGATATGCTTGGTCCAGATCCCACGACCATTGCTCGTCCTCTTCCATCCACCAGCCCTCTGTTTCCTGCCAGAGACCCTACTGCTGTTCCACCTCCACAGCCAGGTGTTGCTGGCATCGATCCAGAGGGGGCAGGTCATGAGGATGATGATGATGATGGTGATGAGAAGATGGCTGAGGGTACCGCTGAGGAGAGCTCGTCTGAGGAAGACGATGCTGAGGAGAGTTCATCTGAGGACGATGCTGCTGGTGATGAGTGACTCCCCTTATTTGATGATGTCAAAAAGGGGGAGAATTATTGAGAGAGACTTGTATTTTGTTTGTACTTGACACTTATATTTTGTGTTATGTGTTTATGTGTTTGGACATCTTTTTATGGTGGACATGTATCCTTGTGTTGTTGTGGACATGAGTTCTTATATTTATGTTGTGTTTTTATAAAAATGTGTTATCTTTTTATGACATGAGTACCTTTTGGCATGGACATGAGTATTGTGGATTATCACTTGCTATTTAACATTTGTGATATTTGTGATATTTATCTATGCCTGAGTATGATATCTTTATATGCATGTGTTGAGGGGAAGCTTCATTTGAAGTCTCTACCCAAAATATTTATAATAACTATATATGTTTTGTCATCATCAAAAGGGGGAGATTGTTGGCCCAAAGGCCATTAGCCCAATATCCCGTTGAATATTTTGATGATAACAAACCATATTTAGTTATGTATTTAATAATTTTGTTTAAAAGAATTTCAGGTTCAAAACAAGTTGATTTGACGGCTCCACTATCAAGACTCACAAGTTTGGACGCCGCCTAAAGATTTGCATTCCTAAGCTAAGCACATTAGAAAGCTTCGGGAACAAGATTTTGAAGAAAAGATCAAGTCAAGATCAAGACAATGAAAAAGTCCAAGATTTGTATTTTTACTTTTCTTTTAGACTTTTTGTCAAAACCTAGATGTTAGAAGTAGATTTATGGGATTGTCACTCACACACATTTTAGTTTGATTCATGGCTTCAAAAAAAACAATTTCTATTTCCAACTTAGTTTTAGAGTTAACATGTTTTGGAAATTAGCTTTAGAAACTTTAAGTTTTGAAAAAACGATTTTTGGAAAAACAAGTTTTTATCAAAGAGAATCTTTATCAAAATGTTTTAACATGTTAGAGCAGTGACTTATGATCATACTCCTATTTTTATAAGGTCCAAAACCTCAACCCAAAAGACCAAACCCAAAACCCCAGTTTCTAGTTTCTGCAGAGTCTGATTTTTCAGATCTGACAGAAGCCGGTCGACCGTCCCGGTCGACCGACGTGCACGCTGTGCATGTGTGCACGTCGGCCGACCGCTCCGGTCGACCGGGCACGTTGCAGTGCTCTGTTTGTTTGGGTCGATCGGGCCAGTCGACCGATGTCCCCCAACGGTCAAAAATATGACCGTTGACGGTCGACCGACCCGGTCGACCGCCAGCTGTCAGAAAGTCGGACAGACTCCCAACAGCTCTATTTTTCTGACAGATTTTGTTGGGAACTCACCCCAATGAATCTCTCCAGCCTTTTTGCCCTGTTTCTCATCCCCTATATATAGGAGGTCATTTCAACTTGATGAGATAATAATTTTTGACAAGATTTGACAAGAGATTTTCATAAGTTTTTCAAGCCTTTCATTTGAGAAAAGATTTTCAAAGCCAAAATTTCCATACACCCTTTTGAAGCCTTTACCTCTACTTCACTCTAGATATTTGCACTACACAATCTCAAATTCTACATCTACATATTGATTATAGGATTGTGCTAAGTGAGCGATTTTCGATCAAGTGTGATCATTTTCTTCTTGTGTGAAGTTGTAGAGGCATCGGCCTCAAGGCGAGCTAGTGTGCTCCGGGTGGTGTTGCGGCATCACGAGAGATAGGACAAGTGTGTCCTTGTATTGGCGATCCGGTGGGATCAACAATAGTGAAAATCCTTCAAGTGTGAAGGCGGGGACGTAGAGCGTGGCTCAAACCTCGGAAACATATACTCGTGTTTGCGTTTGCTCGAATTTTCTCTAAACTCAAACTCCTTTATTTCTTGCACTACTTATTGTGTTTATTATTGTTAGTCTTTTAAATTTGAGCAATTTGTTAAGTAGAATTTTTAATTCCGCATTATTGCCTTAATTCATATAGCCATCACCTATTCACCCCCCCTCTGGGTGATTTCAGGCATTCTATAAGACCTTCATGTACGCCTTGCGGCTGGTTCTGAGCACCAGTAACGGAACGTCCTGGACCGTGGTCCCGGGCATGCACGGGACCCACTGTAAACATTATTCGTTGATACCCCCATTGGTTTCCAATAACAACCTTACTTTACTTAGATGTGGATATATGTGCGCTGGGACGCTAGATCACATATCTAGACATCTGGGTAAGACGAGTAATAATAATAATAAATGATGCTAACCATGTATCCGTAGTATACTTTGCCATGTTTGCTTGTATCGGATTTTACTTCGGATTTCCGGTTTTATGATTATTATACTATGCCTACTTACTTCCTGCTTCATCGCCTGTGTTCTATTCCATTAGTCTCCTGCTCTTATCTAATCATACTATGAGTCTTTCCTACTTGATATCAATTGTTGTATATCTACTCGCTCCTGCATGCTTGTGCCTACGACACGGTTTTCATGTTTATGATCCAGATTTATCGATACACATGTGCTTACCCATACTCGCCATCTGGCTTTTGCATCACCACTCGCTGGGGAGTTCTGACTCCTCTGGATCCTCATGTCTAGATCTTGGAGCTTGAAGCGTGTGGATCCTCCTAGTTGCTGATCAGAGCGGCGCAGCGATAGCGTAGATCTCCAGTAGACCATCCAGAGCCCCATCCTTCCATGCCCCCTTGTTCGGCTCTAGAGTTTTCCTGTTATGACTCTGAGTCGCCATTTATAATGTTCATACTTGTACATCCTTGTATTCTCACAATTGCGTCATATTGGTGATGTAATATTATTGTAATATTGTGTCACATCTGGTGATAGCTTTGTAATTGTACTCTATGGTTGGAATGTATAATGCACCACGTGCTTCCGTACTCTGATTCTTGCCTGTACTGATGCTTAGCGTGTATACGTGAGGGTATTTCTGACCTGCGTATATACGTCGCAGTGACGTCTCCGTACCCGCCAGATCGGGGTGTTACAAATTTACACATAAAATTACCTTTATTGGGTTTAGAACTGGGTTTGAGCTGATATTGGGTCGGGTTTGGATCCAAAACCCTAACACAAAAACTTAAATAAATGGTTACAAGGGTTAACGAGTTCTAGAAATGGGTCCACCCTTATTATGGGTGTAAACCCATAACAGCTATTGGCCGAGGTCCTGGCCGGCGGCGGCAGAGGAGAGAGAGAATACGAGAGTGAAAGAGAAGGATAGGGGGGAAAGGAAAAGGAGAAAGGAAAATGGAGAGGATAGAAGGAAGAAGAAACTATTAATAGTTATCTTTCTTATCTAGCCTTTATTTTCTTATTCATCCATATTTCCATGTCTATCATGATCACTGACCCCTTTCTGTAGGTTTTCATGTACTTATTTAATGCTAGAATTATTATGTATATTGTGTTTATTCCTGGTACTGAGTCTTAGCGTACATATATGAGGGTATTTCCGCCCTGCGTATGTACGTCGCCGTAGCGCCCCTGTACCTTCAGGATTGGGGCGTTACAAAGGGTTTTAGATGCAATAACCTCTACAACTTGAAAGGTAATACTATTATAGGCAATTGGCAACTTCAACTAGTTCACATGATGATTTGATCATGCTATGACATATGAGGCTGGGACATACAGGTGTGAAGTCTTTGCAAGCTATTACAAAGCAAAGTAAGGATTGTTAAAAGGTGTCAAGACCTCCTAGTTTGAGTTTTGTGAACTCTACGTCATTAGCAAGAAGACCAATATAAAGTTTGACATCGCGATTCACCATACCGATGGGATTCTTGATTATGTTCATGCGAACATTTAAGGACCTATCAAGATGGCATCACTTGAAGGTTTGTATTACTTTGTGTCGTTCATTGATGATTTCTCTAGGCTTATTGATGATTTTTGTAGGCGTTATTGGGTGTACACCATGAGACAAAATTAGAAGTCCTAGATTTGTTTATGGAGTGGAAGAAGCATATGGAGAAACACACAAGAAGAAAGATCAAGATACTCAATTCGAATAATGGTAGAGAGTACATTAGTGATCTTTTTCTACAGTTATACCATGATGAGGGCATAAAGAGGCACTTCATACTTCGAGAGAGACTGTAACAGAATGGGATGGCCGAAAGGATGAATTAAACCTTGCTAGAGAAGGTTCGATGTATGTTATCGAATTCTAGATTGTCAAAATCCTTTTGAGCTGAGGCATTAATGTATGCGTGCCATCTCATAAATATGTTGTCATCGTCTGTGATAGGAGGTAACACTCTTATAGAGGTTTGGTCAGGGAAAACTGCTTAAGACTACGATTCGATTAAGATATTTGGATGTCCTGTCTACTACCACGTCAAGAAAGACAAGTTAGATCTTAGAGCGAAAAAAGTGTTTTTGAGTTCAAAAGAGGTGTTAAACGCTACAAGATGTGTAACCCGAAAGATAAGACTATTTTGAGTAGGGATGTTTCATTCAATGAGGCTTCAATAGTGAAGCATACCAACTCTTAGTAGGTTGAGAGTAAGAAGATCACAGAGGTATTGCAGCGGGTGGAGAGTGATGCTGCTCCATGTACTCTAAATAGTTCAGTATTGTTCGAGATTCCATCTATAGTGACACAAGATGAGAATCATGTAGCCGATGAGGATACAGAAGATGTTGAGGATTAAGGACAGGTTATAGATCAGGTCTAAGATTCTATTACAGTTGGACGAGATAGAAGAAACCCACAAAAATCCATATGGCTTACTACAAATATGATTGTGGCCTATGCACTTTCAGTTTTAGAAGATGCTATTCCATCTACATCTAAGAAAGCAGAACTAAGTTCTGAGTCTGGGATGTGGAGAGAACTATGTTGAAAGAGATGAACTTTCTCCATAAGAACAACACTTAAGAATTGTCAGAATTGCCCAAGGGGATAAGGTTATTGGTTGCAAGTGAGTGTATACTAAGAAGCAAGGATCTTAAGATGGAAGTACTGTTAGCTACAAGGTCAGGTTGGTAGCTAAAGGCTACACATAGAGAGATGGTATTGATTACAATGAGGTCTTCTCACCAGTTATAAAACACTCTTCATTCGGATATTGTTGACATTGTTGGCATAGTATGACTTGGAGTTGGATCAGCTCGATGTGAAGACCGCTTTTTTCTATGGTGATATTGATGAGGAGATCTTGATGACTCAGCTTGTGGGATATAAAGCTTCAGGAAAAGAAAAATCTAGTTTGCAAGCTGAAGAGGTCGCTATATGGGCTGAAGTAATCGCCAAGGCAATGTATTTACAGCTTTATGCGTGGTAAGAAATATACAAGAAGTAAATATGACCCATATGTTTACTACAACAGGTTATCAGGTGGAAAGTATATTATGATATGCTCATTACTTTTAACAGTAGATCATGATCGATAGGTTGAAGAAACAGTTGTTTTCTGAGTTCGAGATGAAGGCTCTAGAAGAAGCAAAGAAGATACTTGGCTTGGACATTGAGAGAGATATGGATAGTGGTAAGATTCGCTCGACTTAGAAGGGGTATTTGTAAAAGGTATATTAGAAGTTCAATATCAATGGTAATACGAAGTCTGTAAGTACATTGTTGGCTCCTCACTTCAAACTTAGAGCTACTCTGTCTCCTACTACCGTTGAAGAACGTAAGTATATGTCTCACATACTGTATGTCAATGTAGTAGGTAGCTTGATGTATACTATGGTGTATACAAGGTCCGATTTGTCACAAGTCCTCAGTATGGTTAGAAAATACATGCACGATCTCGGTAGATTGGAGGCGGTGAAGTGAATTCTACGACATATCAAAGGTACAATAGATGTTGGATTGGTATTTGAGAAGGATACCGATGGTAAGCAAGATTGTACGAAGTATGTTGACTCGGATTATGCAGGAGATCTTAATAAGCGCCAGTCTAAGACATGGTATGTCTTCACATTATCTCAAGTATCGGTGAGTTGGCGGTTGACTTTGCAGTTTATTGTAGCTTTGTTGATAATAGAAGCTGAGTATATAGCCATGACAGAGGCTATAAGGGAGGGCACTTGGTTTTAAGGGTTGCTTGATGATTTCGAGATCGAACAGGATCAATTGATGATCAATTATGATACGTTAGGTGCTATCTATTTGGCGAAGAACCAGGTCTATCATGCACAAATGAAACACACCAAGGTGGAGAATTCTGGGGAGTAGATCTAAAAGATGGAGTTTTTAACTCAACCAATTTGGTCTTTGAAGATGGCTCATAGATGTTGCAGAAGATCGACCAATCAGCCATTCTAGACAGTCGCACAGCCATCGCAGGACCCGAGCAGTGCACAGGAGGACGATTTGTTGCCCCTACACAGAGTCATTACGTGGATCGATCTGCGCGGTCAGGTGCGTTTGGCTGAGATCAGAGTTTCACTATCAGAGAGGTATCTCAGAGTCACTCCGAGATGTAGCTCGGTTGCTCCATCAGCTCAGAAAAGTAATTTGAAGGTCGTCTACAAGCGGGGAAGCAACTCGTGGAGAAGCAACTCTGATAGGATGGACAACTGTGAAGGGAAATTTGGAGACTTCACATACCGCAAGTTGTATTTGACAGATTGAGTGTAATTCGAGTTTCCTTTTTAAGATGATTCTTGATCTGATTGGGTTTCTTTCTATTAACTTTTTCTTAGGCTATATATTAAGAGTTTTAGCACTCTATTTATAACTTGTATTAGTAATTTGATTAATAAGATTCCTTTCTCTGCTGTTTGGAGAATGTATACAATTTGTTGAGCTTTATTAAATCATGTACATCTTTCTGTAGAGCCCAAACAGTAAAGCCTAGAGAGAGAGAGAGAGAGAGAAGGGTTTTCTTCTTCTACTTCAATCTCTGCTGGGATTTTTGGGCAACGGGAGGCACACAATACTATACAAGAAACAATGGCGAATCATCCGTCAGCTGACCAGAACGGAAGATGGCGAGACATCGACAAGCTCCTGGCTCGCCACGGCAACATCGTGGCCCCGGGATTCGAACCCAGCCCTCAGGTTCTCTCTCTTCTCTTTGCCCCTTTTCACTTAATTCTTCTATCGATGTATAACTATAACTCGATGTTGTGGTATAGTTGAGGGAAGAGATTGGGGAGCTGGCCAGGGTTTTGGTGGTGGGGGCTGGTGGTTTGGGCTGCGAATTGCTCAAGGACCTGGCGCTCTCTGGATTCAAGAACATTGAGGTCATCGATATGGACACTATCGAGGTCTCCAATCTCAACCGCCAATTTCTCTTCAGGTCCCTCCTCCATCATCTCATCTCTCCTTAATTTTTACCACTTCCACTTCCACTATTCTTATAATTTTCTTAGAGATCATTGCCTAGACTTGTAATTCTTATGTACATATTCATATGCTGAACTTGAATTTCTTTTTGGCTGGAATATGGGTGTTACATATTGTTAATAATCTGCTCAACGTGTTTCCTTGTTATCTGCTAGGGTAATTAATGACTACGCCCTTCCCTTATCAAATTGATAACAACTCCTGATAACTGCACAGGGCTATTCATAAACTGATTATTTGGCTGGACACTATGGTCTTGTTAAACTGGTGAGGAACATAGTCTCATTGAAGTTGTTAAAACCAATAGGCATATTTCCTTGAAGAATCTTCCAGCTCATAAATTGCATTAGAGACCATTCCCTTTAGCCAAGGTGAAGAACTTCATTTTGTCCCCACTAACTGATAATCTCTTGATGTTTAACTCACATTGATGAAGCTCCTTTGTCAAAGGAATTTGAGATGATTCAAAAGGTGGATGACCATCTAAGGGAACAAGTTAAGCTAATTGGGCAGCTGGAAGACAAGTTTTGCTCCTCAAAGCTCATGCTTTGCTTGGTTTGGCTTTGCTCGCTTTATATATAAATCTTTTTGTTACGCAAGTGCTAAAAAATCTATTTTAACATTGCTGGTTCTAAAGGCAGCCATTGGATGATAAAAGATAGGTTCTAACCCAAATGACTTTCTCTTGTGTTTGTGTATTTCGGAAGGTAGACTTCAACTACTCGAATGTATTTCTAATCACTGCTTCATTGTAGTGAAGTGGAAGTAATAAGTTACCGGGTCTGACATTCTTTAGAATCTGTGCCATATATTTTCTGTTTCTAGTGATTCATGTGTAAGCAATTAAACTTAGAAATTATGCTATGGTCTCTGTTCAAAAAGGAAACGAAAAGTGATGTAACACAGGAGGATCGCAATCACATTCAAATCAAAGAATTGGAAACCAGGATTTTGAGAAGAAAAGAGAAGTTAGGGTTTAGCGATAAGAACCGGATAGATTTGAGCTTCGCACCGCTTACACTACGGGCTTCACACCCCTTACGCAAAGGGCTTCACACCCCAATCTCAAGAACTCAAGAGCTCTGAAATTTTAATTAAAAAATTCATTCATTCATTGTTTACTGAATAAAAGATACTGAGGCCTATTTATAGGCTTTATAAAAAGACATTACTTAGATATAACCGATGTGGTACTAAAACACAATAAAAATAATAACTAGACTGAAAAATAAACTAAGACAATAGAAGACAACTAGCACTTGTGTGATGTCCTCGTCATTTCCCCTGGGTGGGAGGAGTTCGACCCTGTCGAGTGAAGGCACCCCTCATGAAGTATCTCAATCGGGCTATGGTGGTGGCCGTGACAGCAGAACTAGTGCATCACATCGAGACCAAGGTGGTGCAGGTGGAACTAATACCCGTGACAGACCGACTGCAGTCGATGGTAGCTAATAAGATACGTGCATCATAGCAAGATAACTCACCTCCACTGAAAACTAACCCACATATCAAGGTGCCAATCTCCCATAGAAAGATCTGCAATTGGTCGTATACATCAGGCGATCTCAAGAAAAATGATACCCTCATTGTTGCAAAGGTGGTACTAGCTCCAAGGTAGATTCTGCTGGAAGATCTACAAGGGTCTTAACATGAAGCCACGGTTCAAAGACTCGGCCGAGTCGGAGACGAATCGGCCGAGTCGTATCTGTCTCGGCCCGCTCCGAGACGAGTCCGAGTCACGAGTCAGTCGACTCAACTCAGAGGAGACTGACTCGGCCGAAAATCGGAGTTGACTCGGCATTATGATGATAATTTTGTACCTCATCGCAATTCAATGTGGAAATAACTACATTAGCATGTATTTATGAATGTAGTTGTGCAATTTACTATATTGTGCATGTATTTTGATATGCTTCTACCGACGATGCGTGTATTTATACTTTCGCTTTATTTTTAGTGTGCTAGGTGATATATTTTGGACATGTAATATATGAATGTGGATATCTACATTTTTTTTAAGATTTATCGTGATTTTTTCAGAATTTTTTTAGCTTTCTATATAGCGTTTTGCGCGTATCGCCCGATACCGATCCGAGTCGCCGAGACCGATCCGTCTCAGTGCCTGCCGAGTCGGCGGCTGAGACCGCGACTGTGAACCATGCATGAAGCTCTTCAACTTCTATGGGCCGAAAGGAAATCTTTTTTTTACAGTGACACCAACTCAGCAACAACTTCTGGCCCTGGCTCTGGCTTATCATTAATTTGTGACTCTGATTTTGGATCTTCAACAACCTCTATCGCTTTGCGTTCTAACATTTTCTCCATGCCAGCGAGGATCTCATAACATTCAATGATTAGATCGTTGAATTGTGGCCCCTCGAGGTATGGAGCATACCGATTACGAAGAAGCTCCTGTAAGATAAGCCAATCTCGACAGTCGATATGATTGTCTTCACACCACCATCAAGCTTCTCCAGTCAGCTTCAATTGTGCATAGTGACACTTTTGCTCAGGTGTCAAGGAGAAATAATTGAAAAAATCTTCAAGATGGTTTTCTCACTTTTCATACCCATCAATGATCATTAGAACCCCGAAAATACGGTAGACCTGTATACATGTCCCTTTCAACCTCTTTTTCATCACCATAAGTGTGTATGATTTACCACAAATTTAAAACTTCATGAAATAAATTCAGTGCATAAAGATTAAAGATTACTCAACAATCTTATTGGCTCCAACAGGACTCAATCGGACTGAAAATGTGGCCTAAAATGCTGAGTTTCTGCTGCAGGGACAATATAAGCACCATATACGGGCTCGTGGAGGTCAGATCTGTTGTTCAAGTGCTTGGAAATCTTTTTTGTAGCTCCGGGGCTCAGTCACGAACCTAAGACTTCGAACAAAACTCAAAACAGACTCCAAACGGGCTTTGGACTGAGACTGTGTATGTTGCTGTAACTGTGTTGCTTGGGGATTGAGTTGGAACAGTCCCACTCGGTCATGGTTCACAGTCGCGGTCTCGGCCGTGGACTCGGCGGGTATTGAGATGAATCGGTCTCAGTGACTCGGATCAGTATCGGGCGATCAGTGTTCTAAATGGCGGCCACAGCGGTTACGTCGGTCGGAAAAATTTATCGGAGATGGGGATAAATCGGGGATATTTTCAAAAATCGGATGTCAAAATCGGACTGTAATATACATATCTTCTTGTCTTAAATCGCATCTCAAAAGACAATATATGCATAAATTATATAAATCTACATAAAACATCATACTTATATGTTTAAGATATACTTAACTCGATAACTTGCATAAGCCTATGAATCTATAATCACTATCCAAGTGTAGAATCTACAAAAATGCCACATTGCCACATCACTCGAATTACCCAAATACCTAACCTAGAAATTAGACGTAAAACGCTATATCGGGTCCAAAATCGCCGAAATTGCGGCCGATATATCAGGTCCACGCCTATATATCAGCGATTTTGAATGAAAAACGCTATATCAGTTTGGATAAGCCAAATCATTGCGGTTAGGTGTCGTAAACACAATATCGGCGCAATATCGGGGTTATATCGGGGATATTTAGAACACTGCGGCGATACGCGCAAAACGCTACATAGAAAGCTAAAAAATTCTGAAAAAATCACGACAAATCTTAAAAAAATGTAGACATGCACATTCATGTATCACATGTCTAAAATATACCACCTAGCACATTAAACATAAAGCAAAAGTATAAATACACGCGTTGTCGGTAGAAGCATATCAAAACACATGTACAATATAGTAAATTGAACAAACTATATTCATAAATTCATGCTAATATAGTTATTTTTATATTAAATTGCGATGAGCCACAAAATTATCATCATAATGTCGAGTTGATCGAGTCAACTCCGATTCTCGGATTAGTCAGTCTCCTCTGAGTTGAGTTGATCGACTTGTGACTCAGACTCGTCTCGGAGCGGGCCAAGACAGATATGACTCGGCCGACTCGTCTCCGACTCGGCCGAGTCTTTGAGCCGTGCACTCTATTGAGGTGACTCAGTTGGGCCTGAGTTAAGTGGGTGAGCTGGGCCAGGTTAAATCGGGTTGAACCAGTCTCTCTAACTCAGTTCAGAGTGGGATAATTGGTCCGGTTCGGGTGGCTTCATGGGTCTGGCCCAGGGTCAAGTTTGAGCAGATCAAACCCAATAAGGTTAACCCAACTTTTATACCCTAAAACTCAACTCCTATCACCCGATCTCAGTCTCTGGCGGCGGCATTGGCCTGGGAAGGGGCGACCGACGACGAGGGCGAGATGGCGCGGAGAGGCGGTGATGAGGAGCAGACGTTGACTAAGATCTCAGCGAAGGCGGACGACGGTGATGATGTTGAAGAAGAGATGAAGGGTGGCGGCGGCGGCGGTTGTGGGTGTCGGGTTGAAGGAGGTGCAGCGGTGGTGGAAAGATGATGGAGCTGGTGAAGATCTGATCTCGTCGGCAGCGAAGACGATGGGAATTGTGGTGATTTCTCGACTGGGTTGCGGCGACGTCGAAGATTTGTGGGGTGCTCGAAGATGAAGAGGGTGGCGATGTTGATGTTGGTGGCGATGGCGCTGATGACGAAGGGGGTGGTGAGCGACAACGTTAGGTGACGAAGGTGATGGGCTTGATGTGGGTCGAGGGTGTTGATGGTGTTATGAAGGAGTGATGGTGATGGTGAACGGTGGAGTTGGTGGCAGAGGGAGAGAATGGTGATCAGTGGAGTCGATGGCGGAGATAATGGCTGAGATGTGGTTGAGAGGTGTCTAAGAGATGGCGGTTAGATGCAGTGGCAGGCGGCGGGGGGTCTGTTTATGAAGGATGATGGTGAAGGAGATGGGAGGTGATGGTGGGGGTTGGATGCAGTGGCAGGTGGCAGCCGCTCTGGGTTGGATGCAGTGGCAGTGGCGGCGAGTCTGTTGATGGAGAGGATGATGATCGGTGGAGTTGTTGAGAGAGTTGGAGGAGAGGAAGAAGAGAATGAACAATATAGATTTTGATTTTTTAATTTTTGAAGGGAATTTTGAGATTTTTGGCTACATTGTATTTTTTGGAATGGATCTAAAAGAAATTTAAAGGGATTGAGACCGAAACTTTGACACCAAACTGATGTAAATGGGAGGATCACAATCACCTTGAAATCAAAGAATTGAAAACTAGGATTTTGACAAGAAAAGAGAAGAGAAATTAGGTTTAGAGATAAGAACAGATAGATTTAGGCTTCGCACCCCTTGCACCACGAGCTTCACACCTCTTACACCACGAGCTTTACACCCCTTATACCGCGGGCTTCATACCCCAATCTCAAGAACTAAGAGCTCTAAAATTTTAACTGAAAATTTTCATTCATTCAATGTGAAAGTACACCTAGAGGGGGATGAATAGGTGTAATGCTAATTAAATGTGAAAATACAACAATTAAAAAAAATAATGCAAACAGTCAACTTAATCGAGAAGTGAAGCCGGATTCCCAATTAAGGGCTCTAGAACTTCTCTTCTATGTTCTCTTAGATAATAGTTGAGGTGCTCAATTGCCTTCTTGATTAAAAGATAAATACCGGCAAGTATGAATGATGCAAGCGATGAATAGCAAGTGTAATGAAAGTACAAAAACACAAATGCAAGCAATAGAGATAAGTAAAAACACAAGTGCAAGCAATAGAGATAGAGTAAGAGTAAGAGAGAAAGCAATCACAAACGTAAGAGATTTGTTTCGAGGTTCGAGCATAAAGCTCTATATCCTCGCCTTCACTGCGTGAAGGATTTTCAGTATCCACAAAGGAACTTCCACAAACGAACTATAAGGTCTACACAAGATCCGTACACAACCCCAACCTTCAATCCTTTACACAAGAAATAGCATGAAGTCAATGAAGTTAACATGTTCTTGGTAACTACAAAGGTTACAAACTCTCTTTTTATAACTTCTAAGGTTTTGAGTGAAGAAATAAGGCTCAAAGAAGTTTCTGAGAGAAAAATCCAGTGAAGAAAGTAATCTTTGAGAGCTAAAAATGTCAAGAGAATGATTGAGAATTGAAAGCACTTTAATTGAAAAACTTGAGAAATAAAAACTTGATTTTTCTTGAAAGTTAGATCTCAAAAACTTGAATAAAGCTCTTTAGAAATTTCTTCTCAAATGACCCATATATATAGGGAATAGGTAAATGCAATTTAAGGAGTTTTCTGGTCTTAACCTAGGGTGATTAGGCTAAAAGAAGTAAAAAAAAGTCATTAAAGGAAGTCAAAAATTGACAGATTTGAAAAATATAGCCGTTACTGTAGCAGAACCACGTAGTCGGTCGACCGGTTGGTCAAAACTAGCTGTCGGTCGATCGGGCGGTCGGCCGAAAAATGCAGAAAATCCTAATAGGACATCGGTCGACCGATGGGCCAAACAATGCCAACGATCCAAAGACTCGGTCGACCATTCCAAGGGCTTAACAACAATGTATCAGTGTGCATATTCGGTCGACCTCACGGTCCACCAAGCCAGTGTCCAAGACACTGTGCTCAACTGGCGGACGACCCACAAGCCTACAAAACAAAAAATATATAATTTTTGAAGTTAAACCCATTTTTGAATAAATAATATAAGTATAAAAAATATTTTGGCAACATATGGGTTGCAAGAAACATGCATATAGTTGGTTAAAAAATTATGGGAAAATATAAAACATGTGTCAATAACTAACTTAATGAAAAACAAGCTAAAACACTAAAAACCGATAAATTTGTTTTTGAAATTTGTGTATGTAGTTCTTCTCTGAGCATCAATTCAACACCAAAACTTAAACATTCTAAGATCTTATGAAGAGTTATATTTATCTTCAAGTCTTCATCAAAGAGGGCTTCTCCAAAATTTACCTTTTGATCATTATGCTTGAATCTCTTCCTTGACTAAACTTGATCTTCTCAAATCTTCCTTATTAGGAAGAGTAGGTATCTTCCAAACTCTTGATCTCTGTAAGCTTATAAACACTAGAACTTGATTTGTACCTTATAACTACACGTGGTTTGTAATTACCAAAACAAAAGCAGAGAGTGTACCCTTGGGCTAACAATGTCCTCCTTTTTTATGATGACAAAGCACATGAGTTATTTAAAACAAATGAAAAGAAGAGCTTAGAAAGCTCCCCCTGAAATTATGCCTATCGATCAAGTTCAAAATATTTATGACTAAAGGATGTAGCAATAACAAGCAAGTCATATGCATATGTGAATAGGTTGGACAGTACAGAACACTATGCATAAACAGGCCAACCTATTTCCATGCCTCCAACTACCAATTAATAAGTATGCGATAAATAGTAAGATATCAATAAAATAAATTCTAATAAAATAAACATTAGAAACATTGTATACAAACATGAGAATGGATAAGAGGTATTTGCATAACTCAATCTCAAATGAATAAGTCATAAATTTTCTCCCCCTTTTTGTCATATATCAAAAAGGGATACCAACATTAAAATTCAAATACCAATTAAAAATAGTACATCTAAAGTTTACATGATACTAATTGAAAATAAAACTCAACCAAATTGACACTTTTTATGGGAAGTGATGTAAAGTTCATAAAAGCAAGAAAAAAGAAAACTCATAAACTAAAACATCATGTATCCATCATACAAACATTTAATTCACCACAAATAGAAGAAAAATCTATTATAGTCAAGAGGTTTAGTGAATATATCGACTAATTAAAAATCGATATAAACATAATCAATTTCAATATCTCCTTTCTTATAATGATCTCTAAGAAAGTGATATCGAATCTCTATGTGCTTGGTCTTACTATGTTAATTTGTATTCTCAGTCATATGAATAGTACTAGTATTATCACAAAATATTTTAATATGATCATAATGCAAATCATAATTAAGGAGAGTATGTTTCATCTAAAGTACTTGTGCACAACAAGTCCCGGTCACGACATACTCCGCCTCGGCTGTTGAGAGGGTTATGGAATTTTGTTTCTTGAAAGACCACAAAACGAGACAATTTCAAAAAAATTGACAAGTTCTACTGGTGCTCTTCCTATTCATTCTACAATCGGCATAGTCGACATCTGAATAACTCGTTATAGAGAATTGTCCGGTATTCGTATACCATAAGCTCATTTCAATAGTCCCTTAAGATATCTAATAATGCGTTTTATCACAATTAAATGAGACTCTTTAAGACAAGATTGAAATCTACCACACAAACAAACATTAATCATAATGTCCGGCCTACTAGCCGTCAAGTAAAGTAAACTACGAATCATGCTATGATAGAGTTAATGTCAACGTTTTTACCTTGTTCATCTTTGTCAAGCTTGGTTGTGGTAGCCATGAGTGTCTTACTAATTTTCACATCTTCTAGCCCAAATTTCTTGGTAAGCTTATTTGTATACTTGGCTTGATTTACGAAGATCTCATTACTATTTTGCTTGATTTGGAGCCCAAGAAAATAGTTGAGCTCCCCTGTCATACTTATTTCGAACTTTTTCTTCATGTATGATTCAAAATCTTTACAAAGCTTTTCATTAGTAAATCAAAAAATGATATCATCAATATATATTTACACTATTAAGATATCATTATCTACATGCTTTGTAAACAATGTGGTATTAACTTTGCCTTTAATAAAATCATTTTCAATAAGAAAACAACTAAGTCTTTCATACTAAGCTCTTGAAGCTTGTTTTAAACCATACAAAGCCTTTTTAAGTTTGAAAACAAAATCTTGATGTGTAGGATCAACAAACCCGGGGGTTATTCAACATACACCTCTTCTTCGATGAAACTATTTAAAAATGTACTTTTAAACTTCATTTGAAAAAGCTTGAAATCCTTTAAAGAAGCAAATGCAAGGGTCATGCGTATGACTTCGAGTCATGCTACAGGTGCAAAGGTTCACTCAAAACTGATGCCTTCGATTTGGGTGTAACCTTTGACCACTATTCTAGCTTATTCCTAATAACATTACCAGACTCATATAACTTATTCCTAAAGATCCATTTAGTGCCAGTGGTTGGCCTATCTGGGGCCTAGAAATAAGATGTCAAATTTGGTTACACTCAAATTGATTGAGCTCTTCTTGCATTGCAAGTAACTAATATGAGTCACCATCGGCCTCGAGGATGTTCTTGGGCTCAATATGTGATAAGAATACAACATGACCATAAATATCTAGAAGTTTGGAGCGAGTAATTACCGCTTTGGATACGTCACCTAAGATGAGATCTTTGGGATGACTTGTTGCGTATTTCCAATCCTTCGGAAATAGTTGAATTCGCTCCACTTCAACATTTTAAGCTTCACCATGTTCATCATTCTTTGGCTTGTCATCTTCTTGCAATGGTTAGTCCTTCAAAGAAATCTTCTCTATGTCTTCACGTAAGGAATCAATCTCTACAATATTCTTCACAAGAGCATTAGATTCCTCAACTTCAACATGTATAGGCTCTTCAATAGTCAAAGTTGACCTATTGAAAACTCTATAAGTCTTACTAGTATTTGAATACCCAATAAATATAGCTTCATAAGACTTGACATCAATTTTACCTAAATTGTTCTTAGTGTTCAAAACAAGACAGTTACAACCAAAAACTCCAAAGTATGAAATATTTGATTTTTCTCAAATGGTAAATCTCAAAAGGGGTTTTAGAGGTATTTTTGTGAAAATAAACTCTTTTTGATATGTAACATGAGGTGTTTACGACCTTAGCCCATAGATATTGAGGGAGTCCGTATTCATTATTCATTGTTGTAGGCATCTCTTGGAGGGCGACTCTTCCTTTCAATGACTCTATTTTGCTGTAGAGTTTTAGAGCATGAAAATTCATGTTTGATTTTATTTTCTTCGCAATAAGTAATAAAGGAGCGGTTTACAAACTCACCGCCTTATCACTCCTAATGCGCAAAATCAAAATTTTTCTTTTTTAATTGTTTTTCTATAAACATTAAAATGCGAAAATGCTTTATGTTTGTGTTCAAAAAAGAAAACTCATGTGAATCTCAAAAAATCATCAATCAAAACAAAAACAAATCGATTTCCACTAAGACTTTTGGATTTAGTTGGACCAAACAAATTCATATGTATCAACTCTAGAAGTTTTGATATCATGATACCTTTGATTGATTTGAAAGAGGACTTGATTTGTTTTTCAAGTTGGCATGCATCACAAATGTAATTCTTTTCAAATTTTAAAGTAGGAATACCCTTCACCAATTTTTTAGAATTAATTCGAGACAGATGGTCAAACGAAACATGATCTAGTCTCCTATGTCATAACCAAGAGTCTTCATTAAAAGCATTCAAACAAGTGGCATTGCATTGTAAATTCAACATGTCAATCATGTAAACATTATTTTCATGAAAACTGAAAGGAACACAAGATTCGATTTCTTATCCAAAACATCAGAACTAGAGTCATTAGAAATAACCCTCAAGCATTTGTCACATAATTGACTAATGCTTAATAAATTATATTCAAGTCCATCTACCAAAACATCTTCAATTAAAAGAGATGAGCCAATCTTGATATTTCCCTTGGAGTCATCTCCGAAGGTGACAATGCCACCTTCATGATGCTTTGATAGAGTTGCAAAGTTGTTGATGTCCCAAGTCATGTGGCTTGAGCAACCACTATTAAGGTACCACTACTCCCTACGTCTTAGAGCCTTAGTGCGTACCTACATTAATTAATAGATGTTGTAAAACTTAGAAAAGTATAACATCAGAACAGAGAATTTTAGAAACAGAGTAGAAGTGGAAATTCTTATTGATTTCTGAAGTGTACATTGAAATGAACAGAAGGGTCTATTTATAGAAAAATTTTGGGGTACTATGCAGTTGTGTCATCGCTTGCGTCATCGCTTAGTAAAATCATTAATACTGCATAGTAGGGTTAGCAGCCATATTTCATAACACTCCCCATTAGTTGTCAACCATATATGATGTCTCATTAAAAACCTTACTAGAAAAACTCAGTGAGATAAAACCGTAACGAAAGAAAAAAGAGTATGTCATTTCTGTATACGTGTTCTATGCTGCCTCATTAAAAACCTTACCAGGAAAACCCTGTGGGACAAACATAATAATAGAAAAAGAGTGCAGCCACGTAAGCTCCCCCTCAAGTTGACATAAGTACTTCTTCATAAGTCTCGCATATGACGCATTCTAATATCACGAATAAGCTTTCTGAGAGTTGTAGTGGAAAGTACCTTTGTAAAGAGATCTGCTACATTACCACTTGATCGGATATACTGAATATTAATTTCCTTATTCTTTTCAAGCTCTTGGCTTAATGAGAAGAACTTCAGGGGTCTGTGCTTGGTACGGTCGCTTTTAATTAATCCTTCCTTCATTTGAGCGACGTATGCAGCATTATCTTCAAACAATACTGTTTGATCTCTGTTGACTGATAATGCACAAGTTGCTTGGATGTGTTGAGTTATAGACCTTAGCCATACATATTCTCAACTTGCTTCATAGAGTGCTATGACTTCAGCATGATTAGAAGAAGTGACAATACGTGTCTGCTTTTGTGAACGCTAAGATATCGCTGTACCTTTACATGTGAATACATATCGTGTTTAAGATCTGGCTTTATGTGGATCTGACAAGTAACCTGCATCTGTATAATTAATCATTTCTTGTTTTCATCTTCTGGAATAAAACAAACCAAAATTAGTTGTTCCTCGAAGATAACGAAATACATGCTAAATACCATTCCAATGTTTCCGTGTAGGAGATGACCTAAATCTTGCTAATAAATTAGTAGCAAATGCTATATCTGATCGGGTACAATTAGCCAGATACATAAAAGCTCCAATTGCACTTAGGTATGGTACTTCAGGACCAAGAATCTCTTCATTATTTTCACGAGGGCGAAATGGATCCCTTTCCACATTCAATGATTTAACAACCATTTGAGTGCTTAAAAGATTTGCTTTATCCATGCTAAACCGTTTCAAGACCTTTTCAGTATAATTTGATTGATGCAAAAGTATTCTACTTTGAAAATGCTCAATATGTAAACCAATATAATATTTAGTTTCCCCAAGGTCTTTCATTTCAATTTCATTCTTTAAATACATCATTGCTTTTAGGACTTCTTTATGAGTCTCAATGATGTTTAAATCATCAACATATACAATAATGATAATGAATTCAGATGTTTTGTTTTTTTATAAAAACACATGGACATGTAGGATTATTCACACATCCTTCTTTTAATAAATACTCGCTTATGCGATTATATCATATGCGTCCTGATTGTTTTAACCCATATAACAATCTTTGTAATTTGATCGAATATAATTCTTTAGGTTTTGTACTTAATGCTTCAGGTATCTTAAATCCTTCAGGGATTTTCATATAAATATCGCTATCAAGTGACCCATATGAATAAGCTGTAACAACATCGATAAGACGCATTTCTAAATTTTTAGAAACTGTTAGGCTGATTAAATATCTAAACGTAATTGCATCTATTACTGGAGAATACGTTTCTTCATAATCAATTTTAGGTTTTTATAAAAAATCTTGAGCAACAAGTCGAACTTTGTACCTCACAATCTCGTTTTTCTCGTTGCGTTTTCGCACAAAACCCATTTGTATCCTACTGGTCTCACGACTTCAAGCTTGAGGACAATAGGTTCAAATACTTTACGCTTATTGAGCGAATTCAATTCAGCCTGTATAGCGTCTTTCCATTTTGTCTAATTATGTCTATTTTGACATTCAGTGATGGATCTTGGTTCAGGATCTTCACTTTCGTTAACAATATCACATGCTACGGAATAGGAAAATATTCCATCCATAATTTTCATCTCATTTCGATTTCATAATCATCCTGTATTGATATAATCAATAGAGATCTCATGATTTTCTATGCCTTCAGGATTTTTCATCTCTTAATTTATATTATTTTGTGTTTCTTTTGGAACACATTCTTCTACATTGGGGTCATCATACTTATCTGCTCCTTTTCTTTTTCGAGATTTTTTTATCTTTGAAACCGATTGGTCTACCACGCTTCAGGCGTGTCTTAGACTCATTAGTGACTTTATTCTCGGATTGTCCTTTTGGGATTTCAATCCGAGTAGGAGCATTTACAGCTGGTACGTATGATTTAATCACTCTTTTCGTATCAGCGAACACATCTGACAATTGATTTACTATTTCTTGTAAATACATAATCTTTTGCACTTCTGACTCACATTGTTTTGTGTGAGGATCAAGAAGTAATGAAGATGGTTCACTCCATGTAATCTTCTTCTCTAGTTGTTTCTCCCCCTAATGCTGGGAAAATTGCCTCATTGAAATGGCAATCGGCCAATCGAGCCATAAAAATATCACCGATTTTAGGCTCAAGATATTTATAATCGAAGGAGATTCATAGTCGACATATATTCTCAGTCTTCTTTGAGAACCCATCTTTGTACGTTGTAGTGGAGCAATCGGTACATATACCGCACAACTAAAAAATTCTAAGATGGGAAATATTTGGTTCTTGACTAAATGCTAATTGTAGAGGAGAGTACTCATGATATGCACTTGGTCTGATGCGAATTAATGCTGCAGCATGTAAAATTGCATGACCCCATATAGAAATAGGAAGTTTTGTTCTCATTATTAATGGTCTGGTAATAAGCTGGAGGCGCTTAATCAGCGATTCAGCCAAACCATTTTGTGTATGTATATGGACAACAGGATGCTTAACAGCTATCCCATTGACATACAATAATCATTAAAGGCCTGAGATGTAAACTTATCAACATTATCGAGTCTAACTTTCTTGATTGTATAATCAGGAAATTATGTTTGTAATCTAAGTATCTGAGCAAGAAATCTCGCAAATGCCACATTGCGAGATGATAATAGACAAACGTGTGACCATCTACTAGAGGCATTTATCAATATCATAAAGTATTGAAATGGTCCACACAGTAGGTCAATAGAACCATATAAATTATCTTGAACACGTTCAGAAAATGTAGGTGATTCAGTTTTTATTTTAGCTGGTGATGGTCTCATGATTAATTTTTCTAGAGAACAAGTCTCATATGAAATTTTACTAGTTTGAAGAATCTTCTGACCCTTCAAGATATGCCCATGTAATTTTTTAATAATTCTTCGTATCATTATTGAATCAGGATCACCTAAACGGTCATGCCACGAAATTAATATCTCTGTATCTTTTTTAACTACCATATGCGACTCTATCACATTTATATATGTGTAATGCAATCCTGAGGAAAGCTTTGGTAGTTTTTCTGATATGTACTTCTTTCCTGATACATAAGTAGTAAGATACATATACTTTATATTTTCTTCAGTTGCAGACTGAGCATCATATCTATAAAGATATATATCATTAAAACTCAATAATTTTTTTTAGATTTTGGTGAAAACAAAGCGTCTTTTATGAAAAACTTTGTTTCATTTGGCAATATAAAGTTGGCTTTACTAGTTCTTTCAATCAAGTTTACAGGACCTAATATTGTATTGATAACTACTTTTGTTGATTTTAAATTAGAGAAGTACCTTTTATGTTTGAGAATAGTGTGTGTTGTACCACTATCCGGTGTGTAAATATCTCTAGATTTGGTCTTGACTTCATCATTAGAATAATCCATATCAAGTTTATGCAAAATAAATCATTTGATGAGAATAAAATTTTAAACATTATTATAAATAAAATATTACATTCAAAGATAAATTTGATAATAACAAAGCATGGTAATACAATCATATATCTAATTATCACCAGTATTCATAGAATGACAATGGGTCGAAATATCAGCAAAATCATCAGTAAAATCTGAAGCATCAAGATGAGTTGAATCATCTATAGGATCATCATGTTTAGAGAAATTCATTTTCTTTTCTTTTCTTTTCAAGGGTGCCTTGTAAAGTTTATAAAGGTGCTTCGGTGTTCGATACACTAGAGCCCAGTGCTCTTTGGAGCTACATTTATAACATGAATCTTCAGGATTCCGAAGAAAATTTTCATGAATATCTTTTCTTTTATCATGTCTTTCTATATGATGCTTCTTGTGGATCACGTTGTTTTGTGAAGGGTTGTAAAAATCACTTCGACCGCGTCCACGGCCACAGCCACGACCATGACCACGTCCACGACCACGACCATGATTATATCCTCGTCCATAGTTTTTAGAAAATGCAATATTTGCTTCTGGAAATATTACTAAAATAATAGGACAAGACTGATGATTTTTGATCAAAAGTTTATTATTCTTCTCTGTCACAAGAAGTGATGAAATTAGTTCAGGATATTTCTTAAAATCACGCAACCGGTATTGTTGTTGCAGTATTATATTAGATGAATGAAATGTGGAGTAAATTTTCGCTAGCATTTCTTCATCTGTGATATCCACTCTACATAATTTCATTTGGGATAATACTCTGAACATTGCAGAGTTATAATCGCTGACTTTCTTGAAGTCTTGGAAGCGCAAAGCATTCCGTTCATCACGTGTGGCAGGGAGCACAATTTTTCTTGATAACCAAATCTTTTTTAAGATTTTTCCACAAGACACTTCGGTCTCTTACTGTGAGATATTCACATTTTAAACATTCATTAAGGTGTCTGCAGATAAAAATTGTCGCTTTTGTCTTATCTTGCAGCGACGTAAAATTCATCTCTTTTATGGTTTCAGTGAGACCCATTGACTTGAGATACATTTTTATGTCAATAACCCAAGAAATATAATTCCTTCCTGTGATATCAAGTGGAATGAACTCAAGCTTTGCAAATTTAGCATCATGATCACTATAACAAAATATAAAAATAATTAGGATCACAATATTTTATTTCACAATAAAAATAGTAAAACTTACATTTCAATCATAATAACGACAAATAAAAGAGAAAAGATGAACATTAAAATTAAAAGGTTCAGGTGAAAATCACTTGGATACATATCTATAACAAAAATGATAATAGTATTGATGATGACGACAATAATAAATTTCAAAAATAGACTAAGCATCTTGCGAAAATTTGACTAAAGAGCTTGTGGAGGTGATGAAAAAATTTGATAATGAAGAGAGATTGAAAAGTGAGTTATGTGGTTTTGAATTCACCAATTTTTAGAGTAAAAACTAGCCGTTTATAGCCGTTGGGGGAAAGAGAAAATAATTTAGATTTTATATAATTAAATGTTATAATTAAGAAAATGGTAAAATAAATGCATTGTACTCGTATATTTATGAGCTAGGATGTAGGCACGCCACTCTACTTGGTGGGTGTTTTGCAGATATAATTAATAAAGAAATAAATATTGAAATATATATTGGCACACCACGCTACTCGGTAAACCTTTCAGTGGGTGTTTATACAGATATAAATAATAGAGTAATAAAATATACAATATTGGTAGCTTGAGGTTTATTCCATGCAAGGATCAATTGAGAGGTTAGTAAAGATAATAATAAGAAATATTATTAGCTTGTCATAATTATATTATTTTACTATAAATAGGTGGTAGAGTCTCCTTTCATATATAGTAGTGGTGTTATATGAATATAATTTATATAATAATCTAGTTTTCCGTAATCACATCACATTACTATAAATAGATAGCAGAGCTTCCTTTCATATATAGTAGTGGTGTTATACTAGTATTATAAGTAGAATAACTTGCCATTTTTATCTTGAGATAGTAGTGGTAGAGACTGAGACTTGTGATAGGACTTGTCCTTGAGCAATGAAAGTAAAGGCTCGTGACAAGACTTTTACCTTAAGCTAATGGAGGTAGAGGCTTGTGATAATACTTTTTCCCTGAGCTGATAGAGTTAGAGGCTGGTGACAAAACTAGAGCGCTCGTGCTGATAACATGTTGTAAAACCTGAAAAAGTATAACACTGAAACAGAGAATTTTAGAGACAGAGCAGAAGTAGGAATTTTTATTGATTTCTGAAATGTATATTGAAATGAATCAAGAAGGGCTTATTTATAGAAAAACTTTGGGGTACTATGCAGTCACTATGCATGCTTCGTTATCGCATAGTAAAATTATTAATACTGCACAGTAAGGTTGGCAGTCATCGTTTCATAACAATAGAGGAGTTGATTTTGGTACCTAAATTTTCTTGAGTCATAAATTGCTAGTCTTTCGAACCCAAGTATGATCATTTGAAGTATTAATTCTATCATAATAAAACTTAGCCAAGTGACCCTTCCAGTAATAATAGGTGTATGGGTATACCTTGGCATATAAAAATGCATGATGAGCATATGTAGCATGGTGTGCATGATGTGCATGTGGTTGTGGTGGTGTGTGATTATAATGGTGAGTTTGTGAAACATGAGGTTTTCTTAGAGTTTGCTTCTTTGGAAGCATAGCCTCTAATCTATCCTTATCAAATTCACATTTTTTCAAAACATTGCTGAAAGTATTAATTTTATTTTTCAAAGTGAAAATCTCATTTTCATCAATAATTGGCAATTTAATTTTTCAAGAAAATTTGTGTGCATCAAAATTTGTGTCTTTTAAAGAGTAGAAGGTAAAAGCTCTTTTTCTTTGAAAATAACTAGTTGATTTTGAAGAAGTTCATTTTTCTTTTTCATTTTCAAATACTTCTTTTTGAGAAAATTATAGTTGTTGGAAAGTTCTTTAAAAGCTTCACCCAATTCATCTATGGATAATTCACATTCATCAAGAGAAGATTCAGATGTTACCTTGGGTGTGTTCTCATTTGCCATGAAAAACATTCACCATGTCCACTTCTCCCTTGGATTCGCTCTCCGAATCTTATGTTGCTTTCAAGACTTTTTTGTAAGGCTTCTTGGGGGTTGTGGGTTTGCCTATGGTCTCCAGGCAATCGACAACATCGTGTCCAAGTTTTCGACAATTATAGCATACTATCTTCTTTTTCTCCTTCCCTTGCCATTTTCTTCTATTTTCAAACCTAATCTTGTTATACATCCTCTTACATTCTTTACTAGATGGGAAAGATCATCTTCTTCTTTTTCACCTTCGTCAGAGATGGTAGGAGTAGATTTGAAGGCAAATGTTTTCTTCTTTTGGGGTGCCTTCTTCTAGCTTTTCTTTCTATCTTATGGGTTTTTAGGTTTCCAGTGAGGCCAATAAGCTCCATCTCTTTCTTGTTATTGAGCTCCTTCAATGTTTGACCTCCCAAGATGGTGGAAGAGCACATGTGATCTTACTCACCTTTTGGTCATTATTAATTTCATCACCTAAAGAAGTAAGACCATTTGTGATTTTAATAAACTTGGTAATCATGTTATCAATGGATTCATTCTCATTCATAGAAAAATTTACATATTGGGAACGCAAGAGATCAATCTTATCTCTCTTGACTTGTGATGTCCCCTTGTGTGTGACAATTAAGTGTGATCAAATCTCATGGGCAGATTTGTAATAAATTACTCTAGAAATCATCATCATTCAATGCTTGAAGGCATAGTGTGCCTTAACATTATCATCAAATTCCTTGGTGACAATTTCGGATCAAGTGTCGTCATAACCATCGTTACATAAAATGGTTTGGTCACCGTCTTTGCAACCTGGCTTCCTAGGGATTGCAAGAAAACCGTCATCTTAACTTTACATATGGGAAAGTTAAGGTCATTAAACTTTGCTGGAGTCTTGATTCCTTCTGCTATGGATACTAGTGTAGAAAACAAGTAATGATGCAAATGAGAGAGTGATTAGTTAGATGATCTCTCTAAGGTGGTTAAAACAAAAGCTAAAGTCCAAAGCTCTGATACCAATTGAAAGTACAACTAGGGGGTGTATAGGTGTAATGCTAATCAAATGCGAAAAATATAACAATTAAAAAGAATAATGCAAACGGTCAACTCAAATTAAGTGAAACCAGATTCCCAATTAAGGGTTCTAGAATTCTCCATATTCCTCTAAATAAGAGTTGAGGTGCTCAATTGCCTTCTTGATTGAAAGAGAAAACCGACAAGTATGACTAATGCAAGAGATGAATAACAACTGCAATGAAAGTAAAAAACACAAGTGCAAGTAATAGAGATAAGTAAAAATATAAGTGCAAGCAACAGAGATAGAGTAAGAGTAAGAGAAAGCAATCGCAAGCACAAAAGATTTATTTCGAGATTCGAGCCCCAAGCTCTACGTCTCCGTCTTCACCGTGTGAAGGATTTCCACTATCCATAAGGAACTTTCAAAAAAAAACTACAAGGTCTATACAAGACATGGAGTACACAACTCCAACATTCAATTCTCTACGCAAGAGGTAGCACAAAACCAGTGAAGTTAGCAAGCTCTTGACAACCACAAAGATTACAAACTTTCTTTTTACAACTTTTAGGGTTTTGAATGAAGAAATGAGGCTCAAAAAAGTTTGTGAGAAAAAAATTCAGTGAAGAAAATAATCTTTAAGAGCTAAAAATTTCAGAGAATGATTGAGAATTGAAAGCACTTTGATTGAAAAACTTTAGAAATAAAAACTTAATTTTTCTTGAAAGCTAGATCTCAAAAACTTGAATAAAACTTGTTAGAAACTTCTTCTCAAATGACCGATATATAGACAATAGGTAAATACAATTAGAAGAGTTTTCTGGCCTTAACCCGGGGTGATTAGGCCAAAAGAAATAAAAAAAAAAACAGCCGTTAAAGGAAGTCAGAAAATTGATAGATTTGAAAAATATAGTCATTACTGTAGCAGAACTTAGAAGCTGGTCGACCGATCTCTGGTCAAAACTAGCCGTTGAAGGCTGTCGGTCGACCGGGCGGTCGGCCAAAAGATACAGGAAGTCTTGACAGGACTTCGGTCGACTGGTCGGCCAAACAATGCCAACGGTCCAAAGACTCGATCGACTGATCGATCGACTGTTCCAAGGGCTTAACAACAATGTTTCAGTGTGCATATTCGGTTGATTGCGCGGTCAACCGAGCCAGTGTCTAAGACACTGAGCTCAACTGGCGGTCGACCGACCAACCACAGAAAATAAAGAATATATAGTTTTTGAGGTTAAACCCATTTTTGAATAAATAAATATAAGTATAAAAAATGTTTTGACAACATATTTGTTGTTAGGAACATGTATATAGTTGGTTCAAAAATTATCGGAAAATATAGAACATGTGTCAATAATCAACTTATGAAAAACAAGTTAAAACACTAAAAACTGATAAACTTGTTTTTGAAATTTTTGTGTGTGTAGTTCTTCTTTGAGTATCAATTCAACACCAAAACTTAAACATTCTAAGATCTTACAAAGAGTTACATTTAGCTTCAAGTCTTCATCAAAGAGGGCTTCTCTAAAATTCACCTTTTGAGATTTATGCTTGAATTCCTTCCTTGAGTAAATTGATCTTCTCAAACCTTCCTTATGTGGAAGAGTATCTTTCAAACTCTTAATCGCTGTAAGCTTATAAATACTAGAACTTGATTAGTACCGTATAACTACGTGGTTTGTAATCATCAAAACAAAATCGGAGAGTGTACCCTCGGGCCAACACATTCTCTACTGAATAAAAGGTACTGAGGCCTATTTATAGGCTTTACAAAAAGACACTACTCAGATATAACCGATGTGGTATTAAAACACAATAAAAGCAATAACTAGACTGAAAAATAAACTAAGGCAATAGAAGACAACTAGCACTTGTGTGATATCCTCATCAAAAAACATAAAGCAAAAAAAGAAAAAGAAAAAAAATTATGCTGCTGAGACACAATGACCAAGAGCTGATGGGCTCTTCTTATGTCTAAAAACAAGTCTGTCTAAGGACCAGCAGTTATCCGCCCTGTTGGGACCTTCTAAGTGTTCGCATACCATTCTACAAAAAGGGGAATAAAAACAAAGTCACAGCCTATCCTTGTGCTCTGTTTCACAGCGAGGTGACCCAAACATGTGTGCGCTTTTAACCAAATGAGTTGACAAAACTTGTTGATCTGCACCTACATAGAAATGTGTGGAGAAGCAGTTACTTGGTTCAATCAAGTCAATTAACTCATTGAGCAAGTAGCACTTTATGCGGCTTAACCAGTGCACGACAATGACCTAACAAATGTTGCACACACACTGTATAGGATCACTGTCTGTGTGCATATGCTATGTACTTCCACAATCAATTTTCAAGACACTAAGGTAATCAAAGAGGAAAGTTTTGTGTCATCTGTAATTAAGTTTATCAGTTTTAGTTTTCAGTTAGGACATTTACGAGTCTATGAAAGCATTCAATGGACATATATTAACCTAGAAAAATATACTGCCTTCACAACAATATAAAAACTTGATAAATAAGTGCATTGTAACTCTATGATTTGTTAGAATAATCGTATTTCTGAGTATAGATCGACATTTCTATTTTTCTTGTAGCTTGTTTTTACTTTTGAGGAGTTTAAGAATTTATGTGAACTCACTCTTTGATTTGAGCCATTAACCATTTGCCGAAGGTTTGCACATGATTTTAGATGGAAATTTTAGAAGACAAATAGAGAAACCAGTATGATGAATGATTCAAATGGTCCACATGATTGTTTGCCCCCTTTTTTGTGAAATTATCTATTTGTTTTTTTGACATCTTTTGAGTTTTGACTCCATGCCTTGTTTGTTTATTTTGTTTGGGAGATCTTTCTAAATCTATGAGTTTGGTAATGTAGGCTTCATGATGTTGGGAAGTCCAAGGCTGAAGTAGCTGCAAAGCGTGTCATGGAAAGAGTTAGCGGGGTGAATATAATACCCCATTTTTGCAGGATTGAGGACAAAGATATTGAGTTCTACAATGATTTTAATATAATTGTTCTTGGTCTTGATTCTATTGAGGCTCGGAGCTACATAAATTCCGTCGCATGTAGTTTCTTAGGTAACTTTCTCCAACTTCTATACTTTTGAATTAGTAACATTCTTGCAAAACTTTTCTGATGTAGTTTCTTTCGTCTTCAAAACTATAGAGTATGATCCTGATGACAACCCAGTACCTGAAACCATCAAACCTATGGTAGATGGTGGAACTGAAGGTTTCAAAGGTCATGCTAGAGTAATTATGCCAGGAACAACACCATGTTTCGAGTGCAACATTTGGCTTTTCCCCCCACAAGTGAAGTTTCCATTATGCACGCTTGCAGAAACACCAAGGACTGCTGCTCATTGTATTGAGTATGCACATTTAATCAAATGGGATGAGGTATTGCTGTTTACGACTTACTCTAGTTGTTTTTTTGGTTATTTTGGATTTCATATTCAGGAATTCTGCATTTGTAGGTACATAGTGGAAAAGCCTTTGATCCTGATGATCCTGAGCATATGCAGTGGGTTTACTCAGAAGTATGCACTCATTAACTTTTATTATGTTTTTTGTTATTATTGGTTTTGCTGTTTTTAACTTTTGATTGGAATATGCTGTATAGGCTCTCAAGCGAGCTGAGCTCTTTGGTATTGTTGGTGTTACTTATTCTCTAACCCAGGTATGGTTATTTTATACTAAGTCTTGACCATGGATTAGTCTTCTCCGTAGATTTTCATATATTACATTTTATGTCAGTATTACAGCTAACTTATTGAAGGTTTCGTATAATTGTTTTTTCCCACTTATTTTTCATTTATTGTTGTGGCACCTTGATGTATGCAATAGATATATAATATATACATGAGGTTTGTAAGTATATGTTTGCACACACATGTTCACTTAGATATGCATGTGCATAACACATGCAGTGTCATGCATGCATAATGACAAACTCATTACCTAAGTAATGACCTTTTTGTAGTCTCCTGTCTGAGTGCATATGATTCATTGCAAGAAAGATTAATAGCTCCCACATCTTAAACGGCAAATTCTTAAAGTTCTCTTAACCTGAATGTTCAACTTCTCTTCTTGAGAGTCGAGATATAAAAAACTGTATATTTGAACTCATTTTTAGATATCACCTTGAGCAGTAGTCATCATAACCTTCTAGGACCCAAACAAGAAAAATGAATTTGTAATTGTCATTATCATTTGAGCCATTTCCCATTTTCCCATGATATAGGTTGCCATGTAGCACAACTGGAAGCTGAGAAAGCTCCATAAAAGAATTGAACATATGCATGCCAACAATTTGTATCTCATCCGGGATGGATACAAATTGGGAGTTTAACAAAAAGTTGTTTCTTAAAAATGTCATGCAAGATCTCATTAAAATTAATTTGAATTTCAGCAATTATGAAAGAGCACCTGCACGAAAAGTTGTTAATAAGGTTTTTATGTATTTTTTAAAAGAATTAATTGCTTGTTATAAATTTAAAACTATCGATATCGAAAGTCCAATATGTTTCTTCTTTTTTCTTCCATATTTATGACTTAACTATTTTTGTAGGGTGTCGTGAAGAATATCATTCCTGCTATAGCTTCTACAAATGCAATTATATCTGCTGCCTGTGCTTTGGAAGCCCTAAAGCTTGTGTCTGGCTGCAGCAAGACATTATCAAATTACCTCACGTAATTTCTGTTCTTATTGTATCTTCTAGCCTTCTTTAAGCTTATAATTTTACATTTCATGGTTAGATGTTTGCTAAAATGACAACAACACTGTTGCATCTTTCTTTCGTAGATATATTTATTTTTGGTTGTTTATAAATTACCTATATTATTTCTTGTTTCAAAATTCACAATCCTTTTCTTTAATATTTCAATTTCATATTTCAATTTCACTAAGTGGTACTTTCATGTTTCGCTGGAATTTCATTTCAGATAGTCTAATGCAATAATGTCATTTGATGCGGGGAAACATTTTTATTCTAATCCTTCTCTTTTCTCCTGTGTTAAGATGTAAACAGTGACTACTGTTTTCTTTATGCGCGCTAACTCTGTCATCTTCTTCAGGTATAATGGTCTTGAAGGAACTCATACTAAAGTAACAGATTTTGTCAGAGACAAGGATTGCCTTGTTTGCGGACCTGGCATTCTCATCGAGTTGGACTCTTCAGTTACACTATTACGGGTCTCTTCTGTCTTGTGACTTAGTAATTGTTTAAATTTCACTTCCCACAGCAGAATATAAAGTTTATTAAAGGTTGCTTATAATTGTGAAGTGTAGGAATGGATTTTACTGGTATCATAATATTCCTAATATCTCTTGTGGATCTAGAAGAGCGCATTATGCATATGGCGGTGAAATTGTTACTTTTTTGACCTTCACTATAGGGATCATTCATTAAAACAAATTACTGCACTTGTGAGAAAAGTTTGTGCTTTTCTCTGTCTAGTGCCCCTTTTATGGCACATCTCCTAGGTTAAATATGGTAATTATGTATGGTAAATTGACAAATAACTTCTCAATTAGCATTACATAGAGTAGTCAGTTTATGGCATATATCATGAGCTCTAGGGACTTCTAAGGTCGTGCTATATAAGATATCATCTTCCTATAGGAGATTGAGCATATGATATATGCTTGAAGGATGCTAACCATCTGGGTGTCTGAAGACAAAGAACGGAATGCATTATAATGAATGTACGTTCAGAGGCGCAATCATTTTAATTCCTTTTTCATTCTTGAAGCTATCTATGAATTATGGTTGCATGCGTATATTTTCCTCTGTTATCTCTATCAAGGAGCTTATATATCTAGAGTCAAGAGTTGGACACTTCAATAAGAGAGATTGGATTGTATATTTTATATGCAGGTCCTTTTTTTATGAGTTTGATACATATACCTGTCACTGGTTCCATGCCATATCATAGTCCCCAGATGTTTTCTCAAGGGAAATCATCTGATGAGTGGGCTTCATGCTTATTTCATGTTCCTATTTAGTGGCAAGTTGTTCCATAGAATTAGCAGCAAAAAGAAGAATAGATAATGGTTGGGGTATGGAAAATACTTTTGCAATGCTTGGTATCTGATGCCTGTCTTTTTGTTATGGAGTTTGTGTGATGGTTCTCATCTGTGGTCATTTACTTTTTACTTCAACAGTTTATGGAGCTACTCGGGGAAAATCCTCAGCTGCATCTATCAAAACCAAGTGTCACCTACCGAGGAAACAACCTCTACATGCAGGCTCCCCCAATTCTGGAAGAGATGACCAGGTCTAATCTAAGGCTCCCCCTTTTCGATCTCATGGGTAAAGTCCCAAAGGACACTCTGCATGTCAGTGGCATGTCCGAGAAAAATGGCAAGAAGGCGTCATCCTTGAGAAAATTACGTGTGGTCTTTAAAGGTCAGGTTGATGGGATCACAAGCATGGACACAGCAGGTGGTAATTGAGCTATTTACTTCAACAATTACTGCAATTATGGCTGTTTGATACTTCAAAATATTTGGGTCCCGAAATTTGACGCAAAGGGAAACAAGGTAGCCCTTTCTTTTGATGCTGCAAATTTTAACATTGGAATGTTTGGCACCAAGCCATCTGAGAGATTTTGTAAGGATGTAACAGTAAAACATCAAGTGTTCGGGGGTAATTTTGGCATTTCAAAGAGGTTATTATTCTTATGCCAATATTTGAAGGCAAGAGTTAGATATGAAATTTAGTATTAACATTGATATGTTCTCTATCAGCTACAAGCTTTAACGTTGGATAAACTTGTTTTGTTTGGCCAGAGAAAAAGTGATGCTAGTTTGTGTTGCAATCAAGACCCGTTGGACTCAGCCTCAAAAGTGGCTGCCAGATTGGATCGCTTACACTATATATGGTCGTTATGTAGATGTGTATCACTTGTGCTCTCGTTTCCTTTGTACACTGTTTGTGCATCTTGTTCCTTGTTTATTTCAAGTAGACCTCCATATTTGTTATGTGCTCTTAATGATTGTGCATGAAAGAGTTTGCAATGCCTCCAGATATTTGTTGTGTGTATCTGGATTCTTTTAATATGAGAACTTGGGCTATGAAGCTGTTTCATTTCAGAATGCTTTCTCTACAAAGCTTTTCGATGGTACACACCAGTGCTGCGGTAAACCCTAACATCCCACAGCAACACAATTCATAGAGAGCAAGTCAGTCAGCAAGAGGATACTGTTCATAACGAATGATACAATCAGCGAGGATGGCCATGGCCCTCGCCCCGATCTTCATGCTACAACCAGCATTCAGCTGTGCAATCGCGGCAAGGAGGCATCCAGAGCAGTCGGCGGCTGTGAGATTAAGATTGGTGCTGCTGCAGGCGGCATGGTCGCAAGCAAAGGCACTAGGGAAGGGGCAGATATCGTGGTAGTCCCTCCCCTTGCTGGATCGGGTGTTCTCCACGAGGTCATTGAGAACATAGGCCAGACTGATGGCAAAAGGATCCGCTCGTGTACTGGCTCGCGTTGCAGAACACTGATCACCGTCGTGTTGTGGGCGCTGATTACAATGGTTGTCAACGCGGCAAACAGCACTGCCACGGCGATGAACTGCTGCGCCCATCTTTCTTGAATGAATCATCTCCATCTGGAAGGAGAGGACGAGTTAATCTTCAAGTTTTAAAGACGACTAAGACGGCCTTTGGATGGTTTTTCATATATTTTATGCATTGCACGACATTTGTTTTCTTCTCCTTGGTCTGTTGTGATAATTGGGGTTCTCTCACTACACCTAGACCCACACTTCTCTCTGCATGATATATATATATAGAGAGAGAATACAAACAGTTTAACTGTCTCAGAGAGAGAGAGAGAGAGAGAGAGAGAGAGAGAGAGAGTACAAACAGTTTAACTGTCTCCTCCTGTTCCTGTGGTTTATGGATCAACCAGAGAGACCTGAAAGACCGACGACGGACAGAGTAGGAAGACAGCAACTAATTAACATTTAGAATTTATATTTATAAACTAACAGTCAAAGAGAAGCCACGTAGTTATGATGTCTTTTCTTTTGGATTCTTTTCCAACAGTATCTTCTTGCAGCGATCATGTCAAACTGTTTTGTAGTGACCCTTTCTCATCCCTCATTTAACAACAAATATACATTAATTTCCTCGTGAAAAAGGGAGTTCCTAATTTCATATGCAACAAATTTAGTGAATCTTCAAATTACACTCACAAGAATGATAATTGAATATGTTGAGAGCATTAACAGTGTTCTATCATAGTCAAGCACATACATTTATGCGGTGACTGTTGTGATAAATACGCCAAACAATAAGAGTAGCTGCAGAAGCCCCGAGCAATCTACCGTAATAAACAATATATTTTGAACATTACAAGAGAAAAAAAAGCAAACCAAGAACACAAGATTTTGTGAGAGGAGGGAGATAAATTCTTATTTATCTAACATGCAAAACAGAGTTTACAAGGATCTCTCACAAGAATCTCTCAAACTCTCAACACATGGTGGATGAATAATCTCTTTTTCAAGCTCTCAACCTAAAATCAACAACTAGACATTTTACGGACTTTTAAAATAAATCTTAATCTTTCAAATATTCAACAAAGCCATCCTGTCTATCCAATCAACCGCCTTTAGAAAGATAGGTTTGAAAACCAATACAAAATCTCAATCAGAAATCAATTCGGAATTTAAAACCACCCAGAGCTTTCGAAAGCTTCAAACAACCTTTTCAAAGGTGCCTTCCCGAGAGCAAAAATTAGCTCAGAGCTGTCGAAAGCTTCTTCAGAGCTTTCAAAAACTTTATCCCGAGACTAAAGCCTCTCTCAGATTTTCGACAGCTTACCCAAGCTGTTGAAAGCTATCTCCAGGGCTTCCGAAAGCTTCAGCCAAGCTTTCGAAAGCTTGAGTCTGGCATGTTTTATGCACGTTTTGCTGCTGAATTTGTTGGAATTTTCTCCACCTCGTCGCGCAGGCTTCTCCAATGAATGTGACACTCAAAATACCAATAATCACCTTAATTCACATTCCATGAGTCTTTTATAGAAATTTACATCCACACCATCAAATAAGTTTTCTCCCCCTTTTGTGACTTCATAGGGCTCCTCTCAGGAGCCCATTCTCCACCTTATTTTTGAAGAATCTTGATGAAGTTCAGAGAAATTTTGAGCTTCTCCACCGGGATACTCTTTGTCATCATGTCTACTGGATTCTTTTTTGTACTGATTTGATCAATAACCTTTTCCACTGTAACCCGCTGACGTATCCTTTGATACCTCACATCGGTGTGCTTGTCTGCGTGTGATACCTGTAAGCTTTAGGGTGATGTATCGCACTCTGACTGTCGCAGTAGATTTGAACTGAACCCTGTATGATTTCAAATGTGCTGATAAATCCTCTCAACTACGAGGCTTCTTTAGATGCCTTAACTGTAGTCATGTACTCCGCCTCTATTGTTGAAAGCGACACTATATCTTGTAACTCTGTCTTGCAACTAATAATGCTCTCAGCTACTGTGAATACATAATCCGTCATAGATCTTCGCTGATCAAGATCACATCTATAATCTTATCAACATATTCTTGTAGTATCTTAGGTTTTTCGTTTTCAATCTCTGAAACACCAAGCCCTCCAGCATCCGTCAGTTTATGGGATCACCTCGCAGTCCTTCGTAGATATTGTAGCACCCACTTTACTAATTCCCAATATTACTTGCCTGGATTCAATATAAACTGACCTATTGTACTAACTGTATAGGAAAAGTCAGGCATCGTGCAAACTATAGCATACATCAGTGATCCCATTATACTAGCATATGGTATCGAGACATCTCATCCTCTTCTTGCAAATTTGGACATTGACTGGAGGATAACCTAAACTGACCTGCCAAAGGAGTAGTGATCGTCTTGCTTCAACCATGTTGGATATTTCTAACATCTTGAGAACATAGTTCTCCTGGGATAGCAAGAGTCCGCCTGTATTCCTGTCTCACTTAAATCTTCTTGGCTTCTCTCAAATCTTTCATGTCAAACTCCTTCTTGAGCTAAGCTTTAAGCTTCTAAGTATGTGTCTTATTTCTCACAGCAATTAGCATATCATCTACATATAACATCAAATATGTGAGATCATCATTGCGCTGCTTGAAATAAACACAATTATACTTCCGCATACAAGTCGAGCGAGGTTGGTTATTGGAAATTGATGGGGAACGACGAACCATGTTTAGAATAGGTCCCGTACATGTCCAGGATAACGGTCCAGGAGTATCCGGTACTAAGCCGGAACGTACCGCTAGGTACCGGGACTTACTATATGCCCGAAAGTCTTAGTATATGTCCGAACAGGAATAGACTGTCACCGTTCCCCACAGAGATATACCCAGGGGATTATAGTACATCTGGCAGGCAGGCAGGGGGTAGGGGTGCCAGTACACCCCTCGGAAGCGCCTGATGGCCTCCAGGTCGAATCCAACAGGAATTAGTTGTACAACATATGTATGACCACCATAAACACAGGAGCTATATCGATACCCATCAAATTTCCCCGTCCCGGTTGTTTTCCATTGAAAATTCAATAAAGGAAAAACTTACAAAAAAGGATCAAGGAGCGAAATTACAAGTAATTCCTTTACAGAAAACAAAGAAAATTACAAGTAGATCTCCTCTGAGATTTCTGAGAAAATGTGCCGGTAGGAATCTAATCAGCGCGCGATCACTTTATCCCTTTGACAATGCAATCGATCGGGTGATCGAACTGCCTCCTTATAAGACTCCCTTCTCGCTTGGTTCAGGGAATCGGAGAACAAAAGATCAGAAGAGCCTTTTTGCTAGAAATTCTGCTCTTTTCTTTTATGCTAATCTCCTCTCTGTCCGTGTGTGTGTCTTCTTTGTGTCCAGTAAGGGACTATTTATAGTCAAAAGTGGGGTGTAACCGCCCCCTTGAATTCAGCAAAGCTGAATCAGTCATTAGCTTCGCCCGAAGCTCGCAAATGGCCTTGTCGCGAAGCTCTTTGCGAGCTTCTGGCGAAGCTGGAGGGTCCGTGCGAATGCCCTCTTGCCGTTTATGGCTTAATTGTCTCCACTTAATGTGGGACGAAGTGGGTGGGTACACCCGCCCACTTAAAGTGGCGTTAATCCCACTAAATTAGTGGGGTTCACCCATTAATCCCTCGTGAGATTTTGAAACGGTCAATTTGATGACCTGACAAAGCTCACTGAGGAGCTAAATTATGCGAAGCTAGATCACGCGAAGCTAAGACTTAACTCATAGCTTCAGGCGAAGTTTCCATCAGGGCCTCGTGCGAAGCTAAGACTCAGTTCATGACGGAGCTATGACCCGGCCCATAGCGGTGCTAAACCAGTTAGGGGTAAGGCTTCTGACGCGAAGCTCTTGGATCAGCCTCTGGCGGGGCTAAATGGGAAGTTTCAGGCGGAGCTAATAGTTAGCCTCAAAGCGAGGCTACCGACCAAGCTTAGACGAAACTGTTAGTTCCATGCGGAGCTATAAAGCTTACCTTGGGCTTATGCCAGGCTAAATATTGAGCTAACTTAGCGTCTTAGACCTGCTTGAGTCTCTCCAAAAGGCAACTTTGGCTTACTATCTGCTTTACTAGATTAGTAATGTTCATGTTGCTGCCTTGTCTCTGGTCATCAGCTTGTTTTCGACTTATCTTTTGTAAATGTCGATAAGTTAGACGTCGTTCAGACCGATTGGAGATGCGGGAGTTCTGCCTTTTTCGAGTGTCAACAAGATCCAATTCAAAGTTTTCATGAATCTGTAATGGAATGGTTTAGATTACAAAATACTTTGAACTGCTTTGATTGATGGTATATGAATGTGGATGTCGCCTTGGTGGTTGAGTTCAACTTCGCCTTTAGCCCCACTTTCAGGCTAGAATAGGTTCGCCGGGAAATTGCAACAATCCGCTTCCGTGTAGCTTCGCGTTTCAGGGTGCCTTCGCGCTTCTGGGTAGCTTCGCCTTTGGGCTCCCTGAAGTAGCTTCGTTTCCAATCGAATTGGAATATGAGCATTAGCCTCGCGCTCGCTGTGATGGAGTGACGTTCCGTTCCCGAGGCTAACCGCTTTTGCAAATTACGAGAGAAATTGCATTCTTTTTCAAGGTTTGAATAACTCCCCTTGCATTTACGAGGGAGATTATTCTTTTTTTCGAAGTTCAAATAACTTCGTGTATATTCCCGAGGGAGATTATTCCCTTTCTCAAGGTCAAGCATTTGAATGCTTTAACTTCGCCCGCGCTCCCAAGCTTGAAGTGGTAGCGGCGTAGTCAGGCCATGAGACCTATAAATAGGACTCTTATAGTCCTTCTCAAAGAAACATACTCTTCTCTTTCTAGGAGGTTTGTTTTTGACCCCTCCTCATTGCTCAAGTAAGGAGACTGAGGTCCCTGAAGTAGTGAGAACTCTCACTCTGATTATTACCCGATCAAGAACTGGTGAGTGTAGGTTGTCTAAAAGTTACTGGAGGACAAGCCATTGAAAAGCAAAGTTTCAAGCTCTAGACGCGAGGGACTGTCACCCGCGTCTCATCATCAAGGCGCGTTGGCTCGACACCCACGTCTCATCATCAAGGCGCGTTGGCTCGACACCCGCGTCTCATCATCAAGGCGCGTTGGCTCGACACCCGCGTCTCAGCATCAAGGCGCGTTGGACTATCACCCGCGTCTCAGCATCAAGGCGCGTTGGCTCGACACCCGCGTCTCAGTTATAACCGCCTTAGTTAAGGGACTAATCACTGCCTACACGTAAGGGAAACCAGCTCCCATCGTGGCGTGTCTTTAGCAGGCACGTGGGTTAGTTACCGCCCATGTAGCGGGGAAGTTGGCCCTCATTGTGGAGCGTTTTCAGCAGGGGGCACGTTCACCCCTGGGACCTCTATAAATAGCCCCGTCGCTATGAAGAAGGGGTCGAATTTTTGGCGATCGGCATCAAGGAGAAGATCATCAGCAAAGAGAGAGAGAAGACTCTTCAGTAAGTTCGCTGTGTATGAGCTAGCCTTCGCCTACCTTCTCTTTTAGAGTTTTGGTAGACAGAGCTGTGTCACTCTTTCTACCGGCCAAAGAGGAGATCCCTGAAGGACGGTCATCTGGTCAACGGAGAACAAGATTCACTCTCCACCGCCACACGAAGAACCCAGCCTTAAACAAAGGGGGAATTCAAGATCCAATATTCTCCCTCCCTTGTAACCGGAAGGAACAGTTCTTGTTGTAATCTTTTTCATTTGATTCAAGGAAAACCTTTACGGCAATTCACTGTCTCCCTCTTTCCCGGGTCATACAAGAGATGGCGACTCCGCTGGGGACTACGTTTGTCACTGAGGAGCAAATAGTGGCGCAAGATGACATCCACTATTGTAGGCTGTCTAAAAATCACAAAGACAAGCCACCAAAACGGAGATCCAAGATCCAGGCGCAAGGCTAAATGTGACAATCAAGATGGCGAGAGATAACCCGCGTCTCAGCATCAAGGCGCGTTGGCTCAACGCCCGCGTCTCAGCATCAAGGCGCGTTGGCTCAACGCCCGCGCCTCAGCATCAAGGCGCGTTGGCTCAACGCCCGCGTCTCAGCATCAAGGCGCGTTGGCTCAACACCCGCGTCTCCGCATCAAGGCGCGTTGGCTTAACGCCCGCGTCTCAGCAACAAGGTGCCCCCACCTTGGTTGTAACCACCCCGATTATGGCGCCATCCACCGCCCATGTAGCGGGGAAGTTGGCCCTCATCGTGGAGCACTTTTAGGGGGCACGATCACCCCCTAAAAACCCTATAAATAGTCCCGTCACTATTGAGGACGAAAAAGGATCGGGCAAAGGAGAGATTCCGAGAAAAAAAAAAGGAGAGATCATCGACAGAGAGAGAGAAGACCCTTCAGCGAGCTTACTGAGTACTAACCGCTCTTCGCCTACCTCCTCTTCTAGAGTTTTGGTAGACGGAGCTGAGTTACTCCCTCTACCTGCCAAGGAGAAGATCCCTCGACGGTCCAGAACGTCATCTGGTCAACGGAGAACAAGATTCACTCTCCACCGCCACCCGAAGAACCCAGCACTAAATAAAGGGGGAATTCAAGATTCAATATTCTCCCTCCCTTGTAACCGGAAGATTAAGCCGGCTGTAATTTTTCATCTGATTCAAGGAAATTTTACACCAGCCACCCTTTTCCGTGTCAAACAAGAGATGGCGACTCCGCTGGGGACTCTGTTTGTCACTGACGAACAAGCCGTGGCGCAGGATGATGTTCTCCGTAAGGGGAAGATGGTCGAAACGCTCGTCGTCGAGTTCGACCAGGCGAAGTATGAAGAGTACCTCTCTTCTGGCTCCAAGAGCCCAAAGACCCGCGTCTGCCGCAGGGTCTCAACTGAAAAGCTACCCGAAGCCCAATCTGAGGCTCTGCCGGGTGCCGATGCCCACTGTGTCAAGACAAGTTCACGCGCCAACGCCTCCCAGAAGGCCCGCGTGACCTCAGGCACTGCTGTTGCGATCAACCGCGTCGCACAGAACACACGCGCCAACGCCTCCCAGAAGGCCCGCGTGGTCCCAGGCACCACTGCTGCTGCGATCAACTGCGTCGCGCAGAATACCCGCGTCAACATCTCTCAGGAGACCCGCGTGGTGAACACTCTTGGTTCTGTAAACCAGGAGGTTGTTGGTTTCTCCCCTCCTCCACGACGCAACCGGAATGCTGAGCGTCGACAGAGGAGACGCGCGCGTCAACTCCAAGTCGGAACCATTGGTTGTCTGACTGGGGGTGGACGCGGCGTACAATCTGATGCCTTGCCCGCACCTCGTCCAGTGCGTGAGATCCGCGTTTAGCGACCCAAACGCGAGACTCCTCAAGTTGAGTCCTCTGAGGACCAACTCATCAAACGCCAGGGTGAAACCTCCGCGTCTTTTCAAACGCAGGAAGTACGCACTCGTAGGCGTGGGGCCCAGCAGCCCGCTCTCTCTCAAGCAACTCTGCCCAAACGCATCAGGCAGCAACGCGAGACTCGCGTGCGCGTCATACAGCCGCGTCATGAGAGCCGCGTCCCTGAAGTCTGCGTCCAGGCTGAACAGCACATGACTGTCTCCCGTCTTCGACGTTGCGAGACCAGTCTCTTTAATCCCCCTCCCACGGATTTGAGGGATTATTTGACAAGGAAAAGAAGTGCCAATCAAGCCACTTCGTCATGCTGCTGTCAACAGCTCATCCATATGCTCTCTGGATGCCATTATGGATCAGGCGTACACCAGCAGTCCTTAATCAGACAGCTGACCCTGATTCCCCCGTCAGCCAAAAGAAGACGCTCCCACAGAAGGAGAACCTTTTCAGATGTTGAATACCCGGAGCTTACTGCAAACATGACTAGCAGAAGTAAGGGAAAACAACCAATGGTCAACTCAGAGGAATCTGACTCTGAGCCGGAAGGGGTGTATCAACACACTCGCACCCGGACGGGGGCCATTCCCCTAATTGACTATAATGCCTTAACCCGCGACATTAGAATGGGTGATTCTCACTCCGCTGTAGTGGAGTCGCAGGCTTCAAACTCTTCCGTCGAGAAGGAGGCTTCCGCCTACATGGCAGACACTCCTGAGGAGACGGCCAGGCGTTTAGAGCAGACGCAGAAGCGCCAGATGGATATAATCGTCTCTCAACAGATGGATATAAGCGCCAGATGGATCTAATATCTCTTGTACAAGAGTATATAGATGTCTTCGCCTGGAACTATGAGGACATGCCAGGGCTTGATCCACAAGTGGCCATGCACCGCCTCAACATCAATTCGGACGTAAAACCTGTCAAACAACAGCAGCGACGGTTCCGTCCCGAAATAATGGAAGCAATTCAATCAGAAGTTAGAAAGCTCATCGATTCTGGCTTCATCCGGGAAGAACAACATCCCGACTGGGTAGCCAACATCGTCCCCGTCGCCAAGAAGAATGGGAAGATCCGGATCTGCATCGACTTCCGTGACCTAAACGAGGCCGGCCCCAAAGACGAATTCCCATTGCCAATCACAGATGTCATGATTGACAATACTTGTGGATTCGAGCGACTGTCCTTTATGGACGGGTTCTCAGGATACAATCAAATCAAGATGTATCCCGATGACGAAAAGCATACCTCCTTTAGGACTCCTCTAGGGGTATATTGCTACACCGTCATGCCCTTCGGACTGAAAAATGCAGGGGCAACATACCAAAGGGCCATGAACGCCATTTTCCATCAGCAAATGCGGAAAACGGTGGAATGCTATGTCGATGACATCGCGGTGAAGAGTCGAACTAAAGGTGATCACATAGCAGACCTGAAGGTGGTCTTCGACATCATGCGGGCTCATCAATTGAAGATGAACCCCACCAAATCCTTCCTGGGGGTAGCCAGTGGCAAATTCCTAGGATTTGTTGTGACTTCCACAGGAATCCATTTGGACCCGGAAAAGATCCGCGCTATCCAGGAGATGCAACCCCCGAGAAGCCTCAAGGAGCTCAGGGGATTACAAGGACGATTGGCATACATCCGCAGGTTCATATCCAACCTTTCTGGGAGATGCCAACCCTTCACCAAGCTGATGAAAAAGGGCGTTTCATTCATTTGGGACGACGCTTGTCAAAAAGCATTTGAGGAGATCAAACACTACCTCACCCAACCACCAGTTCTTGCAGCTCCGGTGTCCGGAAAGCCTTTCCTGGTGTACGTCCGAGCAATGGATCATTCCCTGGGAGCTCTACTAGCTCAGAATGATGAACAAGGACGAGAACAAGCAATCTACTATCTGAGTAGAACAATGGTCGGAGCCGAACATCGGTACAACCCGATCGAGAAGGAATGTTTGGCACTAGTGTTCGCCATTCAGAAAATGCGACACTATCTGGTAGGTCAGACTATAAATGTCATATCAAAAGTCAATCCTTTGAGGTTACTTATGACAAAGCCTTCTTCACTAAATGGCCGGCTGGCAAAATGGGCCATGTTACTATCCCAGTATGATATGCACTTCCTACCGCAGAAAGCCATTAAGGGACAAGCGGTGGCGGACTTCCTAGCTGAGCACCCAGATCCAAGGGCAGCCAAACTCTATGAGGATCTCCCAGACGAGGTCGCCGAAGTTTGCCTGACTCAGACGTTGTTCGAAGGGCAAGTGTGGCAACTTTTCTTCGATGGAGCATCAAGAACAAGCCCAACGGGACACTCAGTAGCGGGGGTGGGAGTAGTACTCGTCTCCCCACAAAATTATGTGATTCCCCGAGCTATCTCGTTAACCGAGCCCTGCTCCAACAATGTGGCGGAATACAACGCTCTTTTGATTGGGATGCAATTCGCCGATGAGATTGGCGTTAAAAATCTCGAGGCGTACGGTGATTCTAAACTCATCGTCAGCCAAGTTCGTGGAGAGTATGAGGTCAGACATGAAGATCTGGTACCCTATTACAATGCGACAATCCACATGGCCGAGAGGTCTTCAAACTTCTACATCGACCATGTACCGCGCAGGCAAAATGCGCATGCAGATGCACTTGCATCCCTTGCTGCCTCCCTAGCTCTTCCAGCTGGAGCAATGGAGAAAGTATTCGTCTACAGCCACGACCTGTACTGTCCAAAAATTTCACTCGGAGACTGCCCAGGGTCAACGGGAGATCATCACGACAAGGAAACACTTGAAGTGTCAACCGGTCTAGAGCTTAAAGACTGGCGATTCCCCTACATCGACTATGTCTTATACGGCATCTTGCCTGAAGACGCCAGGGAGGCGGCTGCCATCCGAAGGAAAGCCCCCAAATTCTACTATAATGCGATTTCGCGAACATTGTATCATCGATCGCATGACGGGATCCTGCTCCGATGCCTCTCATCAAAAGAAGCCCAAGGAATATTGAAAGAAGCCCACGATGGTACTTGTGGAGCTCATCAACCTGGCCCGAAATTGGCACATCGACTCCAAAGGTTGGGTTACTATTGGCCCAAGATGATCGCCGATGCTGTCGCTTATGCTAAGAGATGTCACGCCTGCCAAATACACGGCGATTTCATCCATCAAGCACCAGGGTACCTCCACTCTACGACCTCTACTTGGCCGTTTGAAATGTGGGGGATGGACGTGGTTGGCCCTATCAGCCCACCATCATCGAAAGGACATCGGTTCATTCTAGCGATAACCGATTACTTCTCAAAGTGGGCCGAAGCTATCCCTTTGAAAGAGGTAAAATCTTCTAACGTGATCAAGTTCGTGAAACATCACGTTATTTACCGCTTCGGTGTGCCTCGGCGTATCATCCATGACAATGGACCCCAGTTCATCAGCCAGGCTTTCCAGAGATTCTGCGCGAAGTTCAGAATCCAGAGTGTGTCCTCAACGGCATACTATCCTGCTGCTAACGGTCTTGCAGAAGCCTTCAACAAGACTATTGGCAAGCTTCTCAAGAAATTTGTCTCGAAAAGTCAACGGGACTGGGACGACAAGTTGGGTGAATGCTTATGGGCCTACCGCACAACGGTGCGAACCCCAACTAAAGCCACGCCATTTTTCTTGGTATACGGATGCGAAGCCGTCCTTCCACTGGAAATCCAAATTCCATCTCTACGCGTCGCCTTGACAGCGGAGATGACGACAGAGGAGAAGCATCGACAGCGACTCCAGGAACTGGAGGTTTTAGACGACAAGCGCCTGCAAGCCCAACAGCAAATCGAGCTCTACCAAGCTCGAATCACCAGAGCCTTCAACAAGAAAGTTAAAGTACGAACCTTCAAGAAAGGCGATCTTGTCTTAGCCGTCAGAAGACCCATGGTGATGACGCACAAGACAAAAGGAAAATTCCAACCCAAATGGGAAGGACCGTTTGTGGTAGAGTCAGTCTACTCAAATGGATCATATCGCCTCATAACTTCGAATGGCGATACACTCATGATGCCGATCAATGGCAAATTCTTGAAGAAGTACTATCCTTAATAGTACTCTTTCTCCGATCAAGTTAAAAGTACACCTCTGATCAAACATCCGACGCCCTCAACGGCTAAGGATAGGGGAAAATGTTGGCCTTTAAGCCCAACATAAGTCTTCGACAACTCATCATGCTGAGGGGAATAGCATGGCTAGCCCAACTCAAACGGTAGTTGGTAAAGGCATGTCAAATCCGTTGATAGCTGAGGGTTTGCTAAAAATCCTAAGTGGACTCGAGTCCACTCTTTCCTCCAAAATCCCTTACCAATTCTCGTCCATAGAATGGTAGGACCACAAAATGCAATCATTACTACGTTAACACTATACCTCTGGTAATGAATACTCTTTGTCGAGTATAAACTTTGCTTGTTAACTCTGCATAGAGTAACAAACTCTCAAATTTGCCAAGTTAACACTATACCTCTGGCATTTCAAATTCCACTTGTCAATTCTCATCAATAGAATGACAGGTCCTCAAATTGCTCTTATCACGAGCCAATTCTTGTCAAGTTAACATTACACCTCTGATAAACTACTGTTTAAATTAACATTACACCTCTAAGCAGTACATCGAGTGCCTGTCAGGTTTAATATTACACCTCTGACAGTCACTTTTCTTCAGGCTTCCATATCGAAGCTGAAATGCATGATGCCAAGTTAACAATACACCTCTAGCATCTGAGTCATCGCTAAGTTCAACAATACACCTATGGCCATGACCTTTCCTCGACTTCCTTGTTCAAGCCGAGATGAATGATGCCAAGTTAACACTACACCTCTAGCATCAGAGTCATCGCTAAGTTCAACAATACACCTATGGCCATGACCGTTCCTCGACTTCCTCGTCTAAGTCGAGATGACCAATGCTAAGTTCAACATCACACCTCTAGCATTACCTCACTGTTAAGTTAAACATTACACCTATGACAGTGACATTCTGAGTTAAGTTAATATCACACCTCTGACTCACATCCTTGTCGAGTTAACACCACACTTCTGACATGACTGTCTCCAACCCGTTAAGTTAATATCACACCTCTAACGGTAAAAGCTTTACTAGATTCCTCGCGGGTCTAGTTTCACTTGTTATTCTCTTCAACAGAATAACAGGTCCACCTAAAGACATTGTTAGGTTAACATTACACCGCTGACAATGTTTTATCAAATTCCCCAGCTGACCTTGAATCAAGTCAATCCCAGACATTTGACAAAAGTTCACCTTCTCTGGGAGTACGCATTCCCCCTGTCACTTTCTTTTATAAAGTGGCGGGTCCACCAAAATCATTCTTTTGCTTCTAAAACAAAAACATTCAAGACAACAGGAAGAGGCAAAAAGAAAAGTGTCACTTTCATTCATATCCAAACACATGAAAGTGATACAAAATGCTCTCTTATACAATAAGATTGAGTGTTACAATTAAGGAGTACAAAGAAGTCCCTCTCTCTCTCTGAGGCCGTACTCACTCCTTGAAGCCGCATCTGATCCTAAGTGCATGATGTCTGGAGAAGTGCCAAATTGTGGCGACTGTTGGAACCGATTGCACTTTGATACACGACGCCAACTTCGAAAGCGCCCTAGCTGACTAAGCCAGGAGCAATGGTGTTCTTGAGGTCCGGTGGCAACAGAAGAGCCTGCAACCCTTCGTTCAAGAGTTGATCTTTCCCCGCAGGCCATCCAAAGGACATGGACTATCCTTGATGTCACTTCTGGGATGGGAGAGGAAGAGGATCCTCTCCGCCACCGCAACCGCCGGAACCTCCTCGCCGTCATACTTGACCTGACCATCTCTTACCATCAGACATGGTTGGTGCAGAAGATCTGAAGAGACCTTGGCGAGATCTGGGTCCTCGTCAGAGACATAATATATTCTCTCATAGGTGACGAGGACCATAATATATTCTCTCATAGGTGAACATTGAACAAGCTCGCCGGTTGAAGCATTCTTCCAGGGGACCAGCGAACCTGCAAAGAACAAATAAGAGAATCAGAAAATCTGAAACTTAGTATACTTTAACAAAAGAAAACTAAGTGACAGACGCGGCAGTCATTGAAGACTTCAGACGCGGGAACAACCCGCACGGTCAAACCACCGCGTCGGCAGAAACAGACGCGAGTCAAAACTGTGCCACGCACAGGATTCAAACGCGGCCTCAGTTTGCACCCGCGCTTAATGCACAAGACGCGAAAAAACTTCAGAACGCCGAAAATTGCCATCTCTCTGTTGGGTGAACAGGAGTTGCAAGATTCAGGTCTGAAACGCGCCAAGGCAATAGCCATGAGCAAAGCCAGCGACAAGAGCCCGCGTTCAGAAAAGTTCAAGTCACCAGCACAAATTCCAGAATAAGAATGCACCAGGATTTCATTCAGATGGCTATGCCAAAATACAGGCTATGGACATCATCGGGGTGACATACCAGCAGAAACCTCTGTCCAGAGTTGGCCTCTCTGCATCCAAACGCGGGCGCGCAAGATGATTCGAGAGAGGATTCCTTCTGAAGAGACCAAACAGAGGCATGAGAGCTCTGGGTCATCTTCATCCACGGGGTCACCTTCACCCATGAAGACGGTTCTCTGAAAGATAACTCAAGGCGAGACTTCTCTCGGAGCAAAACAAATGAAAACAGTCCAAGTTCGGATTGTTGAAGAAAGAGAGGGTGCACCCTATTTATAGGCAGTCCCTAATAACTGTCATTAATGGTGCATCAATCGGAACCGTCGCGCACGATTGTCAAAGCCCAATAAAGGACTGACGCGTGGAACGTTGCTTTGGAAACTGACGAGAGCGCCGGTTTTTCAACCGCCAGCGTCGGTTCTGCATGCAAGGGCATTAACGCCTGAATCTAATGAGAGGCCGACGCGTGGATAACTGCCTTGGGAAGCAACGGATGACCCGCTATCCCAATCGACAGTGAAGGCTTGACGTTCAAAGATCTCCTAAAAATCTTTTAAGTCATGTTGCATTGAACGCAGATGGGAAAGTCGCGTCTCTTCAGCAGACGAGGCTGCGTATCCCGTGTCTGCTCGATCCGCGTCTTTCTTAGCAAGACAAATTCGCGTTATTCAGAGCCGCGTTTCACTCTGTGATTGACGCTGCGTCTCACTCCATGGACTGACGACCGCGTCTCACTTTATGGATCAATGTTGCGTCTCATCAAGAAGACCGCGATTGACGCTGCGTCTCATCAAAAGGACTTAGTGAAATCTAAGTTCCTGTGGACTGACGACCGCGTCTCACTCTATGGATTGACGCTGCGTCTCATCAAAAGGACTTAGTGAAATCTAAGTTCCTGTGGACTGACGACCGCGTCTCACTCTATGGATTGACGCTGCGTCTCATCAAGAAGACCGCGTATCAATCTGAGATTGACGCTGCGTCTCATCAAAAGGACTTGGTGAAATCTAAGTTCCTGTGGACTGACGGCCGCGTCTCACTTTATGGATCAATGCCGCGTCTCATTAAGAAGACTCAGAGTCAAGGCTGCGTTTCATTAACAGAACTTAGTCTTACCTAAGTTTAATGTTCACAGCCAGTTACCAAGGAGTTGGATTCGCCTACAGCTGAGCAAAGAAGATGGAGCAAAATTTTTCAAACTTTTATTATAAACAGTAAAGGTGGATACAAACACTCTAAACAGAGTGTCCTCTTTTTACAAAAAAGGGAAAAAGAAAAGAAGGCTAAAAGTCCTGGTTCGCCAAGGAACGGATTTGTTCCCTAAGGCGGTGAATCTCGTGTTGGCGTGCCCTTTCAGCTTCCATAATGGCCCGGTCCCGCAGCTCCTCTTCAGATAAGAAATTCCTCGCGGCCAGCTGCGTTCGCAGAGATTCCACCCGGGAAGAATGTCGAGACAGACTCTCTTCAGCTCGCGCCTTAGCAGCTTGTTGCTCCTCAAGCTCCTCTTTGATGGTAACGAGTTTCTTCTCATTGAACGCAAGCACAGCTTCCGCCTTGGCAATGGTGTCCCGAGCCTTGGCAATGGTGTCACGAGCACTGATGATGACTTGCTCAGTGCTCTGCATGGTAAGCTCGGATTCCCTTGAATTGGCGGTTAGTCTTTGACATTCAGCCTGGGAATATTCGAGGCTGCGGGCCTCTGCAGCAATTTGTGCCTCCGCCTCCTGTCGCTCTCGTTCTTGAGCAGCTAGGAGCCTAGTCAGGGTGGCCTGGGCCTCACTAAAAGAGCCAGCATCTTCCAAAGACTCCAGCTCCTGCAGGTAGTCTCCCAGTTGCTCTACCACCCGCAGACACGCCTTGGCAAGTGAAGGGCCGCCGGTTAATTCAACGTTCACGGCCAGATTTTTAAGAAGCGTCTGGGCAAATTGGAACGAGCTGTTTCCACGTAAGATGAGATCAATACATGATCCCATCGAAGCGAAGAATTGCTGCACCATCTGACGTGCCAGTTCCCCCATGTCTTCACCACCTAGGAAGCTTCCCGACCCCTTTTCTGTCACAGGATAGGGGATATAAGGCGGATCTTCTCGCGCAAGAGTCGTGCTGGCCATCGAGACGGCAAGAGCTAGACCGGCCGCTGACGCTTCCGGAGGTACTACCTCTACAGGAGCCTCCACGACCAATGAGGGAGTAGTAAGCACGACCTCCTCAGAAACCTCCACCGAGACTTGAGCTGTATGGCCTTCTGGAAGGGTACCAACCATCGGACTCTCCACCTGAGCCCCCTCAGTCCTCTCTGCAAGTTATCGCAGCGTCAGCCACAATGATGGAAAAGCGAAACATTTAAAACGTCAGAGCTGCCTTACCAAGTTGGGGGTCCAGAGGTGTCGAATCCTGCGGGGTAGAATTCTCCCTGGCTTCAGCAGTAACCTCCTCGCCCGGCAGAGTGAGAGCCTCCTCAGCCTCAGTGGTTGCTTCCTCTTCTGGCAGAGTGGAAGGCTCCCCAGTTTCAACAGCTGCCCCCTTTGAGGGTATCTCAGCAGCCGAGACCTCAATCCCCTTGGGCCGGGTCAACTCTACCACCATCTCCTCAATATGCGAGGAGGTTGTAGCCCCAGCATCTTCGGCTGACCCTGCAACATAAGAGGAGAATGTTAGAACATCCTCTTCAAATATGTAAAGAGAAATTAGGACGGAAGATGGAAAGAGTACCTTCAGCAGGGATAATCGCCAGCGATGGTGCAGTCGATGGCTCGCCCCCATATATTTCCTCCTCCGAGATGTGGAAGAATTTGCTCTGATCAGGAAGAGCGGGTTCATCGCCATAGTCGAGCTCGTCTTCAAAGGCACTTTCCCCCGATAACGAAGAAGACGACAGCGCAACGTGAGGAAGCCCCGCAATAGGAGCCTTGCCTCCGATCACCCCAGTGGTAGGACTAGGATCAACTGCCCTAGGACTAGAAATGAAGACGCTAGGAGACCCCGGCTGCCGTGCCTCACCTCTCCCTTCATGAGCAGAAGGAAGCTCGGGCTGAGCTGAGAGTCCCGGAATCTCAACATCCTCTTCACCCATTATGTCGACCTCAAGCCGCTCATCATCATCACCAGCGGTGAGTTCGTCAACAAGCTCCCCCTCCTCCACGGTCTTGCGGTGTGACCTAGGGGCACGGACTAGGGTGGGGAAATCTTCATCTTCCGACGGTTCCTCAACTCTAACAGGGACGTCTTCAGGAGGAGCCTCAACTCCAGCAGAGATGTCTCCGGATTGAGAGACTTCAGCCGTTAAGTCCCTCCGAGCCTTCTTTGGGGCAGGCTCAACAATAGAAGCAGAGCGTCGGCGAAGCTTGCTCGCCAACTGCTTAGACCTCCTTTCCCGCGGCTCCTCCCTCGTGGCTGGTGGCTCCGCCCTTGTCGCTGGTGGCTCTGCCCTTACCGGTCGCGGCTCCGCCCTCACTGCTGGGGGCTCCCTCCTCGATCTTCGCCCGACCTCCTTTTGGGCCTTCAGGTACTGTTCTACGAGTTTCGTCGGTTTACTAGAATCAGTCCTGGCCTCAAAACTTGCATTGATGCTCTCAATGCATGAAGACGCCGGAAAAAAGTCTGGCGTTTGGATGGCTTGGGAGTACCAAGTACAGAAACTGAAACTCGTACGGCACTTGGGCCCCTCGAGAGGTAGACGGAAAGATACTCCCGTCCCTCCAGCCACACTATAGTACCAGGCCCGAGCACCCTCGAACAGGTTCCCTTCGAAGGCGAGTCTAGCATTGGGGTTCCCGACATAGAGCTGATCATAGCCGAACTGTCGAGCGAAGCGACTCGGCATGTACGGCTCAATGGTACATGACGTCCCTTGCCGGAAAAGCACATATCCAGGCCGGATATTTAGCAACCACCAGAAGGCCCCCGCGGATAACCTCGTGAAGTCATCTGGGCCAACAGAATCAACAAGTAGATCCCCGAAAGATGCATCAGGGATCTGGAGGAGGCAGCGATTGAGTTGGTAGTTTGCAGGGTCTGAAAGGCACTTCCGGACGTAATATATATAAGGATCACGCCATTTTGAACCCTCCAACCGCTGTACAAAAGGGACAGAACCCTCCCTCCAACGCGCTGCCGTCATCAAAGAAGGGCAATGCATCACGTACCAAGCAATAAGGTACGTGTAAGGCAGCTCGACACGAGGGTTGGGACGCTTCACCGTCGGACTCCCCTCTGAGTCAACATACGGCTTTCCCTCGGAGTCTGCAGTTTTTGGTGGCTCGCAAAACTCTTAGTGAGCGCCCGCAGCCCGCTCTGAATACCAGCCGCCACGGCCGGGAGAAGGGCTATGGGGTTCCCATGAGCCAGGAGCACCGCCGGGTACACCACGTCAGCAACAATGACTTCATGCGGCAGCGTAGGCACCACACAGCGCTTCAGCCACAGCATCAGAAAGCCCGCCAACAGCGCCCGATCGGAGATAGTGGTCCGGCCTTGATGGTGAAAGCTCTCAAAAACCAAGTCAGGGTCAAAACCGTCCTCATTCGACTCCGTGGTGTAGAAACTGTCAGGAGCCTGGTCGATCCTGTCTTCAATCTCCCTGTCAGAGCTGGGATCCAATCGGGTTATCCGATGGTCTTTGGTGTTGACATTATTGAACAAGTAGCTGGCCCAAGACAGTTGCTTGACTCCCTGCGACCGCCATTTGGTTATCTGGCCGCAAATGTGGAAGTGACATAGCACTTCCCAGTAGGTCTCATATATGAGGGGAAACTCCTCCTTCACATAGCGAAGCTCCACAGCGGTCGGGACATATTCCTCATAGGGAATATCCCCTGTCGACAGCCCCGAGACCTCGTGCAGCTCGTGCAGAACAAGGCCCATCTCCCCGACCGGAGTGAAGAACGTCCCTGTCGAAGGATTATAACGCTCTAGAATCCCGAAGAAGTTCTAAGAGCTTTGAGGGATCCCCCACTGCACGGCCCTGACTACCGAGTACAGTCCCACGCGCTTTAGCAGACCCCCGAGCTCGGTAAGGACAAAGCCGACCATCCTGCCCCACCAATAGTTCTCCGTGGAACGGACCCACCCCGGCGCACGGAACCCAACCGGGTAGTCACCCTCCGCCTCCATGAAGGCGTTGAGGAAGGTAGTGCCAAGTTGTGGTATCTCCCCAGCTGGAACCTCAGTCCTGCGCGACCCAGGGAAAAGGCCGATAACTGACCTGTCATGGCTATCATGACGGTATACTTTGTGGGAGCCCAAATCACCGAGAGTGATCTCGGGAACATATCGAGCAAGGTCCCATTCCATCTTCCGAGGGACGGACATATGCTGGAAGTAGGACAGCGGGAACATCCTCTCCATGGCCGGAAGAAAGAATCTTCCACCCTTTATTTGACGGAGCCATTTGTAAGTTCCGTCATACACGCTATGGCCGCCCTCGTGGATACGATCCCCGAAGAAGAAGGCAGGCTTCTCCAGCTTGATGCCAGCATCTGTTGCGAATGCTGCATCAGTCATAAACACCCGAAGAGTTCTCATGTCAACATTTGAGAGCCTCTCTCTGCGATCCGGTGACTTGTCAGCAGTCACAGGAACAGTCCTTTGTAATACAAAAGTCAAATCCCGGTCAGCACCACCTACATGACCAAAGTGGCACTTCTTGGCGAGTGAAGCGACAGGGCGTGGCGCTGCAAAACGAAAAAGACACTTAGTTAGATACTCTATCAAAAGCAAAAGGAAAAAATGCTAAGTGTTCATAATCCGAACGCAGAAGAGGCACTGGATGCAGGAATTATCAAATCCGCGTCCAGACCTGCGCATCCACGCAGAAGAGGCACTGGACGCAGGAATTATCAAATCCGCGTCCAGACCTGCGCATCCACGCAGAAGAGGCACTGGACGCAGGAATTATCAAATCCGCGTCCAGACCTATGGGATCGGCGTCTCCACAACATTCTCCTTGATGTCACTTCTAGGGTGCGAAAAGAAGGGAGTTATCCACCTTAACCCTTCCACCACCATAATCGCCAGAAGTTAAGGAGGGTAACTCCCTTCCTTTCACATCCCCAGATGTCGAAGTGCTTGGACTCGGGTGCCAGATTCATAAAACAGAACGCAAGGATCAGATCCGCGTTCTGTAAACTAAGTCCGCGTCTGAACCCTTCACAAATAGAAAATATTCTAAGTGAAGAATCTGAAGCGCAGGACTCAAGGGCGCGAGGGTCCAAACCCGCGCCTCGGTTATCAACCCAAAGACTGCGTCTGGGAATCAAACACGATTTAAAATTCGCGTGTTAAAGGTTCTTAAAAGTTCTTTGAACTTTCTTTAATGGCGAAACTTCCTCCTAAAAGGCCTTTACCTTGGAGACCTGGGAGAACGACGTCCTGTGCAGAGGAGGAGCTGACCCTCTGGGCCTCGGCAATGGTCGCCTTGGAGGACGACGCGGTCGGCTTGGCCTTGGGTGCCATTGGTGATCAGAGGTCAATGAAGAAGATGAACAGTAATGGAGAAGAAGAACTCTCTTAAATCTCTGAGTAAGTGCGTTCGGAGAAGAAGACAAATCTCTCTCTAACTGTGGCCTTTTATAGGCACAAAGATTCGCGAAGATACGCGGCGTCTGGCCCGATAGACGCTGCAGCGAGTCGCCACATGACGCGTGTAACCAGATCATTTCTGAACAGAGAAGATCATGCGTCGCAACCCCGCCACGAGTCATCATTCGACACGTGGAGCAGTTCATTTAATGAACCGGGAAATCCGCGCGCCTAAAGGCGAAATCCCGTCGGTTCCCCAGGCCAACTGGCAAAGCAATCATGACGTGGCACGGACTCGCACCCGACGGCCATGTCTCTTTGATGGATATGCCCCGTCAGCATCGCCATAAATGCGCCTAGACAATCGCGTCTATATTCAAGAGATGCGTCTCTCCGAAGTTCGCGTCTTCAGCTGAACATCGCGTCTGCCTTGTGAAGATCAGTCGCGTTTCCATCTCGCTAAGAAGTCGCGTCTTTAAAGCAGCCTCGTCTCTGCTTTTCAAAAAAAGGAACCTGCGTTCAGTCCCTGCTTCTGCGAATCAGTTCAACAGTACACTGGCGCAAACAGACAACCAACCGCTCCCGGCCAAAAGCGCACCTATGACAGACTAAAAGCAATCGGGGAGGTCTAGACTGTGTATCTAGACACTCAACACGATCAACTCTAATGGCTTCAAAGAGTTCAACAGTACACTCACGAAGACCAACTCCAGATAAGATCAAACCCGAAGCATCAACAGTCCAGTCATAAAGGCGAACGAGGCTAAAATCCAAAGTATTTCGAAATCCGTCCCATTTAACTGCGGAATGTCGAAAACTTTGGAGGGGGTTCTGTAGGCTGTCTAAAAATCACAAAGACAAGCCACCAAAACGGAGATCCAAGATCCAGGCGCAAGGCTAAATGTGACAATCAAGATGGCGAGAGATAACCCGCGTCTCAGCATCAAGGCGCGTTGGCTCAACGCCCGCGTCTCAGCATCAAGGCGCGTTGGCTCAACGCCCGCGCCTCAGCATCAAGGCGCGTTGGCTCAACGCCCGCGCCTCAGCATCAAGGCGCGTTGGCTCAACGCCCGCGCCTCAGCATCAACGCCCGCGTCTCAGCATCAAGGCGCGTTGGCTCAACACCCGCGTCTCCGCATCAAGGCGCGTTGGCTTAACGCCCGCGTCTCAGCAACAAGGTGCCCCCACCTTGGTTGTAACCACCCCGTTTATGGCGCCATCCACCGCCCATGTAGCGGGGAAGTTGGCCCTCATCGTGGAGCACTTTTAGGGGGCACGATCACCCCCTAAAAACCCTATAAATAGTCCCGTCACTATTGAGGACGAAAAAGGATCGGGCAAAGGAGAGATTCCGAGAAAAAAAAAAAGGAGAGATCATCGACAGAGAGAGAGAAGACCCTTCAGCGAGCTTACTGAGTACTAGCCGCTCTTCGCCTACCTCCTCTTCTAGAGTTTTGGTAGACGGAGCTGAGTTACTCCCTCTACCTGCCAAGGAGAAGATCCCTCGACGGTCCAGAACGGTCATCTGGTCAACGGAGAACAAGATTCACTCTCCACCGCCACCCGAAGAACCCAGCACTAAACAAAGGGGAAATTCAAGATTCAATATTCTCCCTCCCTTGTAACGGGAAGATTAAGCCGGCTGTAATTTTTCATCTGATTCAAGGAAATTTTACACCAGCCACCCTTTTCCGTGTCAAACAACTATAAGGGAAAGATGGTCGAATCGCTCGTTGTCGAGTTCGACCAGGCGAAGTACGAAGAGTTTCTCTCTTCCGGCTCCAAGAGCCCAAAGACCCGTGTCTGCCGTCGGGTCTCGACGGGGAATGGCCTCGAGGCCCAATCTGTGGCTTTCTCGAGCTCCCCTGCTGCCGACCGTGCCAAGCAAGGTACCCGCGCCAACGCCTCTCAGAAGGCCCGCGTGGTCCCAGGCACATCTGCCTTTGCGACCAACCGCGTCGCACAGAACACCCGCGTCAGCGTCTCTCAGGAGACCCGCGTGGTCAAAATCCCTGATGTTCAACATCAGGATGTTGTTGGTCTCTCTCCACCTCCTCGACGCAATCGAAATGCTGAGCGTCGACAGAGGAGACGTGCGCGTCAGCTGCAAGTTGGAACCGTTGGTTGTCCAACTGAGGCTGGACGCGACGTACAATCTCGCGCCTTGCCCGCGCCGCGTCCAGTACGTGAAATTCGCGTTTGGCGTCCCAAACACGAGATTCCTTCAGTTAGGTCCTCCGAGGACCAACTCATCAAACGCCAAGGTGAGACCTCTGCGCCTCGTCAAACGCAAGAGGCACGAGCCCATAGGCGTGGGGCCCAGCAGCCCATCCTCTCTCAAGTGCCTCTACCCAGACGCACCAGGCAGCAACGCGAGACTCGCGTTTCATCTCAGCAGAGACGCCAGACGCGCGTTACACAGCCGCGTCGCGAGAACCGCATCCCTGAAGCCTGCGTCCAGGCTGTGCAGCACATGGATGCCTCCCGTCTTCGACGTTGCGAGGTTGATCTTTTCAATCCCCCTCCCATGGATTTGAGGGATTATCTGACGAAGAAAAGAAGTACCAATCAGGCCACTTCGTCGTGTTGCTGCCAAAGGCTCATCCATATGCTCACTGAGTGCCGTTGCGGATCAGGCGTGCACCAGCAGTCTTTAGTCAGACAGCTGACCCTGATTCCTCCGTCAGCTAAAAGAAGTCGCTCCCACAGAAGAAGAGCCTTCTCTGACGTTGAGTACCCGGAGCTCACTGCGAATATGACAAGAAGGAGCAAGGGAAAACAACTTGCAGTCAGCTCAGACGACTCCGAGTCTGACTCTGAACCGGAAGGAGTGTATCGACACACTCGCACCCGGACTGGGGCCATTCCCCCAATTGATTATAATGCCTTAGCCCATGGCATTAATGATTCCCACTCCGCTGTAGCGGAATCAAGGGCTTCGAACTCTTCCGTCGAGAAGGAGACCTCCGCCTACATGACAGGCGCTCCTGAGGAGACGACTAAACGTTTGGAGCAGATCCAGAAGGCACAAATGGATATGATTCTTGCTCAGCAGGAATCTATCAACTCCCTCAAGCAGGCGATTGCACAGCTGCTCGAAGACAGGAGGAGATCCCCTCCTAAAAAGTCAAAGGGCAAAGGGAAAAAGGGAGAAAGCTCATCTTCCGAACCTTCTGAGGAGACGCGGCGATCTACCTCCGGCTCGTCCAAGTCCTCGTCGCAAGTAAAAGGTGACCAAGACCAGGGAAAGGCTCATGTTAAAAGAATGAGTCAACTGGAGCGACGCCTCGAGGCCCTTGCCAATCGCAAAGACCTCCAAGAAGTAGGAGTGGTCCGGCCCTACCCGGCTGAATGGGACTTGGTTCCGTACCCGCCCAAGTTCAAAGCTCCAACTCTTCAAGCCTTTGATGGGAAGGGGTCACCCAACCAGCACATCTACTACTTCAAATCCCAAACCGGGAATGTAGTAGATAATGACGCCATCCTGGCGCGCCTGTTCATCGGCACCCTGAAAGGGTTGGCATTTGAATGGTTTATGAAGCTCCCAGAAGGTTCTATCAAGAACTGGGGCGATTTGGAGAAGCTCTTTTTAACACGCTTCTTCGAGGATGACTCCGAAGTCACAATGCCAACCCTTTTGGCTACCAAACAGCGAAAAGGGGAGTCCGTCAAATCTTTCGTGGAAAGATTTCGGAACATGGCACTCCGGTGTCCAAGCGGTATGACCCAGGCCACCCTGGTGGAAACATGCCGCCACAATCTCCAAACCTCGCTCCTTGCTCGAATAGGAGTTGCTGAAAGCCGCACCTGGAAGCAATTAGTCCAACAAGGTGAACAGGCTGAGGAGATTGTCGCCCGCGTCAGAGCGGAGGAAGGTAAGCCTAGGCCGGAAAGGTCGACAAGGCGTGCGCCAGATACATCCCTCCAAACAAAGCGGAAGGATAATTTGGCAACGGAGACCAAATCTCCCGCCAAACCTCAATCAGGCAAGGCGAGTGGCTCTTCGAGCCAGCCACGCGCCAACAAGCAATATTCCTTCAAGGAAGAACATGTCGATTCATTCTTTAAACTACTCAATAAGAGCAACCGACTGAAGCTCCCTGAAGCTCGACGCCCAGAGGAGGTCGGCAAGACCGACAATCCCAACTACTGCATGTATCACAGGATGTTGGGACACCCCACCAAAAGCTGCTACGTCTTCAAGGACATCCTTCAGGCTCTGATTGACGCGGAGGTGTTAAAGCTCCGACCAGAGCAGAAGAAGGTGACGGCTAATGTAACGTCGGTTCTCCAGTTCGGGAGACAACCTCCAACGCCCGCAGGGGTGACTCCTGTTCCGAAAGGAGAACTGAGAGTGGTCAACACAGACCCTCACCAGCAGCATGAGAAAGGCTTGGTACCCGTCCCTACACCTCAAGGGGAAATCATGTGGGTCCACCCTGACCTTGTCAATGAGCAGCAATGGACTACTGTGACCAACAGGAAATCCAAAGGCAAGGCAAAAGCCTCATCCTGCAATGTAGTGGGTGCCTCCTCTCGAGAAGCAGAGACGAATATCCCTTCACTGACCGACTCAGAAGAGGAAATGATAGTCTTGGCCGTAGAGCCCAACCAACCGATGGTGGGAACCCGTTCAGGACAAGCGTACTTAAAACAGTACGACGAGACGGCAATAGCCCCTCCACAACCAACTGCGGAGCCAGTCAGGCCCTCCACAAAGCCACCTGTGGAAAAGCAGAAGGGGACTCGATTTTCTCGAGCCCTTCAAAAGGGCATCACGGAAGGATCTACGGCACCTTACCGCTTTGATGTCCTGGCTCAGTTGGCCAACATTCCGGCACGCATTACCTTGTATGAACTTCTTAGACTATCAAAGTCGACCAGGGAAGCTCTGCAAGAAGCTCTGGCAAATGCTGAGGTCTTCATGGCCCAGGTGCCGAAGGAGGAAGATGTAGAGGATTGCCTCCACACCTCCCAGAATGCCCCCTGCATCACCTTCACTTCAGATGATATGCAGGTGAAAGGGAAGCATGATCGACCCCTGTACTTCACAGGATATATTGGATCGTCCGAGGTGAACCGCATCCAGGTAGACCCAGGGTCCGCGTTGAGCATCATGCCTCGCCGGGTCATGCAACATCTCGGCATTCCTACCCATCGTTTGAGCCCCATCCAGACAACTATCTATAGGTTCAATGCCAACCAGACCCGTCCGATGGGGAAGATTAAGCTCAGGTGTCAGATTGGAAGTCTCAAGTCGGAAGTGACATGCTACACATCGACGCCGACACTTCCTACAATCTATTGCTAGGACGACCGTGGATCCACCGCAACTCCATCGTTCCCTCCACTCTCCACCAAGTCATGAAGTACATTGACGGGAGTGGAAATGTCCAGACGTTGATCGCCGAAAGGCATCCGTTCAAAGGGGTCAGAATTATTTCACCGACTCTTTGCTGTACCAAGATCCGGTGGAGACGGATGAAACCCCACAACCAGAGGAGCCAGACTCTGGTAATGAGGCTGACACTGAGCCTGAGAAAGAAGAGTGCCTGTGGGAAATAGAACCACTTGTAACGGGCACTAATAAGCTCGATGTCGATAATACCACCGATGATGTAGGCGGTTGGTATATTAATGAAGATTTAGATTTTGCGTATTTTTCTGCGTGTGCTTCTGATTCAATACCGTCAGATACTAGCACTGATATAGATGACGATCTCTGGTTGGCAATGGGTGCCTTGACATCATTGCATGTACCAGTGAAATCGTCCTTCGAGACATACCGAGACAATGGTAATGCGCAAGAATCTATATTCATGGTTCCGGCCAGACGAAAAGGCCAAAAACCAATTCTTTTTGGGCGAATCTCGTCTGAACCAACGCCTCACGACGACTCGAAAAGTGAGGAGGAATCCCCTCAGCTCAGTCATTATGAACCAAAAGCGCTCAAAATGATGAAGTGCATGGGGTACGACCTGACCAACAAGCCCGGGTTGAACTTCGGCAAAGGAAGGAGGACGTTGCTTCAATCCTTTGTGCCGAAAGGAAAACCCCCGATTATTATCATCGGACACGCCGGGGATTGGGCTATGTATCAACTCCGGCCCCATCAGCCTCCGATTCTCAAGAATCGTCGAGCAACGATTACTCTTCGGACACGTCATCTTGGGAGTCAGATGTCAGTGTCGGCAACATCTTCAAGGAACTTTCAGTGAACATGGTTTCGGCAAGCCACCTGGAAGATGGAAATGAAGAAATGATCCAATCCGATACAGATCCTTGGATCAAATATTTAAATGCTCTTTGGGATACCCGCTTTGAACAGCGCGAGCCACCCACAGAAGACAAGGTTGTTCAGATCAACCTAGGAGATGAGGTTAACCCTAAGCCCATCTTCATAAGTGACGGCCTGTCACCTTCGGAGAAGAAGGATCTAATATCTCTTGTACAAGAGTATATAGACGTCTTCGCCTGGAATTATGAGGACATGCCAGGACTTGATCCTCAAGTGGCCATGCACCGCCTCAACATCAATCCGGACGTGAAGCCTGTCAAACAGCAGCAGCGACGGTTCCGTCCAGAAATAATGGAGGCAATTCAATCAGAAGTCAGAAAACTTATTGATTCTGGCTTCATCAGGGAAGAACAACATCCCGACTGGGTAGCCAACATCGTCCCCGTCACCAAGAAGAACGGGAAGATCCGGATCTGCATCGACTTCCGTGATCTAAACGAGGCCTGTCCCAAAGACGAATTCCCATTGCCAATCACAGATGTCATGATTGACAATACTTGTGGATTCGAACGAATGTCCTTCATGGATGGATTCTCAGGATACAATCAAATCAAAATGTATCCTGATGACGAAAAGCATACTTCCTTCAGAACTCCTCTAGGGTATATTGCTACACCGTCATGCCCTTCGGACTGAAAAATGCAGGGGCAACATACCAAAGGGCCATGAACGCCATTTTCCATCAGCAAATACGCAAAACGGTGGAATGTTATGTTGATTACATCGCGGTAAAAAGCCGCACTAAAGGTGATCACATAGCAGACCTGAAGGTGGTCTTCGACATCATGCGGGCTCATCAATTGAAAATGAATCCCACAAAGTCCTTCCTGGGGGTGGCCAGTGGCAAATTCCTAGGATTTGTTGTAACATCCACCGGAATTCACTTGGACCCGGAAAAGGTTCGCGCTATCCAGGAGATGTAACCCTCGAGAAATCTCAAAGAACTCAGAGGATTGCAAGGACGATTGGCGTACATCCGCAGGTTCATCTCAAACCTTTCCGGAAGATGCCAACCTTTCGCTAAGCTGATGAAGAAGGGTGTCTCGTTCATTTGGGACGACGCTTGCCAACAAGCGTTCGAGGAAATTAAACAATACCTCACCCAACCACCAGTCCTTGCAGCTCCGGTATCCGGAAAGCCTTTCCTGGTGTACGTCCGAGCGATGGATCATTCTTTGGGAGCTCTACTAGCTCAGAATGACGATCAAGGACGTGAGCAAGCAATCTACTATCTGAGTAGAATAATGATCGGAGCCGAACATCGGTATAACCCGATCGAGAAGGAATGTTTGGCACTGGTGTTCGCTATCCAGAAAATGCGACACTATCTGGTAGGCCAAACTATAAACGTCATATCAAAAGTCAACCCACTGAGGTTACTTATGACTAAACCTTCATCGCTAAATGGCCGACTGGCAAAATGGGCCATATTGCTCTCCCAATATGAGATGCGCTTTTTACCACAAAAGGCCATTAAGGGACAAGCAGTCGCGGATTTCCTAGCTGAGCACCCAGAGCCGAGGGCAGCCAAAGTCTACGAGGATCTCCCAGATGAGGTGGCTGAAGTCTGCCTGACTCAGACATCGTTCGAAAGTCAAGTGTGGCAACTTTTCTTTGACGGTGCATCAAGGACAAGCCCGAAGGGACACTTAGTAGCAGGGGTGGGGGTAGTACTTGTATCCCCACAAAATTATGTGATTCCCCGAGCTGTCTCATTAACTGAGCCTTGTTCCAACAATGTGGCGGAGTACAACGCTCTTTTGATTGGGATGCAATTCGCCGACGAGATTGGCGTTAAAAATCTCGAGGCATACGGCGACTCCAAGCTCATCGTCAGCCAAGTTCGCGGGGAGTACGAAGTCAGACATGAAGACTTAGTACCCTATTACAACGCGACTATCCGCATGGCCGAGGGGTTTACAAGCTTCTACATCGACCATGTACCGCGCATGCAAAATGCGCACGCAGATGCACTCGCATCCCTGGCTGCCTCCTTAGCTCTTCCAGCTGGAGCAATGGAGAAGATATTCGTCTACAGCCACGACCTGTATTGCCCGAGAAATGCTCTCGAGGATTATCAGGAGTCAACGGGAGGTCGTCACCGCGAAGAAGCACTTGAAGTATCAACCGGTCCAGAGCTTAAAGACTGGCGATTCCCCTATATCGACTATGTCTTATACGACATCCTGCCTGAAGACACCAAAGAGGCGGCTGCCATTCGAAGGAAAGCCCCCAAATTCTATTATAATGCGGTTACGCGAACATTGTATCGCCGATCGCATGACGGGATCTTACTCCGGTGCCTCTCACCAAAAGAAGCCCAAGAGATATTGAGGGAAGCCCATGACGGTATGTGTGGAGCCCATCAACCTGGCCCAAAACTGGCACATTGACTCCAAAGATTGGGTTACTACTGGCCCAAGATGATTGCCGATGCCGTCACTTATGCCAAGAGATGTCACGCCTGCCAAGTGCACGGCGATTTCATCCATCAAGCACCAGGGTACCTCCACTCTACGGCCTCTACCTGGCCATTTGAAATGTGGGGCATGGACGTGGTTGATCCTATCAGCCCACCATCATCAAAAGGACATCGGTTTATTTTGGCAATAACCGATTACTTCTCTAAGTGGGCTGAAGCCATCCCTTTGAAGAATGTCAAATCGTCGAACGTGATCAAATTCGTGAAACACCATGTTATTTACCATTTCGGCGTACCTCGGTGAATTGTCCACGACAATGGGCCTCAGTTCATCAGCCAGGCTTTCCAGAGATTCTGCGCTAAGTTCAGAATCCAGAGTGTGTCCTCAACGGCATACTACCCCGCCGCTAATGGCCTCGCAGAAGCTTTCAACAAGACTATTGGCAAGCTTCTCAAGAAGTTCGTCTCGAAAAGTCAACGAGACTGGGACGACAAGTTGGGTGAATGCTTATGGGCGTACCGCACAACTGTGCGAACCCCAACTAAAGCTACGCCATTTTCTTTGGTCTATGGGTGTGAAGCCGTGCTCCCACTAGAGATCCAAATTCTATCTCTACGCGTCGCCTTGACAGCGGAGATGACAACAGAGGAGAAGCATCGACAGCGACTCCAAGAACTGGAGGCCTTAGATGATAAGCGTCTGCAGGCCCAACAGCAAATCGAGCTCTACCAAGCTCGAATTACCAGAGCCTTCAACAAGAAAGTTAAAGTGCGAACTTTCAAGAAAGGCGACCTAGTCTTAGCCGTCAGAAGACCCATGGTAATGACGCACAAGACAAAAGGAAAATTTCAACCCAAATGGAAAGGACCATTTGTAGTAGAGTCAGTCTACTCAAATGGGTCATATCGCCTCATAACCACGAATGGTGATACACTTATGATGCCGATCAATGGCAGGTTCCTGAAGAAGTACTATCCTTAGACGGTATTCTTCCGCTGATCAAGTTAAAAATACACCTCTGATCAAAACAAGAAGAGCTTCTTCATTAATATCCGACGCCCCCGACGGCTAAGGATAGAAGAAAATGTTGGCTTTTAAGTCCAACATAAGTCTTTGACAATTCATCATGCTGAGGGGAATAGCATGGCTAGCCCAACTCAAACGGTAGTTGGTAAAGGCACCTCAAACCCGTTGACAGCTGAGGATTTGCTAAAAATCCTAAAGGACACGTTCCCATTTGATCCGACGCCCCCGACGGCTAAGGATAGAAGAAAATGTTGGCTTTTAAGTCCAACATAAGTCTTCGACAACTCAACATGCTGAGGGGAATAGCATGGCTAGCCCAACTCAAACGGTAGTTGGTAAAGGCACCTCAAACCCGTTGACAGCTGAGGATTTGCTAAAAATCCTAAAGGACACGTTCCCATTTGATCCGACGCCCCCGACGGCTAAGGATAGAAGAAAATGTTGGCTTTTAAGTCCAACATAAGTCTTCGACAACTCATCATGCTGAGGGGAATAGCATGGCTAGCCCAACTCAAACGGTAGTTGGTAAAGGCACCTCAAATCCGTTGATAGCTGAGGGTTTGCTAAAAATCCTAAAGTGGACTTGGCTCCACTCTTTCCTCCAAAATCCCCTACCAATTCTCATCCACAGAATGGTAGGTCTACAAAATACAACCATTACTAAGTTAACACTATACCTCTGGTAATGGAAACTTTTCAATATTCCTTGTCGAGTACAAGTTTTGTTTGTCAACTCTACACGGAGTACCAAATTTTCAAATTTGTCAAGTTAATACTACACCTCTGGCACTTCAAAATTTTCACTTGTCAATTCTCATCAATAGAATGACAGGTCCTCAAATTACTCTTACCATGAGTCAATCTTTGTCAAGTTAATATCACACCTCTGACAAGTTACTGTTAAAGTTTAACACCACACCTCTAAACAGTAATCAAGTTTCTGCCAGGTTTAATATTACACCTCTGACAGTCACTTTTCTTCAGACTTCCACACCGAAGCTGAAATGGATGATGCTAAGTTAACACCACACCTCTAACATCCAAGTCATTGCTAAGTTCAACAATACACCTATGGCCATGACTTTCCCTCGGACTTCCTTATGCAAGCCGAGATGACCAATGCTAAGTTCAACATTACACCTCTAGCATTACCCTCACTGTCAAGTTAAACATTACACCTATGACAGTGACACTTTTTGAGTTAAGTTAATATTATACCTCTAACTCACATCCTTGTCAAGTTAACATCACACTTCTGACAAGACCACTTCCAACCCGTTAAGTTAATATCACACCTCTGACGGTAACAAACTTTCCTAGATTCCCCACGAGTCTAGTCCCACTTGTTATTCTCTTTAACAGAATAACAAGTCTACCTAAAAACATTGTTAGGTTAATACTACACCATCAACAGTGTTTTCATCAAATCCCCAGCGGAGTCGCCATCTCTTGTATGACCCGGGAAAGAGGAAGGAACAGTTCTTGTTGTAATCTTTTTCATTTGATTCAAGGAAAACCTTTACGGCAATTCACTGTCTCCCTCTTTCCCGGGTCATACAGTGAGCCTCGGCCATCCAGTGACTTTAGGGAGTTTATCTTCCTTTATTTCTTAGTTTTATTAGCTATCTTAGGGATTGAATTCCCTTGATCTTTGCATTAGGCTTTCAGAAAAGGGTTTCAACCCTATTTTCAAGCTTCCGACGAAGCTAGCATTCTTGTCTGATCAGGCGAAGGATCTTTCTACGCGAAGTTCCTGCCTAGATCTGTTAAATCTGCCATATAGGTGGGGTTTGGGACTTGGCCTCTTCAAGGTTGAGCCAGTCTTGCCATATAGGTGGGGTTAAGACTGCGCCTTCCGGGCCAGTCTAACCTAGCCATATAGGCGAGGTTAGGACTTGACCTTTTTAAAGCTTATCTGGCCTAGCTGTCTAGGCGGAGCTAAGACTTGACTTTTGCTAAGCTAGTTTGTTGTGCAAGCGAAGCTATCCTTTACTTAGCTGAAATCCATCTTCAAGGCACAACTGGGCTGGATCTGGATAGCTTCGCCCAAAGAATAAAACTTTGACTTAGCATTTCGTCGCTCCTTTTTTTTATCTATTTGATGCTAACTTGTTTCCTGTTTGCGTTGCAGTGTACCATGCTTCCAATTCTTTCGTCCTGATGAAGGAGAATAAAAACTTGCCCCTTGATTTTCAAGTTGAAGCTTTGATCATAAGCAGGAGGAACATACTGGAGCAGCTGATGAGCGTTCCAAGAAGAGGCTGGTAGTCGCTTATCCGAGATGATCCACTTCGGGAAGGCGGATGCCACCAGTAAGGTCTCGGATCCTTCCTTTGCAAATTTTATTTAAGAAAGATCCAACTTTCTGGTGGCGACCAATCCCTTGCCAATTTTGATCAAAGAAGATCTAGCTCCTTGATGGTAACCAATCTCTTGCCAATTTTCATCAAAGAAGATCCAGCTTCTTGATGGCAAAATCTGCCATTAAGCGAAGGATTACGGCCTTGTGCAGGAGGAAGACCTTTCGTATCCAGTTGGTTTGGCTTATCACCCTGAAGGTAGATAGGACAACTTGTATGCCTTTGAAGTAAAGACTCTATTGTATAAAAGACAATCTTAATGTACCAATGTATCTTCCCTTTTTGAATCAATAAAAAGTAATTTTATTTAACTCTTTTATTGTATTATTTGCTTGTTTTACTTTCTGAGTTTGAATCAATAAAAAGGAGAGTTTTTCAAGAGTGTTTTGAAAAAGAGATTTCTTGAGTTTTTCATCACAAATTCTATCTAAGTTTTTCTCACACATACTTGAGTTATCCATTGCTATATCAATCCTATAGATAAGTTGTTGTGAAAGGGTTTTTAGGTGATCAAAGTGTTTAGATCACCAAGTGTTCTACTTTGTATTTGAGGAGGCGAACTTGCGAGTTCGTGTTGTTTCGAGTTCTTGTGGGAGCTCGGTGTAGAGGTGCGACCTCGGCAAGCTAGTGTGCTTGCGTGTGTTTGTTCTTACGGGAATAAGTAAGGGGACTAGTGAGTCCAAGGAGTTCTAGTGTGAACTTGTTGTAGGTGTTGCAGCACCAAGTGATCCGGTGGGATCAATTCTAGTGGAAATCCTTCATAGTGTTGACGGCGGGGACGTAGAGCAAGGGTGCTCGAACCTCGAAACAAATCTCCCGTGTTTGCAATTGTTCTCTCTCTCTCTCTCTCTATCTCTCACTTGTGTTTATATCTTGCATGCTCTTATTGTTCATATTCATTACTTGCTTGATATACTTGTGCTTAAATTGTTATATGCTTGGGATTGTTTGCTCACACTTGTATTCAACCAAGAGAGCCATAGCGGCACCTCAACTCTTATCTAGAGGAATCTTGAGGAGATAGTCCAGAGCCCTGCACCGAGAATTCGGCTACACTCTTGTGTTATACTTGTTGTGTTTAGCTTAATATTTTTAGTTTGCTTAAATATTTTTATTTTCGCATCATTTGTCATTAGATTAGCCATACACCTATTCACCCCCCTCTAGGTGTACTTTCACCCGTTCCACAATGGAATTTGAATTCATAACCTTAGACAAAGCTGGAGATGAAGCAGAATGGCTTCGACAAATTTTGAAAGATTTACCATTTTGGCCAAAGCCAATGCCCGCCATATGCATTCACTGCGATAATCAAACAGCGATATCTATGGCATAAAATTTTATATATAACGGCAAGTCTAGACATATTCATCGTAGACATAATACCGTTACGCAGTTGCTCTCATATGAAATTATCTTTATTGACTTTGTCGTCAAAAGATAATTAAGTGGATCAGTTTACTAAAAGTTTAAGTGGAGAGCGTATAAACTGCGCATCGAGGGGAATGGATCTAAAAATCTAACCTTACCGAGTCCGCTTAATGGAAATCTCACTTAGCGACTGGAGATCCCATATACTAAGTTCAAGAGAAAAAAACTAGTTATGATTGACTTTGTGAGTAAGCACTTAGAAGCTTGACTTCAACCTATTCCTGTGGTACACCCAAGTGCTTTCTACAAGTGGATTAAAGATAAGCTTAACGCTTTTAATGATGCCTATATCTTGTTATTACAACAAATGAGATAGAGTAGACTACTCTTAATAAGACGATCACCTATGTGAGTATAGAGCTGGGTCGGCTCTTTGAAAATTTCTATGGAGATTGTTATTCTCTAAAAATACTCTCTGAAACTAAGAATGCCCAGGGCCAAAATGGTCACAAACAAGAACTAAAATTAATTTTGAAAAGTTAATGTGTGAAGCTTGTTGACTTGACTTACAATAACAGCTGACAGTTCAAGACTAAGTTCATTGATTAGCTAGTAAGTCAGATAAAGTTTTCGCTATGAAAGGTTCAATACTTATTTCACCTATTCGGATGCAGTTTTTTTTTCTAAAGTACCTTTCACTATAGAGTCAGTCTCTTTGTTTGTCAATTCCTTAAATCTCCATTCATTGTGGGAAATTGTTGGGAAAACAAAGAATTAAAACATGAATCTTTGAGCTGAATTAAGGCATGATCCGTTGATAGAATCAATCGGATAATGGTTGGAGTGTGCTCTCCTTCCATTGGAGAAAAACGTTGTATATTTACATGTTTAATTCAGTTTTAAAATGAATGAGATATTCAAGTCTAAAGTTTGCCTAATTTAAAAGCTAAAGAGGATTAAAGGTAGCTAAAAGCATTTAGTCTCAGATTGGATATGGGATGGACAATTGAAGTGTTTAAATAAAGAAAAATAGGAACAAAGGGTGTACCCTTTAAATACTTGGAGTTTTCGCTCGCGATTGGGGGGAAACCATGCCCACACGCGTGCGCCGCCGCCAGAGCTCGGGCTCGGGTCCGGGCATGGGCGTGGTCCAACCTGGCCCGGTTCTTTTTGAACCGGGCCACACGGGTTTGGTGCTACAGCGGGTCTCGACCCGACCCGCTATCCTCGCGCTGCGCTGCAACGGTTGGAAGGAACCGCTGCAGCGGTTCTTATCTGGAACAGTTGCAATGGATCAGACAGGAACCATCGCAACTGTCTTTGGTTCTTCTCTCCCTCTACAGAATTCAGTACTGAAAAGAGTTTCAGTCTGGAAAAATGCTTAGAAAATTCAAAAGATTCTTAAATAGAATTTGTTGTCTGAATCTCTATCTTCCTAAGACATTAATTCTTCTCTCCCTCCTTTCTCTCCAGTGGATAATTCTCCAAAGTTAAGCCAAATATTCTCTCTGAAATTTGTCTTCGTCCTGCTACATTGAAATCCTGTGAAGGTACTGATTAACTACGGTTCGACCGTACGGTAATTTAATAGTGCTATCCAAATACCGTGAAGGAGTGTTGTATCTTTGGAGACCAGCGTCCAGTAACCCGTTAGCACCGAAGCGGGAACGTAATTGTCTTAAGGAGATTCGCTACATGCGTACCTCACTCCAATTGCTGTATAAGTGAATTAATATTCTATATACAAAGGTTATAAAGAAATATTTATGCTCATAAATATTACTGTATATTGAGACTAACTAATACTAATCTAATTGGTGTTTAACCAAGTAAGGTAATTGAAAGATGATTTTGTAATTAAGCAACGTTCTACTGAACGAAAAACCTCCCACCTGATATTCACCGACCTGACCAATTAGATCGATGATATTGATTAGTTATCAGATCTATTCCTGCATGTAACGGTGTTTGTCCAGCCAGCTAATAATGATATGTAGTCTACAGTGTGCTCTAAAAAATAAACTAGTGTGATATTCCCATTGGTTGGTTCTCTGCCTCAATCTTCTTCCCATCTGCAGCTGATGATCATGATGATGATGATTATGAAAACTGACAGTTGCAGTGCAGTGCAGCCAGTGGCCAGGCCCCACCCAATTAACAACAGACTTTGAATTAATGTGGGTCCAGCTGCTGGCCCCATGATGTGCACGTGCTTACCTTCTCAATCTTGTGACCATACAGACATACATTCGTACAATACATATACTAGTAGTGTACTGGCAGGCAACCCAAAAAGGACACATATTACTGTATAAATTAGTCTAATGTTAAATTATGATTATTCATTCATTAATTTGTTTGACAAAGCAATGAAAAACCTGCATTAGGATCATCACAGAATAAGACTCCAATGAACTCTTTGTAGCTGCCACATCTTTGTGGAAAATATGCCCACTTCCGCTACTCAAATTAAGGTCTGCTGATTAAAGAATATGGTGCCTTAGGTTAGAAACTGAGTCTCCAATCCTTGACAATATATATATATATATATATATATATATATATATATATATATATATATATATATATATATAATATAAGAAAAATGTATATCAGCCCGCGGGCTGAGAGTACTCTCTCAGCCTGCGGTGACGTGGCTCAATTTGTCACCCCACTAACTTGCGGCCCGCTCATAGGAAGAAGTTAAATTACCAAATACCCCTTATGAAAAGCTACTTTTTCTTTAACTTTCCTTATTTATTATTTTTTTGCCCAAAGGGCAATTTTTGGAGCGCACGTTGTCAGACTTGTTTATTATTATTTTTTTCCCTCTTTCTTTTTGCCGCTCTTTATATGATTAGGTTATTGATTATAAATTATTTTTTCCCCCTATTTCCTTACCTCTCTTTGTCAGAACTAGGTTCTCCTATATAGTTTATTTTTTTGTGTATATAATGTAGACAGAGACTTTGGTCGCAGTGTACATGGTTAATTGCGACCAAGGTCGCAAAGTTGTTATTGATAAAGAGGGCCAGCATCTGCAATTTAGGGTCGCAGTACAATGACTGCGACTTAGGCAGCAGTACGTTAGGTAGGTGTTTCCTTTTTATATTAACACGCATATGTTGTTATTGATAAAGAGGGCCAGCATCTGCAATCTAGGGTCGCAGTACAATGACTGCGACTTAGGTCGCAGTACGTTAGGTAGATGTTTCCTTTATATTAACACGCATAGCGACTAAGGTCGCAGTGTTCTTGTTGATTAATACTAAAGACCAGCAACTGCGACCAAGGTCGCAGTGTATTTTATTAAGACTCGGCCAACAACTGCGATCAAAGTCATATAGGTAGGTGTTTCCTTTATATTAACACGCATAGCGACCAAGGTCGCAGTGTTCTTGTTGATTAATACTAAAGACCAGCAACTGCGACCAAGGTCACAGTGTATTTTATTAAGACTCGGCCAACAACTGCTATCAAAGTCATATATATTTAAAAAAAAAGTATGACTGCTTTAATTTAAAAAAAAGTCATATATATCCTTCATTTTAAAATTAACCTTAGAAAACAGATTCATATATATTTAAAAAAAACAAAATACAATTTTTAAACTTCTAATCCTCGTCATCACCATCGTAATCAGATTCGTCGTCAAGAGTATGACTGCTTTCGTCTTCCGTATCGCTTTCCGTCCCTTCCTTCTCTTCAGCGGCAATCTCCTCTTCGCTTTCTTCCTCTTCATGTTTGTATTTTGGTTCATCAATGAACTCCCAGAACGGGTCGTCTGTATCAAGCTCATCCTCTGACCCGTAGCGAGGCATATCTTCAGAATTATACATCCAATCATCATTAGATGATTGGCTTCTTTCCGGTGAAGACGGTGGAAAAGACATTTTTTGAATCTATTTTCCGAACAGTGAGCTATTTTCCGAACAGTGAGAGTAACGAGTTTGAGCAAAAATAATTTAGTATGTTTTTAATCCTTTACTGATGACCCTTTTGAAAAAACACCTAGAGGGGGGGTGAATAGGTGTAAGTGCTAATCTAATAAACTAAATGCAAACTAAGTGCGCTAAATGCGGGAGCTAATGCAAATTATGCACAAACTAATACAATACAACCAGTGTAGCCGAATTCCCCTTGCGAGGCTCTGGACTAACTCCCCTTGATTCCCCTTGAAATGGGTTGAGGTGCTATGTGAAGCTCTTGTTGGATGAGTATAAGTTAGGCGCACACACACAAGCAATCCAAGCAATGGTAATATGAATCACACACAATCAAGCCAAGCATATAAGAATGAATTGCAATATAAAAGATGCAAGGCAACACAAGCAATGAATAAGATATGTATGCAATGAAAGAATGATGCTTGTAAGAAATGAATGATGCTTGCACAAAGTAAAGAGAGTAAGAGTTGAGAGATATTGGATCAAACGCAAAAACCAAGATATGTTTCGAGGTTCGAGCCCCTAGCTCTACATCCCCGCCTTCACCACCGTGAAGGATTTCCCAATCCACTATAGGAGTACCAAACTCCTCTCTCAACCTTACAAAGCCACCGAGGCTATACAACCACAATCCACCTCTACCGAAGAGGGATACGGCCCGTAGCCAACAACAAACAATAACAACAACAACCTCTACCGAAGAGGCTCACAACAAACACAATCACCTCTACCAAAGAGGAATCCAAACCAATACCACTCCGATCACCTCTACCGAAGAGGGATTCACAAAAGCAAGGAGGGTTTACAATAAGTGGTTACAAAAACCACAAACACAATCTTTCTTTCTTTTCTCTTTTCTTTTCACAAAAACAAGATCCTAAATAGATTAGGATAGGTGATAGCTCAAGTGTGGAAACAAGGTGTTTTTGGAAACCAGCAACAAAGAAAAAACTACTTGGGAAATCACTTGTAAATGATAGAAAATGAAAAACAAAACAATCTCCCAAAACCCTAGCTTTCTTTGATTTTCCAAAAACCCAAAAACAAATAAGATGAAATCTTTTTGACTTAAAAACTCTTTTAAAAACTCTTTTAAACTCTTCAGAAAACTGAAAATTTTTAGCTCAAAAATTCTTATTCAAAACAATGGAGAAATGGGGTATATATAGCCCCTAGGAAAAACTAGCCGTTAGGCTGAGTTGGCAGTCTGACCAACTGCCGGTCGACCGGTCCGGTCGACCGCCAACGGTCAAATTTGTGACCGTTGGGCAACATCGGTCGACCGGTCCGGTCGACCGAAATAAACCGAGAGCAGAGCTCTCAGGCCCGGTCGACCGGCCCGGTCGACCGTCCACTGTGCCTAACAGACGTGCACGTCTGTGCACGTCGGTCGAACGGATCGGTCGACCGGCCCTTGGTGCGGTCGACCGTCCCGGTCGACCGACCAGCCTGTCAGCACAAAACCAGGTCCGAAAAATTTGGAAAAATATTTTCTAAAAAATCTTTTATCTCTTTTAAAAATACCATAAAAATTGTTTTATCATTTTATGTTGAAACATAAACATGTGATAAAAATTTCAAGACAATATATCAACATATCAATTCATTTTTGTGTCTTGCCAATTTTATCAAAAACAAAACTTGTATTTTTATCAAACTTGAATTTTCCAAAACATGAATAGGATAGTCAAAATAAGTTTGTCTAGCAAGTTTAAAGCATGTATGTATATCTAGAACATATCTAATATACATAGGTATAAGGTAAACTTGTTTTGATCTATTATTCATGAAAACTAAAAACCAAATCATGAAACGTGTGTGATTTGTGCACTTGAGCATATCAACTAAACTAAGCTTTACAAATGGATCTAAAAACTCTATCTAAACTAGGATACCTAAGTCTTCTTGACGATCTTCATCTTCAAGTAGACTTGGTCCAAAACTCCGTGATTCTCCAAGTGCAAAGGTATGAACTTTAAGCTTTGGCACCGGAATCACCATGATAAGCTTCTAATCATCTTGTTGAAGCTAATCACCAACCTAATATCCTGTTAATGATCTGAAACTTAGAAACACAAGAATATTAGTAAACATAACTACATGAGTGTTGATCATCATCAAAACTAGAGTGGGAGGCCATTGGGCCAACAATCTCCCCCTTTTTGATGATGACAAAACTCATGGAGTTATATATGCATGGATTAAAGATAAGCTTCAAGGAAGCTCCCCCTTAACTCATGCATAGGGATAAACAATAAATATATGCAATGAATATTAAACATGAAACATGTGTATGCATAAACAATAAATGGTTCTAGATATCAAATGGAATATTCAAAACAAAATAAGCTCTAGATACCAATTACAAAGCAAACTCTATATATCAATTAAACTTAATATTCTTGAGATTAAAACATAATATATGCATATAAAACATAAGCATGCATATAAAACACAAATACTTCTCCCCCTTTTTGTCAATCATCAACAAAGGGGTAAACAATCAAAAGCATAGATAAAATGAGGGGTAAAAATCTTTCTCCCCCTTTTTGTCAATCAAAACAATGCAAACAATGTTCTCCCCCTTTTTGTCTAAAACAAAAAACAAAATCAATAATGGGTGACTACAAACATGATATCAATTAAAAATATGTCAATGAAGCATCTTGATTCCAATAAACAAGAATCAATATATGTTATATGCTATATACATTCATGAAGAGGAAGACGCTAAGTTAGCTTCCCTACACATATGCATTACATGAAGAAGGGATGACAAGCCCCAATTCACATAACACATATTATGTAATGCATAAGAGGAGATGTGAAGCTCCCCCTACACACGTATATCATATAAAGAAGAGTTGTCAAGCTCCTCAATTTATAATATACTCAACATGAATCTATATGTAAGAGAGATGTTAAGCTCTCCTTGCATATAGGAAATACAAATCAAAACTTTGAATATTTTCTTTAAACAAAATTTTGAAATACCAATTGTAATTAAACATAACAAATTACCAATTGTAAAACAACATAACAAATTTTGAATGTCTAAACACAAATTTTGATACCAATTGTAAGAATATAGTTCATTTTGAAAATATATAAACAAATTTGATGTTGATATCATATGTTCAAAATAACAACTTTTAATCATAAAGAGTGGGAGTACAAATACCAATTGAAATACAAAATCAAATTTTCTCCCCTTTATGAAAAACAAACTAAAGACATGCATAGTCTTGATAACAATTTAAAAGTAATCAATTTAAACAAAATTGAAACTCAAGCACTAGCATAAACACAAACATATATATGTATGAAAGATAGATACCAATAGAAATTTATATACTTGGAATTTAAAGCATACATACATACAAAACATATATGAGTATACAAGAAGATCAAAATGATACCAATTGAAAGAGTTCAATGATACCAATTAACATAACAATAAGTTCAAGTGTATACATCATATTATCTACCACCCAATCATAATTCAAGTTTTAAAGATTTTCAATTTAGGGCATACATGAACATGATCTCCCATCCAACCTCCCTTAGATGGTAGGGGTTTTCAAAAATAGATTTGAAAATGTAGTTTTGTTTGAAAATCTCTACCATATGAAGAATACCGCAACTAGTTAAATGGAAAACTTGTTAACTAGCACGAAATCCTTCAAGTAAGGAATAAAACAAAAATGAAATTCACATGATAATCATCACTCTAACCAATAAAGCATAACTCATGAGAAACAAAACATGAGCAATAGATATGAGTGTACAAATAATATGTGAAGATCATAATCATGAAAAATATTTCATTGAGCTCAATTATTCCTTAAAACATAATTCTATCAAAAACATGAAAAATCATATAAAACTCCTTATTTAATCTTCAAGGCATATGTATGTCTAATACAAGCTAAAATATACATACATATCCAAAACTCAACGAGTCCACTAAATGTATATTCATGAAGGCACGTGGCTCAAAAAGATGTATATGTATAAGATTAGTTTGAACTAGATAGACATATACATGAAGTTAAATATTGACACAAAAACATCAAAACATGAAAATCTAAATCTTTACATTAAATCAATTTTCATTTCAAGGTATATGTATGTATTGTCAACACACTAAGTATACATACATATCCCTAAACACAAATGAGTCCATAAGTAGATTTGCATGAGAAACAAATGACTCAAGGGGTATACATGTATATCTTAATGTTTTGGCAAAATGCACATATACATGAAATGGAAACTCATATTCATCAAAACATATTCAAAAATGGGATACAAGTTTGAAATGTATGAATCATCAAAACTAGACTATACTAGCACATCTAATGGGTTCAAATAAGCGTTCAAGCTCATACATATATAGATTTATTTGTGGCCCACTATATGTACAAGTATAATTCCTAATCTTAATGAAAACTAACATCTAAACAAGTAACCTTAACATAAAGCATCAAAACACAATATAAAAATCATCATGATAAAACTAAGACATGATTACTATGTAAATTCACATGTATTAGATTCATGATGTACATTATAGCTTAAACAAACGGTGAGAATACTAAATGTGAATCAAATAAGCATGTGTGTCTCAAATACTATACATGTATGTCAAGGATCTAATAAACATGGAATGAACATACTAATCCATAGACAATGAAACATGCTATAAAACATCAAAACATGCTATAAGCAATGAAATGGAAAGCATGTAAACAATAAATGGGAGTAAAGGATTGTTACCAAAACCGAAGAAGCAACTCTCCTTGTCTCCAAAACATGGTGGTCCTCTCCACCAAACCTTCCCTTGAAAGTGATGCATCCAATTTGATTTCCATGAAGTCCGGAACGCATCCACTCCAAGGTGTCATCACTCTCACGTCATGTGAGAGCCCACACCTACATCAAAAACAATAGGAGGGGTGGTCTTTGGTACCCATATCTTCTTGGGTCCATGGGGGTTAGTACCTTCTCTAACCCAAACAAAATTCTTTGCTAAATTAGGAGTATATAATCTATCATAACAAAATTTAGCAAGGTGGCCCTTACGTCCACAATGTGTACATGAGTACACATGAGCATACATGTGTTGATGGTGTCCGTGAGGAGCATGTGTATGCCGTGGAGGGTGTGCATGCATAGAAGTTGGAACTTGTTTCTTTCGAACCAAGGTTTCCAATCGTGAGTGGTTCATGGTACATTGGCTCATAGTGGAGCCCAAACAATCCATTTTCTTCTTTAACAAATTTATATCATTTTCGAGCATAGAAGAAGTGGAACATGCAATGGGTGATTTAGGTGAAACTACCCTAGCATGGCAAACATGAGAATCAATCTTATTTTGCAAAACAATATTTTTCTCTAAGCAAACATTTAAATCATTGGAAATAGAAATGATTTTGTTTTTCAAATCAACATTCTCTTTTAAAACAAAATCAACTTTTGAAGACAAATTTTCATTTTTCTTCAAAAGATTTTCACAATCATTTTTAGATTTTAAAACTTTATTTTCCTTAAGTGCAAGTTCTAATTGAGATCTCAATGAATCCCTTTCATTATAGACCTCAACCTTCTCTTGCAAAACAATATCAAGTCTAGATTGTAAACACTTATTTTCTTTTTCAATTCCTAAACTTTTCTTTTTCAAAATCTTATATTTTTCTATTAGTTTTTCACAAACAATAGATAGTTCTTCATTTAAAGCATGGGGATTAACAAAATCATTTGAAGAACTAGCACAATCATTACTATCTAGTTGAGTTTCCGATTGTACCTCAAGGGAGTCATTCCCTTGGACCATGTAGCATTGTTGAGGTTCGGATTCTCCACTAGATTCCTCTTCTTGTTGGATTTGGACTTGAAGCTTGGAGGTGTTGGTGGTTGTTGTCAACTTGTTCCACACTGCAAAAGCGGAATCAAGATTAGAAACACGTAAAAGATATTCTTTAGGTAAAGTGCTTCTAATGGCCTCTAGGGCTTGTGCATTGGCCCCTATATGATTACAATCACCAAGATAACATCTCTTGGTGGCGGCAAGAAAGACATGCAAACTTAGGGTTTTTAGGTACATGGACATCCTATACTTCCAAATATCAATGTTGGAAGGGTCAAAGCTAGGAGGAGTCATGAAGTCCATGGTAAACTATATATGAATGTGCAAACAAACAAATGCAAATGAGATTAGCAAGCAAATGGATCACTCCTAGGATGTTAAGCCTAAGTATCAGGAGCACTAGCTCTGATACCAATTGAAAAAACACCTAGAGGGGGGGTGAATAGGTGTAAGTGCTAATCTAATAAACTAAATGCAAACTAAGTGCGCTAAATGCGGAAGCTAATGCAAATTATGCACAAACTAATACAATACAACAAGTGTAGCCGAATTCCCCTTGCGAGGCTCTGGACTAACTCCCCTTGATTCCCCTTGAAATGGGTTGAGGTGCTATGTGAAGCTCTTGTTGGATGAGTATAAGTTAGGCACACACACACAAGCAATCCAAGCAATGGTAATATGAATCACACACAATCAAGCCAAGCATATAAGAATGAATTGCAATATAAAAGATGCAAGGCAACACAAGCAATGAATAAGATATGTATGCAATGAAAGAATGATGCTTGTAAGAAATGAATGATGCTTGCACAAAGTAAAGAGAGTAAGAGTTGAGAGATATTGGATCAAACGCAAAGACCAAGATATGTTTCGAGGTTCGAGCCCCTAGCTCTACATCCCCGCCTTCACCACCGTGAAGGATTTCCCAATCCACTATAGGAGTACCAAACTCCTCTCTCAACCTTACAAAGCCACCGAGGCTATACAATCACAATCCACCTCTACCGAAGAGGGATACGGCCCGTAGCCAACAACAAACAATAACAACAACAACCTCTACCGAAGAGGCTCACAACAAACACAATCACCTCTACCAAAGAGGAATCCAAACCAATACCACTCCGATCACCTCTACCGAAGAGGGATTCACAAAAGTAAGGAGGGTTTACAATAAGTGGTTACAAAAACCACAAACACAATCTTTCTTTCTTTTCTCTTTTCTTTTTCACAAAAACAAGATCCTAAATAGATTAGGATAGGTGATAGCTCAAGTGTGGAAACAAGGTGTTTTTGGAAACCAGCAACAAAGAAAAAACTACTTGGGAAATCACTTGTAAATGATAGAAAATGAAAAACAAAACAATCTCCCAAAACCCTAGCTTTCTTTGATTTTCCAAAACCCAAAAACAAATAAGATGAAATCTTTTTGACTTAAAAACTCTTTTAAAAACTCTTTTAAACTCTTCAGAAAACTGAAAATTTTTAGCTCAAAATTCTTATTCAAAACAATGGAGAAATGGGGTATATATAGCCCCTAGGAAAAACTAGCCGTTAGGCTGAGTTGGCAGTCTGACCAACTGCCGGTCGACCGGTCCGGTCGACCGCCAACGGTCAAATTTGTGACCGTTGGGCAATATCGGTCGACCGGTCCGGTCGACCGAAATAAACCGAGAGCAGAGCTCTCAGGCCCGGTCGACCGGCCCGGTCGACCGTCCACTGTGCCTAACAGACGTGCACGTCTGTGCACGTCGGTCGACCGGATCGGTCGACCGGCCCTTGGTGCGGTCGACCGTCCCGGTCGACCGACCAGCCTGTCAGCACAAAACCAGGTCCGAAAAATTTGGAAAAATATTTTCTAAAAAATCTTTTATCTCTTTTAAAAATACCATAAAAATTGTTTTATCATTTTATGTTGAAACATAAACATGTGATAAAAATTTCAAGACAATATATCAACATATCAATTCATTTTTGTGTCTTGCCAATTTTATCAAAAACAAAACTTGTATTTTTATCAAACTTGAATTTTCCAAAACATGAATAGGATAGTCAAAATAAGTTTGTCTAGCAAGTTTAAAGCATGTATGTATATCTAGAATATATCTAATATACATAGGTATAAGGTAAACTTGTTTTGATCTATTATTCATGAAAACCAAAAACCAAATCATGAAACGTGTGTGATTTGTACACTTGAGCATATCAACTAAACTAAGCTTTACAAATGGATCTAAAAACTCTATCTAAACTAGGATACCTAAGTCTTCTTGACGATCTTCATCTTCAAGTAGACTCGGTCCAAAACTCCGTGATTCTCCAAGTGCAAAGGTATGAACTTTAAGCTTTGGCACCGGAATCACCATGATAAGCTTCTAATCATCTTGTTGAAGCTAATCACCAACCTAATATCCTGTTAATGATCTGAAACTTAGAAACACAAGAATATTAGTAAACATAACTACATGAGTGTTGATCATCATCAAAACTAGAGTGGAAGGCCATTGGGCCAACACCTTTATATATTTTTAATCCCAGAATTCCAAAGGGTTTAAGCTCTCAAACCACGTGAATATCTCCCAAACTTATTTTCTACCTTTTTTCAAAAATTGTATACTTCCTAGGTGACTGTTCAGTTATCCAAAACAGTTTAAAAGTTAATACACTATAACTTTAAATTACTTTGAACTCCAAAACAGTACATTATTGCGACCATAGTCGCATTGGGAACTGATAAATGATTAAGTAACTGCGACCATAAATTGTCAACCGTTAGTCATCAAATACTGTCCTTCGTATAATTTCTTAATGTTTGTCCGATCCTCCTATGAACAATTAAATTGGTGTTTACATATATTATGCGACCATGGACTGTGACTATGATCGCAATACCGCGACTATGATCGCAGTACTTAACGAGAGTGATAGTATAATCACAGTTTGCGTATTATTTTATATTTTTTTGTTCTTTATTTTGTGAATGTTGTCTGATCCTCCTATGAACAATTAAATTGGTGTTTACATATATTATGTGACCATGGTCTGCGACTATGATCGCAGTACCGCGACTATGGTCGAAGTATTTAACGAGAGCGATAGTATAATCACATTTTACGTATTATTTTATATTCTTTTTGTTCTTTATTTTTGACTTTTGTCTGAATAAGGACTGATTTATAGTCGCAGTTCACCGTATCTTTTGTCTCAGCCGCCTATAACGTATGAATTATTTTTAATTATTGCATCCGTAGTAGGACTGCGACTATGGTCGCAGTGTTTAAGAGCAGCAGTCGCAGTTTGGATATGTAATTAAAAGAGCTTATAAGTTAATATAGTGAGAAAGAGACCTTACAAAAAAATAGTATTAAAAGCTTTTAAAAGAAGACAAAATATAATTGAATATCAGAAAATCAGGAAATCCTAATCCTCGTCATTATCACCATCATAAGCAGATTCATCGTCTTCATTCTTCTGCTCTTCCTCTTCATCACTTATTTCCTCACCATCTTCCTGTTTTTGAGGTTTTTTTGTTTCACCGATGAACTCCCAGAATGGATCGTCTCTATCAAACTCTTCGTCTGACCCGTTGCTAGGAAGCGAGCCTACAGCATCAAAGGATATGCTTTCATCAAGCATGTCTCCGTCAAGTGGCAGAGGAATAATGTCTTCTTCACTAACCCACATGAAAACTTCATTATCATCATGAATAGGAGGATCAGTTAATACATTATTTGATGTAGCGAGATAGTCAAAAGGAGTGAAGTCCAGACTGGTATCAGATTCACTAGAATATCCTGAAGACAAAGGACCGGTGGGGGAACGATTGAAGTTGAAATCTAAGTGTTCAGAGGAAGAAGATGGGGAAGACATGATTCAAGAATGAATTTTTTTTGGAAGTTTTTGAAATCAAATTGAAAAGGAAGAGCAAAAATATAGTTTTTAGGTATGAGATAATATATTAGTAACAAGCATTATATAAAGGTCAATATTGTGGAAGAACATGAATAGTAATAATAATTGTTACAGGTGATGGTTGAGTATGGTAAGAAGTGGTAAAAAAATATTTAATTGAAGATTTATTGCGGGAGAATCCGAAGAGTTCTTTTTTTCTCCAGAGGTTTAATACATGAAGTACAAATTAACTTTTTATAGAATTGTTTACCTATACCTTTAGATTACGTATGGTGCACATCTTTCCTTTCTCGAAATTAACATTAGTGCATCTCTTTTTTTCTAGACTGTTGTTGTATCACGGTAGAAAGAATATTAATTACTTCATTTAATTCAGTATAATTAATATAATAATTTTTATAAGATTTGATATACGCGAATTGATCTCAGGGTCGCATGGCTAATCCACCCTAGTCGCATATTAAAAGTCTTTTACATAAGGCATGGGAAAGAAGATTGCGACTTTGGTCGCAGTACTGAAGGAGGTCGCATTGTTGTACGATAGAATGCGACTAGGGTCGCGACGTTATATAAAGAAGTTTTGTTATACAATGACTGCGACTAGTGAGTGCGACTGTGTCGCAGTTGTCATATAAAATTGAAATTATATTGTATTAGGTCGCATAAAAACGTTTTGTTATACTACGAGTGCGACTAGTGACTGCGACTGTGTCGCAGTTGTTATATTGTATTAAGTCTGCGACCATGGCATGTTTTTTAAATTTTCAATGCTTCTGCTTATTTTACATTATATTGATGCAATTTTTTAATTATATTTTTCGATGTATTAAAATTACAAATTTTATAACTGTAGATATATTTAATTGAAATTTTGTTTGTTAATGACTTTATTCCACTTTAGAATTAAAAAAGGGGTATTTTTGTCAATTTGTTTCACGATTGTTTAGGCGGGATTTTTTTAATTTTTTTGGCGCCAACACACTGCGGCCGATGTGTGGCATATATTCAGCCACGTCCCGCCGGCTGAGAAACTCTCTCAGCCTGCAGGCGAGGTACAGTAACCCCTATATATATATATATATATATATATATATATATATATATATATATATATATATATATATATATATATATATATATATATATATATATAGGAAGTTGATCCTCTAAGAACGGTTCTCACGGATTTCTGTGAGAACTTTCACGTGGGTCGTCGGATCTGATAGATCAAATCAAATAAAACTAGATCTCTATCAGATCCGACGGCCCATGTGAAAGTTCTCACATGAATTCGTGAGAACCGTTCTTAGGGGATCAACTCACTATATATATATATATATATATATATATATATATATATATATATATATATATATATATATATATACACTCCAGCCGCCAGCTGAGAGAGACTCTGTCAGCTGGCGCAAAGTGGCTGAATTTTAACCACTATTTTGACTACTGGTACTAAGGTCGCAGTTTTATATGAGGACTGTGACAATGTCGTAGTGGTTTTATGAGGACTGTTGTCATGGTCGCAGTCTTTTCTAAGGACTGCGACCAAGGTCGCAGTCTTTTCCTGAGGGCTGCTACCAGGGTCGCAGTCCTAATTACACTAAAATTATATGATTTTTTAGGACTGCGATCATGTTACAGTGGGCTGCGATCAAGTTGCAGTGGGTTTGCGAACATATTATAGTGACAGCTGAGAGAGTCTCTCTCAGCTGGCGACTGAGGTACATTTCTCTCTCTCTCTCTCACACACACACACATAAGGTTAGCTACCATGCATGTATGTATGTGATGAAGGCACAAGAAAGCGAAGCCACCACCGAATCCAATTACAGAGCATGAGGACATGTTCTCAATTGTCAAAGCAAGCTGTCTGCTGACCAATTACTACCACCCAACCCCCAATTTGGTGAGGGCGCGGTGAAGCCAGTGGCTCTCAACTCCCACATCACTCACTTGCTGACCTCTAACTGTAGCAAGAGAAATAGGCCTTGTGAGCAGTGGATGGGAAAACAAAAACAACTAAAAGACATTCCCTCTGAAATACAATTTGAGCAGTGGACGGGGATGGCTGCACCTAGTCGTAGTCCCTACCATTATCTAGGATTCGTATCCATCTATCTATCCATATATCTATCTGTCAACCTTGGTTGGCGAAGTTGTTGTCTCTCATCATCACTTACTCCCACCACCACCACCACCACCACTTCCTCTCCTCTTTCCCTTTTCCAACCACATAGGATAACACCACAAACATACAAACATACACAGATGATTCTTATATATATATTTATTTTCTTCCTGTTTGTATGGAAATTCTAATATACAAAAAGATAGATTAGCCAACTGCCAATGGGACCTACCAAGCTCCCTAACCCACATGCCCCTCCAACTCCTCCCCATCCCTTGCCTCCCTTATTGAAGTCCATAGCCAGCCACCCAAATAAAGAAGACAAGTGATCGGTGTTGCTCTTTGATTATTAACAACACACAAGCAAGAGATTCTGTATAGAACAGTAGAAAAGTGCTGCTAGAGATGATGGCCATGGAAGTAGACGATGATGTCTTCTTTGCTGACCTTAGCAAGCATATAGCTCTGCTTATTATGGATGACGACAGCAAGGGGGAGGAATTCCCAGTCCAGAGCCCACCAGTTCATGTCCAGGTTACTCCTTTTTCTTCTTCTCCATATGTTTCTTCAATTCAATATACAGGATCTCACATGTATCACGATGCAAGATAACAACACATACCCATCTCACTCCTCTTCCGCTGCTTCACAGAAAACAGAGGATACGTTAGAATTCTATGGCCTGGGAGACCACTGTTTTTCTTTGTAGATATTAAGAAGATGAACGCAATTCAAAACAATACTGGAGGTTTATAAGACAAACTCTATCAATTCAATTGGTAGGAAGTTATTAGAGCTTGGAGTTTGGGTGTTATATAATTTTCTTGTTTGCTCTGCACTGAAAGCCTTAATTATTGGCTCTGGAGAGTAGAATAAATCTGTCTATCTACAACACTCCACACAACGAGCATAGGAAAGAAGGAAGAAAAGAAAAGGGTGTGTTATCTAGATAACGTGTCAATGGGCCCCACAAACTTGTGCCGTCCGTTTGATGTTTGAAGTTTGAACAACTCGACCTTTCTTCTGGCATGAAACCCCTAAGGTGTCAGCCTTGTGTGGAGCATAAGACTTACACGCATGCTCTTCCAGATCTGACCTTTGTTCACTAACAACAAAAGATATTCACTAATCATTACTCTTTGTATAATGTAATTTTATTAAGACAGTTTAGCTTAATTAATTAAGTTAAAGTTCACTAGTAAATTGAAAGTGGGACAGACATGATAGATTTGATCCTGCTGATTTAGAAAGTGCCAGAGCATAAAAGCTCCATTGAATTTTGTATTCTCTGTTCAATTATTAATGTGGTTTACGCTTAACCTTTTAGGTGATGTGTAGTTAAATTCAAACTTGATTCTATACTGATGCTTTTGCTTAATAATAATAATAATATGTGCAGGATTTGGGATGGAATCATGTGCCACAATCCCTGATGCCACCACCTTACATGTATGAAATGGCCTACAGAAGACAGAGCAAGGGAACTGGAGTCTTCATCCCTCGCGCCTCTGCCCCTACAAGGAAGAACAGAAGTGGGAGGTCGAATTCGATCAACAATGGCTCCCAAAGGCAGCGCGATAAATCAGGAGTTGCAGTTTCTCCTTCTGCCAACAACGACAGGCTACAATCTTATTACTACAAAAACTCTGGCTCACTGAAGAACCGCACTTGATTAAGATTTACTGCCTGCAGTCTGGTTCTGGGACTGGCTTGGAGGCAAACTACATCTATTACTATGTACATGGGAAATAACACCCTTTGCTCTGCTTGATTAATTCTTGCAAAACAAAATAAGCTTTCAAATGTACAGTTCTGTAACTGAGGAAGGGAGGTGGAATTTATTGTCAATGCATTTGATTATTTATTATTGTCATACAAAGCAATGATTAATGGAGACCAAGTAACAGACTGACTTGGTTAGCAAAGACCACTGACATGCACTTCTCTTCTTGTCTGTATCTATTTGTTGATTAAGAAATAAGTACTTCAGTGATTTAAATTATAGATCGATAAAACGTTAATAAAGTACAGACTACAGAGAGAAGCAATTACCAAAGTCAACAGCCGTCCTGCAGCCCGGCAATCGACTCACTTGCATACGCATCTGCAACATTTCACTTTGATATATACCAGATATAAATATCTTCTGTTTAATTTCTTGCACTTCATTTTTTAAGCAATTGAGACTGAAATTTGAAGGACGATTTGCCATCCAATCTTACTAAAACATGATATGTAAGAAACACTTCCAACATTTTTGAGTGCCAAACTCTTAACTTGCAAGAACAAGACGTAGTTCGGGTTCCATATTATTTTGCTTCATCAAAACCAACAACAAAATAAATTTGATATTGCAACTGCAAAGTCCTTAATATTAAAAACTCTCTGTAGTCTGTACTAATTTAGCACTCTAATTTCACGAGAGTTTTAAAAAAAACTCTCGTGAAATTAGAGTGCTAAATTTTGGACTATAAGCAACACTTGATTTTTGACCACATGCAACTCCAGGGGCACTGTTTTGCCGGCTAAAGCATAATAATGAGTATTCTGAAAACAAACTAAACAAGATTACATTCTTCTCAGTTATAATATTTAGCTAGTGAAATAACTAAGAATTTGAGAAAAATAGAACTGCTGGCCAAAATTTGGGTCACTGATTCACTAAAATTAACAAAAATCATATCAAAATGCAGCAAATCACATAGCTTAGACAAAAGTGGCAATTGTTACATCCATAATCATATATTGTTCTGCAAGTACGTGCTATAAAAGTGCAAGCATGTCATTGCAGTAACTTTTTTTTTTTTTTTTTTGAGAGAATGGCTGGACCTTAGCCCAAGTTAATTTATTAAAAAATATATATATAATGAGTAAAACAAGAAGAGAGGGTTGATAGAACCCTCGTACACACTCCTCCCTCCCCATTACAGCACACTCATAGTTATTGCAGTAACTAGTCGTTACAAATTTACAGCAGGTGAGACGGATCAATATATGAATTTGTTTTTTGTTTCCTTTCTTCTTCCTTTTTCTTTTTCTTTCCCTCTCAAGTAAGTTGGAGAATTCTGCAATGTTTCATTAAAGTAGAACATGCTACATCAAAATTACATCTTTGACCAAAGTAGATGAAAAACACGACCCTAAAATCACGACAGGAGAGAGTGAAATTCTCAATCATAAGATTGATCCTGATTTCTCCCTTGAATCCTTCCTTTTACCAGTGCACCAAGCACCTCTTGGTTCGCAAAAGCAGTCATTTTTGAGAAGCAGAATAACAAGTTACAATTCTTATTCTAGCTTTGTTCTTTTTATTTACTGTCATTTGATATCTGTGCGTGGGCTGTCCTTAGAAGTACTAGATGTAACTTTTAGTATGTATTACTATACATGCATGCAGGTCCACTGTCATTTGTCACATGAATGCCAGAGAATGATTTGTTGATCTACCGCAATTGGAAGGAACATGGGGTCCAAATGAAGTCGGTGGCAATTGTTGTTAGCCCGTGAATGAAGGGCCTCAGCCTCAAACTTCTGGTGATGATGAGTCCGTACCACATGCAGACAAGTTGGAAGCACATGGATCGAATCTAATCCACATGCTTGCAGCTGATCAAAAGGATCTCCCCCGAGTACTAGTAGTATTAGTATTCGGTGGAAATGAGTCCAGTTACATCTGCATCTTTGGACTTTGGATTCCGCATGGAATCTGAACCTGGTTGCATGCATGCTATTGTGTCTGTGTATGACTTAAAAGTCTGTCAATTGGTAATGATGTTTAAATTTTAACCGCTGAGAGAGAGTGTGTCAGGCGGTCATGTTTGATGTATGCTACTCTACAGACTAATGTATTATAATTTAAAATTTTAAGTGGAGAATAGATCTTATTCCACTTTTGTATTAGCCTCAAAATTCTTACCATCTAAACAATATGCATTATTAGTAGTGGCAAGATAAACATGATAACCTAGGGCTTTGAGGTACAAGGACATCTTCACCTTCCATATATGGATGTTAACAATGTCAAACATGGGTAGTGACATGAAGTCCATGGTGTGTGTACAAATATTGTGATTAGCATAAAATGAGGATCTTTAACTCTAGGTTGTTAGACCCAAATCAGAGTACCAAGCTCTGATACCAATTGTAAGTTCACCTAGAGGGGGGGTGAATAGGTGATGGCTAATCTAATGGTCACTTAATGCCAAATAATGCAAAGCTAAAACAATTATGACCAAATTAAAACAATAAAAGTATGGTATAACTCATATAACTAAACCTCCCATCTCATGCACAAGTTTAAAATGATTTTCAATATAAACATACAAGGCATAGACTCCCATCCAACCTCCCGTACACACCGCAAGCCCACCGGCTCGCCGAGGCCACACCTCAAACAAGAAGAGTTCGCACCCGAACCCTAAACAACCACGAGCACACTTGCCCGTCTCCTCAAAGAACAAAGAAAAGATCTTTGGTGATCTAAACACTTTGATCACCAATACAACTCTCATTATAACACTCCTATAAGATGAATAGCAATTGATAGCTCAAGTGTGGTGTGAGAAAAGTAAGGAAAGAACTATGGTGAAAAACTCAAGAAATCACTTTAAACACTCTTGTTAAAATCTTCCCTTTAGATAGGAAATATTTGCTCTCTATTTTGTGGAGAAAAACTTCTGAAAAGAGTGGGAAAAACTGGCTCAAAGCTCTCCTAAAATCTTAGCTTAAAACAATGACCAAACCCCCAAATTTATAGGCCAGAAAAATATAGCCGTTGGGGTCTGTCAGAGCTGCCGGTCGACCCGTGCGGTCGACCGCCAACGGTCAGAAATCAGACCGTTGGAGCCACGGTCGACCGCCTGGGTCGACCGACCCACTGGAGCTGAGAGTCTAACTCTCTGTCGGTCGACCCATACGGTCGGCCGAACTTTCCAGAGAGCTCTGCTCTCTGGAGCGGTCGACCCGTACGGTCGGCCGTCCTCCAGTGTACAAAGGCGTGCACGTTTGTGCACGTCGGTCGACCGGTCCGGTCGGCCGACTTCAGAATTAGTCGACTATATATAGGAAGCAAGTCGACTTATCTGAAGCCTGAAACAGTTTTTCTGGGAATAAAAAGTTTGTCTTTTTGGCTTAAATAAAATCCCATAAAATACATAAAAATCTACAAAAATAGTTTAACCAATATACTTTGATAATCAAACATGCTTGCACAAAATCAAGGCATGTTATAAAAGATTGGACTATTTTTGTAACTTGGAAATATTTGGCTCAAGATAAAAACTGTATTTTCCAAAACATGTTTTCTAAACTTTATTTTTCCAAAACATCTTCAAATAAATACAAAAACAAGATATACTTTTAAGGCATAGTGTGTATGGATATGATCCACTACACAATCATAATGAAATATCTATGTTTTTGTCATAAAGCTCTAAACTTAGTTTTGGTTAAAAGATAAGTATATGAGAAACACCAAAAACAATCACTTGAAATACTATTTTGGTTTTTGGTTAAAATTCTTTTCTAAAACAAACTAAATCAAGAGTGTGTGTGCATGGTATACTTGAGCAATCCACCAACTATCTATCCTTTATATTTTATCTAAAACAAAAACAAAATCTTATACCTAGACACAAGTCTTCATCTTCTTGAAGTCTTCACTTGAAGGCTTCTCATCTTCTTGACTTGGTCCAAGCTTGATCCAAAAGCTCCTTAGATCACACCGTGCTAGCTCCAAATCTTGATATTTTATCCTTTGTTGAGCTATGCACCTACTAAGATCTTGATAATGAATCTGTCACTAATTAAACACAAGATCATTAGTAAACATAACTTCATGAGTTGATCATCATCAAAACTAGGGTGATAGGCCTTTGGGCCAACAGATGGTTGTATGGTAATAAGGCATCAAGTCTTCGTGGCGGACCTCATATTCGCCTTTAACCTGATTGATAATCAGTTTTAAATCGCCATAGGCTTCGAGGTAGCGTACCCCCATTCCGTGGGCGAGCTGAAGGCCAATGAGCAGAGCATTATATTCCGCTACATTGTTGGAGCATGATTCCGTCAGAGAGAATGCTCTAGGAAGGACGTGATTTTGTGGAGAGATAAACACATTCCCCACGCCGGCGATGATCCTGCCCTTAGGACCTATTCGCGATGCTCCATCGAAGAACATCCGCCATACTTCATCCTCTGAGGTTATATTAGACTCGAAGACTTCATCTGGAATATCTTCGTGGAGTTTTGAGTTTTCCGGGACTGGATGAGCAGTCAAAAACTCTGCAAGGGCCTGTCCTTTAACTGCCTTTTGAGGGGTAAAGATCATGTTGTATTGAGACAAAAGAAGCCCCCATTTAGCTAATCTTGAATTCAATGATCCTAGCTTCGTCATGAGAAGACGCAAAGGATTTACTCTGGAGATGACATGTATGTTTGGCCAACCAAATAATGTCGTGTCTTCTGAACAGCAAAGACAAGAGCTAAGCACTCCTTCTCGATAGGATTATAACGAGATTCCGTCCCTATCAGAGTCCTGCTCAGATAATAAATGGCCTGCTCGTGACCATTGTCGTCCTTTTGAGCAAGGAGGGCACCAAGAGAATGGTCCATAGCTTTCACATAAAGAAAGAATGATTTTCCTGATGTGGGAGCCACTAAGACTGGAGGTTTTGTGAGATATCTCTTGATGTCTTCATAAGCTTCCTGACAAGCTTGATCCCATATGAAGGAAGCACCCTTTTTCATGAGTCGGGTGAACGGTTGACAGCGGCCAGAGAGATTTGCGATGAATCTTCTGATGTAAGCCAGTCTACCCTGCAAGCCTCTAAACTCTTTGAGGTTCCTCGGTGGATGCATGCTCTGAATGGCTTTGACCTTGTCTGGGTCAAGATAAATTCCTTTTGATGTAACGATAAACCCAAGGAACTTGCCACTCAAAACTCCCAAGAAGGATTTTGTCGGATTCATTTTCAGTTGATGAGCCCGCATTATGTCGAACATTGTTCTCAAGTCACGAAGATGGTCATCCTTGTTGCGGCTTTTGACAGCAATGTCGTCGACATAGCATTCTACCATTTTTCGGAAATGATCGCGGAAGATTGTACTCATTGCCCGCTGATAGGTTGCTCTGGCGTTCTTCAGTCCGAAGGGCATTACAGTGTAGCAGTATACCCCCAAGGGTGTTCGGAATGAAGTATGCTTCTCGTCGCCGGGGTACATTTTGATCTGATTGTACCCTAAAAAACCATCCATAAAGGACATTCCTTCGAATCCACATGTATTGTCAATCATGACATCGGTAATGGGCAGTGGGAATTCGTCTTTAGGACAGGCTGTATTGAGATCACGATAGTCGATGCAGATCAGTATTTTTCCATTCTTCTTGAGGACGGGAACGATATTAGCAACCCAATCTAGGTGCTGTTCCTCCCGTATGAAGCCACATGCAATGAGCTTATGGACTTCGGCTTCAATAGCCTCCATAATGTTCGGGCGAAACCGGCGTTGTTGCTGCTTGACTGGCTTGGCGTCGGGTCTGATATTCAGACGATGCATGACGACTTGCGCATGTCTTCGTAGTTCCATGCGAAAACGTCTATATACCCCTTTACGAGTATTATTAATTCTTCCTTTTCTGTAAGTGATAAGCTTTCACTTATGAAGATGGGCTTAGGATGATCTTGACTACCCAAGTTGACCTGCATCACCTTGTCTTCGGTAAGTGGTTCGCGCAGTTCGAATCGCTTTTTCCATTGGAGATCTAATTGTTGAGCCTATGGTTCCTCATCAGTAGCCTCTGCTGGCTCTAATTGACTGCTTGAAGTCATATTAACAGTGAGATTCTCGAACATCACTCCCACGCTGACATCTGAGTCCCATTCGGAGGATGAGGCAGAATGTGATGGAATTGGTTCGTCGTCTTTGAGTTGAGCCGTTGCTAGTGATGTGGGCGTAACGTACCCCAATCCCCTGCGTGTATTATCATAGTAATTTGCAGGCTTCCCTTTTGGCACAAAGTTACGCAGCAAACTACGTCTTCCTTTTCTGAAATTCAGGCCCTCCCCATGCTTTAGACTGTAGCCCATTTTCTTCATAATATGGCGCGATGGTCGTGCGTAATGGAAGAATTGTGGGGTGTCTGAGTCTGGACTTGAATCTGCGGCTGTGAACCCTCCTGGTTGGGCTCTGCCGAATATTATTGGTAATTGACCTTCTTTGGATGGAGGGATCACCAAAACGGCCCCTTCTACAAACTCCAAGGGTGTGTTGGATGCACTTGGTCTATGTAAAGGCATGTGCAGAGAGCTTTCCATGATGGATTCAGACAACCCAATACTCGCAGGATAATCAAAAGAAATATTATCATTAATTACCCATTCACCCTCATCTTCAGAAAGAGTGTTACATTGGGAATTATTAAGACATGCTATAATTGGTTCACCAATAAAAATAGCTGGCATGTCTGCTTCAGATTCTGAGTCTGCCTCATTGCCACTATCATCATCATCTGGCAATGGTTCTTTGGATGTTTCACCAGTCTCCTGATACAGGAGAGCGTCAGTGAAGTAATTCTCCACCCCTTTGAATGGTTGCTTCTCAGCGAAGACAGTTCGTACTGTCGCGTCATCCTCAACATATTTGAAGCATTGGTGCAGAGTAGAGGGAACGATCCAATTGGCGTGGATCCACGGTCGTCCTAGCAGCAGGTTATATGATGTATCAGCGTCAATGACATAGCACGTCACTTTCGATTTCAGGCTCCCGATTCGGCAACGGAGTCAAATTTTCCCAAGTGGATGACTACTCCCGGCATTGAAACCGTATATTGTACTAGTGGTTGCGAACAACCTATATAGCGGTATACCGAGGAAGTAGAGAAGCCTTTTGGGGATGATGCTGAGCGCGGACCCCGGATCGACTTGTACCCTTTCAATGCATGTTGAACCGATGTATCCGGTGTAGTATAGAGGTCGATCGTGCTTGTTGTCTTTGAGAAGCATATCTTCCGCTGTGAAGGTAATAGCGGGGACCTTTGATTATGCATGATGGCATTCAGGGCAAGAAGACTGAGCGTCATCTTTAGAGATTTCTGGCATGTATGTCAGGAATGACTCTGAATTAGCCAGCGCATCTCTGAGTGCTTCTCTTGTCTCTTTTGAGAGACGAAGGAGCTCGTGTATTGTAATACGAGCCGGGATATTAGCCAGCTGGGCCAATATGTCAAAATGAAAGGGCGTGTCAAGCTATAGGCCTGAAGACTTCTTCAGGACACGGTCGAACCAGACTTCTTTAAACTTCTCTTTACCCTTGGTTGGAACTGAAGCGGATGCTGGTATTTGTACTGACGTTGTTTGCTGTTGTATCTCGTCAGTAGTCTTCTCATACTACTTTAAGTATGATTTTTCGGATCGAGTACCCGTCGGTTGAGGTACATCGGCCTGCGTTGTGCAAGCATGCTTTTCTCCTTCAGAATCACTGAGGGAAGCTAACGTAAGATTGTCATCGTCTAGCAGGATGGAGATGACATTCCAATATTTGCCCTTCGACTTGGGCTTCTTTGAATCCCACTGTACGTCTTGGACAAGGTCTGGATGTATCCACATGACTTCCCCTGTCTCCAATGTCAAGGGAACAAGACCTCTATTATCCTGAGTTTTAGCCGCAGGATGTTTGACTTCCAACCGTGGCACAGGGACTGGATAGGTCCCGTCAGGAACTGTGACTTTTGGGGTTTTGTCGAACTCGAGGGTCACCATATTGGCAGTGACTTTCTTCTGCTCTGCCTTCAGTGTCAGGACCCCTGTGTCGATCAAGACTTGAATTCTTTCCTTGAGGACATAGCACTTGTCGGTAGGATGGTGAATCATCCTGTGGTAGAGACAGTATTTGGGGTCATTCGTGCGTCCTATCTCATTGGGACGTCGAGCCTCTGGTACCTTCATTTTATTCCCTTTGTGGAGTAAATGAAATATTGTGACCACCTGATCGTCTCTGAAGGAGTACTGTTTTGGAGGGAACTTAGACTCCTGATTATTGAAGCCGCTCTTCTTGGCTTTCGACTGTACGTCCTCGGACAATTCAACGGACATAGTCTCCTTCCCTTTAGCTTGAGAAGACTGCGCTATGTCGCTACGTCTTTTGTTGTTCATACCCCATTTGCCTTTAGGGGTAGAGGGTTCAAACTTTTTAGCCGACTTTTCGGCTATCTCAGCTTGTTCGACCAGTTCTTTCCAGGTATGGGCTTTGACAGCCCCCATGCGAACCTCTACTTGGTCTAAGAAGTTGTGCCTGCACGTCTGTATGAGCATGGGTAATGGCATCTCTGCTGGGCACATCAAAGACAAGTTTCTGAATCACTCAATATAGTCACAGACAGATTCGCCCTTCTTCTGCACGGTGGAGAGGAGCTTGTCCATGGTTACCTCGGTATCGTCCTCAAAGAAACGAGAAAGGAATCGGGTTTCCAGGTCGATCCAAGAATTGACAGAACCCGGAGGGAGACTTCGGAACCAATCAAATGCTACCCCCTTTAAGGTGCCAATGAACAGCCTAGCCATGATAGCATCATTGTCTATAACATTACCAGTCTGAGACCGGAAATAGTAGATGTGCTGGTTTGGCGAGCTCTTTCCATCATAGGTATGCAATGTTGGTGGTTTGAACTTCGGTGGGTATGGCACTGAATCCCACTCCAACGGGTAAGGACGGACTATCCCTACTTTCTTTAACTCATCCCTTTGAGCTAGGGATGTGATTTGAGCTTGAAGGCCCTTAAGGACTTCAGCGTTTAAAGAAGAACCCTCCTTGGACTTTTCCGTCTTCAGCTGGTCATTGTTAAGATGTTCTTCCTCGTCATGATTACTCCCGGTATCATTGTTATTCCGGTTATTAAGGAGTTGAGCGAGCATCTGTTGAATGTTGTCCAGAGCTTCTCTCTGAGTCTTAGAAGTTTGCTCCTGAGCTTCCAAACGTCGACGAAGGTCGTCATTATCATTATCAGCCATGTTTACTGATGCTCTGTCTGTTCGCACCGAGCTGACTGTCGCCGAAGAAACATACCCGCTATCTTTATCTTCTTCATCAGGCCACTGGACTGATCTCCTCTTTGGTTCCGGCGAGGTTACTGCCGTTGAGGAAGATGGCTGCTCATAACTGTAGGATATCACAACCCTAGATCTGGTGTTTCGGAAGACACCCTCTTCATGCACCAAGACTTCGCCTAAGCCTGGGTTGTAATCTGGATCTGGGAAGCTGTAGGGAGTGTCGTCAGATGCTTGTCTGCCCCTGCGCAGTTCTCGTCCTCTTCCGGTCATGTTGACGGATGCAGAGGGTAGATCTCGCGAGACGCTCCTTTTATGATGTTTCACCGGGGTTTGTACCGACAGCCGATCAAAAACTGATCGTCGGCCTGGAGAAGTGGCGGGGATTGGTCTCAGCCGGCAATAGACCGAGTGGAGTGTCACCAGCTGACATCCCATTTGTTGACAACAGGGGGGAGTAGTTCGAAAAGATTTCGACTTCCGTTTGTTCGTCAAGAATTCCCGCAAGTCAGACCTAGTTGGGCTTAAACGATCCAGCGCAGAAGCTCTTTTGGATCGCGCATAGGACGATGTCCTGCTCCTTTTATCACCGCAGAGGGGATTAGCAAAGAATAGTGCTTCAGTTCTAGCTTCGCGGCTAAAAACCTTGGAAACGCCCTTGGGCGCTGAAGCTGCATAAGCAACGCTATCAGCGCTTAGGGACAATCCCTTAGCTCTGCCACAAAGTGTGAGCTTAGCGCTTGACGAACCGGAGGGCGGAGCACGCTGTGGTGCTTTATCCGCTGTGTTGCTGCGAAGGCGATTGGCCTTAGATAGTGCTTCGGTTCTAACCTCGCGGCTAAAAGCTTTGGAAACGCCCTTGGGCGCTGAAGCTGCATAAGCAACGCTATCAGCACTTAGGGACAATCCCTTAACTCCGCTGCGAAGAGCGAACGAAGCACGCTGTCGTGCTTTGACTTGGGCTTCACGGCTGTGGACGCCGCGCGTACGCTGTGGTACAGTAGCTTCGCTCATGAGAATGAGGCTGGCGCGAGGCGCTGTAACGCCCCGATCCTGTCGGATACGGAGACATTACTGCAACGTATATACGCAAGTCAGAAGTACCTTCACGTATATACGCTAAGCATCAGTACAGGCAAGAATCAGAGTACGGAAGCAAGTGGTGCATTATACATTCCAACACATGAGTACAATTACAAAGTTATCACCAGAGGTGACAAATATTACAATAATATTACATCACCAGAATGGCGCAATTGCGAGAATACAAAGAGATGTACATTTATGAACAGTATAATAGGCACTCACGAGTTTACAAAAGGAAAACTCGAGAGGCACACAGGGGGGCCTGGAAGGATAGAGCTTCAGATGGTCAGCTGGGGATCCATGCTACCGCTGCGCCACTCTGATCAGCAACAGGGAGAATCCACTCACTTCAAGCTCCATGACCTGGACATGAGAATCCAGGGGAGTCAGATGAAACTCCCCAGGCGAGTGGTGAAGCAAAAGCCAAGTGGCGAGCAAGGGTAAGCACATGTATAGCGATAAAACCAAATAAAGCCGAGGACGAGCAAATCTGATTGTATGGTTTCAGATCACGGCTCCATGAGACTAGTACATCAAAGGAATAATCCAAACAAGGAAACCCTCATCTATATACCTTTATCTCATGTCACCATAATCCAAGCACATACAACCCGACTGTACTCAGGGCATGATAAGATAATGAGCAGGAGGCAGGTGGATACAAGGAAATAGAGCAGGGCATGAGCAGTTAATATAATAATAATCATAAAACCGGAAATCTGATGTAAAATCCAGTACAAGCAAATATGGTAAGGCATATCACAGATTCATAGCCGTTTAAGCTGCAGGCTTCAGTATGCGTCCCATTCCACATACCTCTACTTACAACTTAAAGAGCCGGTTATTAGACACTTTATTATTACTCGTCTTACCCTGATATCTAGCTATGTGAACTAGCGTCCCAGCACACATAGATCCATATCCGAGTAAAGCAAGGTTGTTATTGGAAACCAGCGGGGGTATCAACGAACTATGTTTACAGTGGGTCCCGTACATACCCGGGACCACGGCCCAGGATTGTTCCGTTGCTTGGTGACGGAACCTGCCGCAAGGCTAACAGGAGGGACTTATGTATGCCCTTATCATGATTCAGGAGGAGGGAGCCAGCACTCCCCTCGGTCGCCTGGAGGCCCACAGGTCAGACCGGAAGTTTTAGTTGCACAACATGCCTAATACCACTGTAAACACGAACACATATTGATAGCCGCATGTTTCCCCCGACCCGATGCAAGTTGTTCCTTTTATGATTTATTAGGTTAATTATCAATTTACGGAAATAACAGGAGCAGGACATGATCAGGAATTCAGGAGTTCGGGTCACTGATCATGATACAGGATAACAGGTCACTGTACATAGTACAGGATAACAAGACAGGATTCCCGTAAATGTGATAATCATAGGTCAAGTATATCATGCTGGGTGTCAAGGGATAGCATGACAAGATGGTGATATTAGACAGGTAACCAGTCATGTCAAGAGATTGATAATAATCCGGTGGCAAGTCATGTCATAACAAGGGGTCTTGCCAAGTAGTAGCATGTCAGGTGTTAGGTGATAACAAATCAGTTGTCAGGTGATATACATGTGTTAAAAGTAATATGAAAACGACAAGTAGTATAGACAGGTGTCAGGCATGAAGTAATGGCATGGGGTAGAATAGTAGCTGAGCACAAACAAGCGGAGCTGAGCAAGCTGGAAGCACAGGCAGCGAACAGAGTTTAGACACTAATGCGCTCTGCGAGGTTACCGGGATACTCGGATCAAGATACGAGTAGAAAATCCGGCAGCAACTCGCCTAAACGAATTTAGTGAATAAAGCACTGAGCGCTAAGCATGCTCACCAGGCGGAGCTGAGAAACCTGACGATCCCAATCACGCCTCTTTCGAGACAGTGAGGGACCGGAGGCTGAACTGAGAGACCTGTCGGTCCCAATCACCTCTCTTTCGAGACAGTGAGTGACCGGAGGCTGAAGGATCGGCCACGCATGGTATGAAGCAGTAGGATACATCACAGACATAGTATATGTACAAGAATGAAACTACCCTAGTACAAGCATTCGTCACAGAGCAATACATGTCCAGACATAGGCACTCGGCCATACACAATTACAGGGACTCAGCCCAATACAAAATACATGGAAACATGAAGTAAAATACATATCGACCCGACAAAGCGGGGAATCCCAAATGGAGGCGAGAGCGAGAACACTCGCCTAAATCACCGGGAAGTCGAAAAGTCTGGAATCCATGGAACTCGCGCACACGCCATAAAATAATATATATTTATGAGGAGAGAGAAAGTGAAGAGGAGAGAGAAAGAGTGAGAAGCCTAGAGAGAGAAAGGGACACAGGGAGACGCGGGTTGAGGAAGTGAGACGCGGGGGTACGCGTCGCAGGAATGGCAGACGCCGGAATAGCAAACGCGGAAATCACAGACGCGAGGATCGCGTCGCGAGAATAGCAGACGCGGGATAGCAGACGCGGGATTCGCGTCGCATAGATGCCTCAAACGCGAGATCTGCGTTCAAGTGCGGACGCGAGGGAAACGCGGACGCGGACGTGGGTTCCGCGTTGCGTTGGCACAGGAAGAACACAGACGCGGGAATAGACTCTGCGTCGTGTCAAAACAGAAACGCGCGGAGCGCGTTAAGGGATTGCCCAGACGCGGGGTGAGATCCGCGTTAGGAAAGTCTTGGCGAGGAAAATCACTCGCCGACAAGATTCCTTGCTGCGCCCGACGAAGGGAAGTTCGGCCCCAATCCAGAAGGAGGGTACCGGCCCTAAGTCTTGCCGACGAAGAAGAGCACGGCCCCAATCCAAAAGGAGTGGCCGGCCCTGAAAGGGTCATGTCCATATGGAGAAGACGAACAGGAAGAGGAACCAGGAAGAGAGAGAGAGAGAGACTCAGGAGAGAGAGAGAGAGAGAGAGAGGGTCAACAGGGGAGAGAGAGAGAGAGAGGGATGAAGGCAGGAGAGAGAAAGAGAGGGAGTGAGAATAGGAAAAAGAGAGAGAGAGAGATTCAGGAGAAGGGGGCTGTTGCCCCCCCTTCTTCCCGCTCACGCACAGGGGGCTTCAGCCCCCTGGCCGGAACAGCCGCCGGCCAGGCACCCACGCGGCGCCCAGGGCGGCGCCGTACGTCGCCGGAGAAGGGGGTGGCGCGCGGCCACCCCAAGGAGGAGGGGAAAACAAGGAGAAGTTGGGTTTTGAGGTAGTGGTGGAAATGATGATTTGGTTGTTGATTTGAGGTGGTGGAGGAGAAATTGGGAGGTATGGGAGGAGGAGGAGATGTAAGTGGTTGTGGTGGTGGTGTTTGGGTGGAGAAGGAGGTGGTGGTGGAAGTGATTTGAAGAAGATGATGATGAAGAAGAAGAAGGTGGAGATGGTGGTGACTTTTGAGGAGGACGGAAATGGTGGAATTGTTGGTGTTGGAGGAGAGAAACTTGGCCGCCGGAGTTGAGGTCCTCGCCGGCGATGGTGGCCGGAACGCCGGCGGTGATGGCGGGTGGAGGCGTCGGGCTCTCCCATGGAGAAGAAAAGGAGCAAGGAAAATGAAAAGAAGAGAGGAAGAAAAGGAAGAAAAGAAAAAGAAAAAGAAAAAGAAAAAGGAAAATGATTTGATGGGTGGATGGGAGAGGGAATTAAATGAGAGAGGGGTGGTTGTCTCCCACGTGGGTGAGGAATGGGCTGTGGTTGGTGGGAGAAAAGAAAGGAAAGAAAAGAAAGATTGGAAAAATAACAATATTATAATATGGCCGCGAAATATCGACTGTTCCGGAAAAATCCCCAAAAATACCCGGAGGTAGAAAACGTCATCCTGAGGAATAATATGAAATCGGTTTTCCAAAATAAAATCCCGTTTTCAAATTAAAAATCCGGAAGTCAGCCGCCGATACCGGTCCACACCGGGTCGGTCGGATTTTGATAAATTCTGAAAAATCTCAGAAAATGTATTAAAGAAGAAAATATGATTTTAAGAAGTAAAGTGAAAGCGGATTTTAGAAATTCAATCCTGATCGTAAACTAAAAATCCTGGAATCAACCAGCGATACTGGCCGATACCGAATCCGGTGGAATTTTCATAAATTCGTAAAATCCTCAGAAAAAGGTATTTAGGTAGGAAATATGATTTTGAGAAATAATGTCTAAAGACACTTTTAGTAATTCCAATTAGTTTGTAAATTAAAAATCCGGGAATCGGTCAGCGGCACTGATCGACACCGGTTTTGAAGATTCCCAACTTAATTCAGGAAAATTCCAGAAAATCATAGAAAATCTAAAATATTGGAAAACGATGTTCAAAACTGAAATTGGTCAAATCGGAATAGTAGAAAGACCAAATCGAGTAATTCTCTAGGATCGGGCCCTCGGTTCAGACTAGGGCTGACTCCGAGTCCACGAATCCAAATCCAAGACAAAACGTTCATATGAATAATTCATAATACAAAACAAATACAAGAAGTAAATCGAAAAATACGATCGAAAAATCTGAATACGCAACTAAGTACGTATTCCGGGAGCGGGGTGTTACATTCCATCCACCTTACAAAAAATTGCGTCCTCGCAATTTCGATAAGGGGTGAAATGAACACAAAAAGGTAGGAATGAGGATTATGCCAATCAAGATATGAATAACTATGAGTTGTTCCCCCAGATTGACTGAACAACTAACTCAGGACTAAAGCATCTCTGCACTTCTGCCGTATATATACATCCTCTGACGGTGTCATAATAATACTGATCTGATGTCTGCTTATAAAAGAACACTGCCAGAACTTCAAAGGACTAACCCATTCTGAACAATATAAAGTGAGCTGACTTGGTAAGATAATCAATAATACTTCGATCAGACTGTGAGCTAAAGCTAATGAAATCCATAGTGCTGAAGTCCATAATATAATATAAAACCCTGCATAGTAAGATGTTATCCTTTTGCAGTAGAATCACTGACGGCTGCATACTGGGCTTTGTTAACTCTGAAAGATGTAGCCAAGAATATAAAATAACTGTGAAGAATTTGGAATACTGACTTATGAATGATAAACCGACTGCAGATGAAACAGGAAGAAGATATCTGAGCCCTGTAAGATTTGTAGAATGGATCATTGACAAGGCCATGGCGATAGCTCAGATATAGTGATGGAACTTTGTTCAGCAGATCCATAAAAGTACGCTAGAAGAAATCCGAGGAATGGCTAGAGTGCCAAGCACTGAAGGGACTAGCCACGGATGAAACCAAGCCTGGATGAGGTTATCGCGTAACACAGCTCAGGTGTTAAACATTAGGGTGCGGCGAGGCTAACGCTCTGCGAGACTCGCATATAGCGAAGTTCACGCGACAAAGCCAGCGCGTAACACAACGCTAAATGCTAAGCACCAGGGTGTAGCGAAACTCACACCCGGTTAGGTTCACGGATGACTAGAACACGACCCTCGCTAGGCGAGGCTAGCGGAGCCTTTGGTCCACCAATTTAATAAAAACTGCCAGGAGTTGGTGGCTCTGAGAATATGATCAAGAAATTATAATAACTGAGACGTGTCCCGAATGCTGTCTTCTGAATAATAATCGGACGGCATATTAGCTCTGAGAAAACCCGAGTTCCATGATCATAGTCGAAGAAATCATGATCGCTATTAGAGTAATAGAAAATATCATAACTCTATCTGCCAGAAGTCCTGATTCTGAAATGTCGTTATATATACTGACACTTCTAATGAATTGATGCAATCTATCCGACTTACATAAGTGACGACTACTCTGCTTGATGTGCTAGTCTCCCATGATGTATCCAGAATATAAGAATATAACGCGGGGCCGAAGATCTGCCCAATATAAGATAATGTGATATACCAGAGTCGAGAAGCGCCAGAACATAATTAGAACGAACCACATCTGCCCGGCTGTTACCTCACTAGTCAACACATATCTTAAGTTGGCATAAAGATCACGAAAATCAGAATAAATCAGAATAACAAAAATAGAAGAGATAGGAATCATGAAATAGGGAGAGAGATAGGACGGACTAGGATTAATGGAGATAGGGCAATGAAGAGGGTATGATATAGAGAAGTTACCAACTCTCGGACATGCTAAAAATGGGAATAATTAGTTACGGTCAGTACTTCCAGAGTTCCTCTGCAGATATTGAATGCCCTTCCTGTTCTCACTCCATCATATTGAGCATCCTGACTTCCCCTCCAGTCAGATCATATGTTTGCTTCCCTTCACCATGTGCCCTAGTTCTTGGTCTCCTTTGTGTATGACTCCATACTTAATACCGGGGATGAAGCGAGATAATTCATAATCTTTCTGGCGATTGTGTTGCAGGTGTCCGGCTTTAGACAATATCCACATGTCATATGTTGGGGGCAAGGTTGGAGGGATGACTTAGCTAGTAGGGCATCCAGAGGCCTGTTTGGACCTTTACTTTCCTCAATTGAGAGGGTCTCTTCGTCAACTTCATCTGCATCTTATCCTGATCTTTCTCCTCTGGGTCCATCCTACTTCCCGGATGATGACAAGAGAACTTGAGAATACTCCTTAGGCTGCTTGGGAATAAGAAACATCTTGATCCTCACCTTCATTTCTCACTAAAATATTGCTTGCTCAGTTCTCCTTGTAGGCCATCATGTAAGACACCGACCGACTATACCTTTTTTGCAGTGTACTTATTTACTGTTCAATCTCCTTACTGCAATTTGATAAATCATCCTTTCATTTCTTTCTGAGCCATTACAGAGAAGAATCTTCTTATAAAAACCCTTCGAGAACTAGTCCCAAGTGATGGGCTTTTCCAGTCTTACTGCTTCTACTAACCACCACGCCTTGGCCGTACCTTTCAACTGAATCCTGGTCATTTCCACTTAGTCCTCGTCAGGGACCCGAGTTGACTTAGAAGATCCATCAGGTTTGCTGACCACTGCTATGCATTCCTGGCTTCTCCATGCTTGAAAAGATTGCCGGCTAGAGTTCCCTGGAATCCGATAGGTTGTCTGGCTTCTGTTCCTGGGGTGCAACCAATAATCCTCGGTGCGAGACCTTCATCTGTCCTGGATCGTGTTTCATCATATTTTGCAGAGATAGTCTTAAATCAAGATTTTCTCCATTAGGGTTACCCTAGGAAGAACCAGAACCGTTATGATTTCCCATCTTTTCATGTCCGAGTTGGTCCAAGAATAACAAGAAACTGAAGTATGAAAGGATGGGAGAACTTCAGAATTCAAGGATAAGATTATCAAGAGAGAATGGATAACTTTGTACTTGTAGTTGGATTGTATAACCAAGACTCATGCATTCCAGTTGCAAATTTCTTTACCATTAATTTGCCGTCTGGACGTACTGAGGAGGTGAGAGCCTAAGCCCTGATACCAACCTGTAACGCCCCGATCCTGTCGGATACGGAGACATTACTGCAACGTATATACGCAAGTCAGAAGTACCTTCACGTATATACGCTAAGCATCAGTACAGGCAAGAATCAGAGTACGGAAGCAAGTGGTGCATTATACATTCCAACACATGAGTACAATTACAAAGTTATCACCAGAGGTGACAAATATTACAATAATATTACATCACCAGAATGGCGCAATTGCGAGAATACAAAGAGATGTACATTTATGAACAGTATAATAGGCACTCACGAGTTTACAAAAGGAAAACTCGAGAGGCACACAGGGGGGCCTGGAAGGATAGAGCTTCAGATGGTCAGCTGGGGATCCATGCTACCGCTGCGCCACTCTGATCAGCAACAGGGAGAATCCACTCACTTCAAGCTCCATGACCTGGACATGAGAATCCAGGGGAGTCAGATGAAACTCCCCAGGCGAGTGGTGAAGCAAAAGCCAAGTGGCGAGCAAGGGTAAGCACATGTATAGCGATAAAACCAAATAAAGCCGAGGACGAGCAAATCTGATTGTATGGTTTCAGATCACGGCTCCATGAGACTAGTACGTCGAAGGAATAATCCAAACAAGGAAACCCTCATCTATATACCTTTATCTCATGTCACCATAATCCAAGCACATACAACCCGACTGTACTCAGGGCATGATAAGATAATGAGCAGGAGGCAGGTGGATACAAGGAAATAGAGCAGGGCATGAGCAGTTAATATAATAATAATCATAAAACCGGAAATCCGATGTAAAATCCAGTACAAGCAAATATGGTGAGGCATATCACAGATTCATAGCCGTTTAAGCTGCAGGCTTCAGTATGCGTCCCATTCTACATACCTCTACTTACAACTTAAAGAGCCGGTTATTAGACACTTTATTATTACTCGTCTTACCCTGATATCTAGCTATGTGAACTAGCGTCCTAGCACACATAGATCCATATCCGAGTAAAGCAAGGTTGTTATTGGAAACCAGCGGGGGTATCAACGAACTATGTTTACAGTGGGTCCCGTACATACCCGGGACCACGGCCCAGGATTGTTCCGTTGCTTGGTGACGGAACCTGCCGCAAGGCTAACAGGAGGGACTTATGTATGCCCTTATCATGATTCAGGAGGAGGGAGCCAGCACTCCCCTCGGTCGCCTGGAGGCCCACAGGTCAGACCGGAAGTTTTAGTTGCACAACATGCCTAATACCACTGTAAACACGAACACATATTGATAGCCGCATGTTTCCCCCGACCCGATGCAAGTTGTTCCTTTTATGATTTATTAGGTTAATTATCAATTTACGGAAATAACAGGAGCAGGACATGATCAGGAATTCAGGAGTTCGGGTCACTGATCATGATACAGGATAACAGGTCACTGTACATAGTACAGGATAACAAGACAGGATTCCCGTAAATGTGATAATCATAGGTCAAGTATATCATGCTGGGTGTCAAGGGATAGCATGACAAGATGGTGATATTAGACAGGTAACCAGTCATGTCAAGAGATTGATAATAATCCGGTGGCAAGTCATGTCATAACAAGGGGTCATGCCAAGTAGTAGCATGTCAGGTGTTAGGTGATAACAAATCAGTTGTCAGGTGATATACATGTGTTAAAAGTAATATGAAAACGACAAGTAGTATAGACAGGTGTCAGGCATGAAGTAATGGCATGGGGTAGAATAGTAGCTGAGCACAAACAAGCGGAGCTGAGCAAGCTGGAAGCACAGGCAGCGAACAGAGTTTAGACACTAATGCGCTCTGCGAGGTTACCGGGATACTCGGATCAAGATACGAGTAGAAAATCCGGCAGCAACTCGCCTAAACGAATTTAGTGAATAAAGCACTGAGCGCTAAGCATGCTCACCAGGCGGAGCTGAGAAACCTGACGATCCCAATCACGCCTCTTTCGAGACAGTGAGGGACCGGAGGCTGAACTGAGAGACCTGCCGGTCCCAATCACCTCTCTTTCGAGACAGTGAGTGACCGGAGGCTGAAGGATCGGCCACGCATGGTATGAAGCAGTAGGATACATCACAGACATAGTATATGTACAAGAATGAAACTACCCTAGTACAAGCATTCGTCACAGAGCAATACATGTCCAGACATAGGCACTCGGCCATACACAATTACAGGGACTCAGCCCAATACAAAATACATGGAAACATGAAGTAAAATACATATCGACCCGACAAAGCGGGGAATCCCAAATGGAGGCGAGAGCGAGAACACTCGCCTAAATCACCGGGAAGCTGAAAAGTCTGGAATCCATGGAACTCGCGCACACGCCATAAAATAATATATATTTATGAGGAGAGAGAAAGTGAAGAGGAGAGAGAAAGAGTGAGAAGCCTAGAGAGAGAAAGGGACACAGGGAGACGCGGGTTGAGGAAGTGAGACGCGGGGGTACGCGTCGCAGGAATGGCAGACGCCGGAATAGCAAACGCGGAAATCACAGACGCGAGGATCGCGTCGCGAGAATAGCAGACGCGGGATAGCAGACGCGGGATTCGCGTCGCATATATGCCTCAAACGCGAGATCTGCGTTCAAGTGCGGACGCGAGGGAAACGCGGACGCGGACGTGGGTTCCGCGTTGCGTTGGCACAGGAAGAACACAGACGCGGGAATAGACTCTGCGTCGTGTCAAAACAGAAACGCGCGGAGCGCGTTAAGGGATTGCCCAGACGCGGGGTGAGATCCGCGTTAGGAAAGTCTTGGCGAGGAAAATCACTCGCCGACAAGATTCCTTGCTGCGCCCGACGAAGGGAAGTTCGGCCCCAATCCAGAAGGAGGGTACCGGCCCTAAGTCTTGCCGACGAAGAAGAGCACGGCCCCAATCCAAAAGGAGTGGCCGGCCCTGAAAGGGTCATGTCCATATGGAGAAGACGAACAGGAAGAGGAACCAGGAAGAGAGAGAGAGACTCAGGAGAGAGAGAGAGAGAGAGAGAGAGGGTCAACAGGAGAGAGAGAGAGGGATGAAGGCAGGAGAGAGAAAGAGAGGGAGTGAGAATAGGAAAGAGAGAGAGAGAGAGATTCAGGAGAAGGGGGCTGTTGCCCCCCCTTCTTCCCGCTCACGCACAGGGGGCTTCAGCCCCCTGGCCGGAACAGCCGCCGGCCAGGCACCCACGCGGCGCCCAGGGCGGCGCCGTGCGTCGCCGGAGAAGGGGGTGGCGCGCGGCCACCCCAAGGAGGAGGGGGAAAACAAGGAGAAGTTGGGTTTTGAGGTAGTGGTGGAAATGATGATTTGGTTGTTGATTTGAGGTGGTGGAGGAGAAATTGGGAGGTATGGGAGGAGGAGGAGATGTAAGTGGTTGTGGTGGTGGTGTTTGGGTGGAGAAGGAGGTGGTGGTGGAAGTGATTTGAAGAAGATGATGATGAAGAAGAAGAAGGTGGAGATGGTGGTGACTTTTGAGGAGGATGGAAATGGTGGAATTGTTGGTGTTGGAGGAGAGAAACTTGGCCGCCGGAGTTGAGGTCCTCGCCGGCGATGGTGGCCGGAACGCCGGCGGTGATGGCGGGTGGAGGCGTCGGCCTCTCCCATGGAGAAGAAAAGGAGCAAGGAAAATGAAAAGAAGAGAGGAAGAAAAGGAAGAAAAGAAATGAAAGGAAAAGAAAAAGAAAAAGAAAAAGAAAAAGGAAAATGATTTGATGGGTGGATGGGAGAGGGAATTAAATGAGAGAGGGGTGGTTGTCTCCCACGTGGGTGAGGAATGGGCTGTGGTTGGTGGGAGAAAAGAAAGGAAAGAAAAGAAAGATTGGAAAAATAACAATATTATAATATGGCCGCGAAATATCGACTGTTCCGGAAAAATCCCCAAAAATACCCGGAGGTAGAAAACGTCATCCTGAGGAATAATATGAAATCGGTTTTCCAAAATAAAATCCCGTTTTCAAATTAAAAATCCGGAAGTCAGCCGCCGATACCGGTCCACACCGGGTCGGTCGGATTTTGATAAATTCTGAAAAATCCCAGAAAATGTATTAAAAAAGAAAATATGATTTTAAGAAGTAAAGTGAAAGCGGATTTTAGAAATTCAATCCTGATCGTAAACTAAAAATCCTGGAATCAACCAGCGATACTGGCCGATACCGAATCCGGTGGAATTTTCATAAATTCGTAAAATCCTCAGAAAAAGGTATTTAGGTAGGAAATATGATTTTGAGAAATAATGTCTAAAGACACTTTTAGTAATTCTAATTAGTTTGTAAATTAAAAATCCGGGAATCGGTCAGCGGCACTGATCGACACCGGTTTTGAAGATTCCCAACTTAATTCAGGAAAATTCCAGAAAATCATAGAAAATCTAAAATATTGGAAAACGATGTTCAAAACTAAAATCGGTCAAATCGGAATAGTAGAAAGACCAAATCGAGTAATTCTCTAGGATCGGGCCCTCGGTTCAGACTAGGGCTGACTCCGAGTCCACGAATCCAAATCCAAGACAAAACGTTCATATGAATAATTCATAATACAAAACAAATACAAGAAGTAAATCGAAAAATACGATCGAAAAATCTGAATACGCAACTAAGTACGTATTCCGGGAGCGGGGTGTTACAGGCGCTACTGATCTTGAATTGGGCGAAGGTACTGTCGCCTTTGTATCTTCGCGGCTAGCAGCATTGTTGGAGCCGGTAGGCATCTTGCCTTTTTCTTCGCGTGAGAGACGCACTTCTGGCGTAGCTACGCCTGAGCCTTTGCCCAGAGCCTTCTGTTTTGGCCTCCACATCTGCTTTGACAAGGGAGACTTAGGTTCGCAAGGAACCTGACTAGCCACACGCGAGGCTGAGAGGTGTTGGCAGAATTCTGCTCCTGGTTCCTGTTCTGAAACCTTAGTCATGGAGACCTTTCTATGCTTCCGTGCATGAAGCATTAGACCACCCCCAGAGAGGACTTCTTCAAAAAAAAATTTGGTCGAAGTGAACGACCAGGTTTTCGAAAGTGGTGGACTTGGACTGCGGGCGTGCTTCCTTGTTGCGCCAGAGAACCGCAGTAGGCTCGCAGGGAGCCTTATCTGTCTCCGCAGAGACTTGTATTGAAGATTTAGCCAGAGAGGCTCTGGCTGCACCGGCTTTCCCGAATTTAGAGATAGACCCGAAGGTCTGTTCGTCGCATTGCGACACTTGATTCTCAGCAGTGGAGAATTCAATCCCCAGCGGAGTCGCCATCTTATTTTCCATTGATTTGCAAAGGAAAAAACTTACAAAAAAGAGAAGTTGAGGAGCTAAATTATAAGTAATACAGAAGATTACAAGTAGATCTCCTCAGAGATTCTGGAGAAGTGTGCCGATAGGAGTCTGGTCAGCGCACGACCACTTTGTCCCTTTGACGATGCGAGCGATGAGATTCCCTTCTCGCCTGGTTCGGGGAATCAGAGAACAGAAGGTTGGTAGAACCCTCTTGTTACTTCTCAAAACCGCCTTCGCTTAGGAATTCCTTCTCGCCTGATTCCGGAGATTCCTTGAGAGGAAGGAAGGTATTAGGGTATCAGCACCCTGATTAGAGAAGCAGCTCTCTAAAAGTCTCTGAATTTAAGAGAATAGATCTCCGTTTGTACGCATAGTGCGTCCTCTCGAGAAGTTGTGAAGAAGTCCTTGCGTGTGTGGAGCTTTTCGTGCGCGCCCTCTCCTTGTGCCCCTGGTGGGCTATTTATAGGGAGAGCAAGGGTATAATTGTCCCTTAAAAATATAGAAACAGATTGAATCAAATCTGTTTAAATTTGGAAAGTAGCCTTGCTGCGAGGCTAGGATCAGCTTCTGCGAAGCTAGAAGTAGCAGGTCGGTTGATCCTCTTGATCTGTTTTGATTCTTTCCATATAGTTGGAAGATCTCCCCTGATCCTCTTACTCGTTTTAGGAGAGTTAAGAGATTATGACAATCAACTGCAAAATTTGATCTCAGATTTGATCTTGATTGGATTTGATCTCAATCCTGATTAGATTTGATCTCATCTGGAGATTTAATTGGTTAAAGGTTGACCATAGCAGACCCGCAGCGGCGCTGCCCGCAGCGAGCTCGCAGCGGAGTTGGAAGGCGCATCTGGCGAAGTCAGAAGAAAGCTCTTCAGCAGAGCTAGATAACATCTGTGGCGAAGCTACCGAACATCCTTCTGCGCGGTTGCGTGTGTGAGCGAAGCTAACTCTCTCTGCGGAGTTAACTGGCGAAGCTATAAGTTAGCTTCCTGGCGGAGCTGTGAATGGCTTCAAGGCGAAGTTGGATGATCTTAGCCTCTCAAGCGAGGCTGTCCCTTTGGGCTCATGTGATGCTAAGTGCTAGCATCTTAGACCTGCTGAGGTCTGTTTAGAGATAATCTGGGCTTACTGTCTGCTTCACTGGATAGTAGAGTCCAAGTTGCTTCCTTGTCCCTTGGGGATGGGTGAGAACTGGTCGTCAGCTTATCTGTCACTTGTCTTTAGTAAATGTCAACAAGTACAGAACTGGTCGTCAGCTTGTCTATCGCTTGTCTTTTGTAAATGTCAACAAGTTTAGACATTGTTCGGACCAATCAGCCTATCTTTCACTTGTCTTTTGTAAATGTCAATAAGTTTAGACATTGTTCAGGCCAGTAAGAATCTTGTCTTTTTTAGAGTGTCAACAATCACCACCATTGAGCCTCTAGTTATCTTGAGAACACCATCTCTAACAGATATTGCATGACCTAATGATTCCAAGGCACCAACAGAGATAAGATTATTTTTCACTTGAGGTACATACCCACTTTCTTCAGTTTTTGTACCATCCCATCAAACATCTTGATCTGGACTGTACCATTCCTTCCATGTTACACTGGCGATCATCACCCATAATAACAGAACATCCATCTAACTTCTCAAAGTTAGAAAATCAATCCCTGTTTGGGCATATATGATAGGTAGCTTCAGTATCTAATATCCACTCAGAATCTCTTGAGTAACCACTAATAGGAGTAGTAACGGAGAAAGAGAATACCAGAGTTTTAGGAAACCACAATTGGATTCGACTCCTTTACAGAAACGAAGTCTGGAATCTGAGCAGGAGAGGTAGATTCGCCTGTCGGCCGAACAGGCGGTCAACCAACCCATCCTTTCGGCCGACCGGTCGGTCGACCGAACCCAACAGAGAGTTAGGCATGCCAGTCGGTCGTCCGTGCCGGTCGACCATTCTCCTTCTGCGGCTGACCAAGCTACGCCTGTGCACGTTGTGCACGCCGGTTGACCGGGCGGTTCTGGCCTGCAATTTGCTGCGTTCTCGCTCCTTTTGGATTCCGATGTCTACACTATTTCTTCTAAAGAGTATAAAAAACTCTACAATAGCTTTTTATCTCCTATCTCCCTACATGCAGCATTCTCTAATCCATCAGCAAACGCTCGAATGCTTCTCCAGTAGACCCCATCATGCAATCCGGGATTGAAAACCATAACATCGGGAGCTCGATCCTCTAAAAGTACTGCCACAGCAATTGCCTGAAATACTCATTCTTGAGCGACTCCAAGCCCGAATTGTTCCTGGTGGCGTTCCAGTGACCATTGTAGATGCTGGTGATCCTCACAGATTCAGACTCGTTCCTCGGGTTGGCGAATTTCATATGAGATCGTCACGGAACTTGTAGGTCAGTTAATTATCCCAGCACAAAATTGAGCAAATTCCTAATTGTGTCGACGTGATTGGAGTCGCCCGAAAAGCAAAGCCACTTGTTGTTCAAACACTGCCAAGCTAAATCCGAAGTGTAAATCCTGAAGGAACAATTTGCAGAATAAACCCAACCATTGCTCTCTAACGTAGCCAACGGCCCATCGCACCACGGGCCATGGCAGGGGAAATCAGACTCAAGACAACGGTACCAGCCGGCATCATCGATCGTACATTGATCTTTCCTCGCGTGCCAGGTCCATCTCCTTCACCAAAACTCACTTAAAAGATCCCAGCTCCAACAGACTTGCTACTTTCCATTGATGTGCCCAAAGTGTTCTCTCTATCTGATCAGCATGCCAGCATTTTTGGATATTTTTACCTTCTATTCCTAACCTAACATGTTGTTTCATACATGCATTCCATTTACGCATCTACTAAAGTTAGTAATTAGGAATTTCAACTTTAAAAAGACAGTTTAAATATCACAACAAATAAGAGCCTTCAGAAGGAAGAGAGAGGCCCTTTCTTTTCCTTTCTAAGAAGAAGAAGAAGAAGAAGAAGAAAGTGTGTGATCCTAACGAAAAGTATGACAATCAAATCAATGAACTAAATACTTTTTCCATGTAATGATGTTCTTTAGACTTTCAAAGTATGCTTTCATGCTTTGTGATTGTGGGATGGTATCCTATCTTTTCAAAGTTGTTCAGATTTGTGGGCTTGAGATAGTGATCCTTGTGGCTGTCAATGTCATTCTTTCTTTTAGGAAATAGAAGGTGAAGCTGAATTGCGCACTTATCAGTTTTATTGCTACCACTTCACACAGACACAGAAAGAAAGACTTCTGAGGGCATGAGCATTATACACTAACCGCGATAGTTAATGATTGAAGAGATGGATGGAATCCTTGACTTCAAGGTTGTATTCTGGTATTGCTCTTCTGCTGTGGGAACTTCCTTTCCTACTACATAAAAGCTAGCACGCAGAAAAGAAAAAAAAAAGCCGATCTAGTCAATCCATGATCCAACATGTAACATTTCATATTAAATTTTACTTTTTTAAGAAAAGGTCATTTTCATATGAAATATGCATTAATAATTTCTCTGAATTCTAGATTCAATGACGAATGTGCAGGCATGTTCGAGTTCTCACCATCCCAAATACAAACCCGAAGGCAGTCAGTTTCTCTCGTCTTTGTCAACCTGTATAAAATCAACATTAGTCAGTCATTTCGGCACCAAAATGGGTCAGGTAAGAACAAGCTGCAGTTGCAAAAGCTGTATTGAAGAATTGACACGAGGCTATGAGCCACTGCAGGGTAACCTCACAAACATGTTCTTCACTTCACCTCCTGAATTAGCACAAACTGATTTTCCAACCTCTTACGTAATCAATGGTTCTCTTGAGTAGAGTAAAATACAAAGTGAAAATAAAACTACAACCAGACAAATGAATCAAAAGTTACATGGACACACTGAGAAACACCAAACTGAATATAATTTCTCGAGGATTTGTCAAAGCTAGTACATTGAAATTGTAAGTAATTGGGGGTTCGGTTGGCATGTTGCTAAGTGATCCTCCTACCTTTGTGCAATGCACATCTTTTCCTTCCAGGAACTGGGGATTTCCTACACGTTGAACCATCCCCCAAACCGACACCACATACTACAGCTAAGTTCTTGCCCTCCTCAAAACTTTCTAGGCTCATCATTGGAAGCATCACTGCAGTCCTTTGCCCTTTATGTTCCTCGCACCTTTTTCTGCCAGAAACTGGCTTCCTCCTGCAAACATACCCATCAGAGACCACTCCACAGATATCACCACCCTCTTCAATCTCCCAGCATTCCGTGCTTGTTGGTAACTTATATTTATTTACTGTAGCTTTCTTCCCTTTATGCTCCACACATCTTTTTCTACCCCAAACTGGTCTGTTTCTACACATTGTTCCGTTACCACAGATCACACCACAAATATTATACTCCTCTTCTTCACTCTTAACTACTTCAACTGAGTGAGGTTGACATTTCCAAGATGCGGTTTCCTTATGATCAAATAGTTCCAATAATCCAGTATGAGGCGCATCATGGAGTTCAAGTTTAGTTATTCTTCTGCCTTCATGTAATTCACATCTTTCTCTTCCATATGCTGGCAACTCGGTACAAAGAGAACCATCTTCTAAGACCACACCACATGTAGTTGTGTTAGCCTTACTCGTTATGTTCCTGCTTAATTCTGGACCAGTTCCAATAATTTTCTTTCCCTTGTGTTTTATACACCTTTTTCTCCCAGATATAGGTCTGTTCTTACAAACAGCCCCATTGCCAATGGCTACTCCACATATTTTGTGATTTTCTTCAAGGCTGTCATTTCCAGAAATGAACCAAAGCTGGGACTTCCCAAATTTGAGGACTTGGGGAAGAAGGTAACTTTTCTGATCATCCAGTGACACACATGAATCTATGTTGATTCCTGCTTTCCCGCCAAATGCTGGATGCTTCCAAGGCTGGAGTTTTCTAAGAATAGTGTTGATTTGGCTGGCATCTTTGGAATCAAACTTTGAAAGGATTTCCTCACGGCGACAAGCACCATTTCCACATTTATTCCATGCATAATCAAAGACACCGAGCAGCTCAGCCTCTGTCTTCTCAGCTTTCTTCTTGTCTAGCATCTGAAACAGTTTGTTAAGCATTGAAAGAGAAATCAGAGAATGAATTTGCTTGAAATCCAAGAAGCAAGTTGTGAAACAATCAGAGAAAATATTTTCTTGAAATTCAGAAGGCGAGTCAGGTAACCTTAATGATGTGAACCGTGTGCGCGCATGTGATGTAAAAAAAATCAATAATAAACTCTAACTCTCTACGCTTCACCAAAATTACGATCTTGGTAGGACAATAATTTAAAATTTTAATGTTAACTAATGGATTTCAACATTCAAGTGTAGTTTAGTTAGATAGTTCTAGCCTAACAAAATCAATATAATACCCAGTTATGAGTGTAATCGATCTACTCGCAATATTGAAGATAGTGGGACACAAGTTCAACAGAATCACACGCTCACGATAAAAGTGAACAATGGGATACTGATAAAATTAGAGATAAAATTGTGCGAAGTAATCCGATAAATAATCTAAATTACCTACTGAGTTCCCATGTATTCATTGTTGATGTTGATGCGCTATTTACTGATCCGATGCTTCAGGTTCTGTCGAAGACGGACTGGTCTGCGATGGCTGCAGTTGACGAAATAACCCATGGTTGGTCTACACAACCGGCAGCAGCGACTTCTGACCTGGCTGGTCTGGTTAACTATCGGTAGCAACGTCTGCAAAACCAGCAGCACCAACCAGTGGGCTGGTGTGGCCTGTTAGTACTTGGAGTGCCTCATATTCATTGGAGAAGAATTCAGATTTTTGGCAGTTTCTAATACGGATGTCTCCTATTTTGGTTTGGATACAGATTTTCTATTTCTCTAAGGAGGTACTGATTTGAGTTCGTGTTAGACTAGTATCATCCTAGGTGCCTATATAAACCCCTCAGGGGTGTCCTTTTGAAGGTGTGTCAAGAATTCAAGAGAAATTCTAGAATTCTACCATTGAAAGTTGTGAGAGAGATCTCATTTTAATTCTTGTATTTTCTTCAATAAATATTTCTTCCCTCCTCCCTGTGGACGTAGGCACATTGCCGAAACACGTCAAATCTTGTGTTCCTTGGTTGTGTAGTGATTGCTTGCTAGTGATTGATCTCTACGCTTCGCTTCCGCTGCCGAGTCTTCGACTTGGTGTTCCTCTGTTGTTTGATCGGTGATAGATCATCAATAATTGGTATCAGAGCGATGGCTAGCAAGACGACCACAATAACCAAATTCGTGATGGAGAAATTCGACGGGAAGTTCAACTTCCTGTTGTGGAAGATGCGAGTAACATCATTACTCGTGAAAGAGGGCACACACAAGTCCCTGCTTGGTATTAAGAAGAAGCCATCGAAGATGGAGGATGATGAGTGAAACGACATCGACTTCCGTGCAAAGGCAACGATCATACTGTGCCTATCAGATGAGGTCCTCTATAACGTGATGAACAAGTAGACAATTGTTGGTCTTTGGTGTAGGCTGGAGAGCCTGTACATGACGAAGAGTTTGTCGAATAAGTTCTTCATGAAGAAGCAGTTATATAGCCTTTAGATGAAGGAAGGTGCGCCTATTCTACAACATCTCAATGCTTTTAATAGAATTTTAAGCGATTTGTTAGCTTTAGAGGTTACGCTAGAAGAAGACAAAGCTCTTTTGTTACTCTCTTCTCTTCCATCAAGTTATGACCACTTGGCGACCACCATCATATATGATAAGAAAACCTTAGAGTTAGAAGATGTCAGGCAGAGATGCTCCAGAACAACGAGCTGATGAAAAAGACAATTTCTACGGAGAAGGCCTCAGGATTATTTGTCAAGGACCAGAGGGGAAGATCAAATAGTAGGAGATCCAAAAGGGATTCAGAGGCTTCTAGCAGTTTCTCTTACTACTTTTGCAAGAAATCAGAGCACATAAAGAAAAATTGAATGAAATACAAGGAGATGCTGAAAAGGAAAGGCGGCAAAGATTCTGATGGGGCTAGTACCAGTGGAAAGTCAGATCAAGTCGGGGTTGTCAAAGAAGCAGATGAGGATTAATGTGATGTCTTGACAGCTAAGTCAGGAAAAGGTAAATACTTAGATGCTTGGTTACTTGGTTCGGAGCCCGCATATCACATGTGCTCAAAAAGAGAGTGGTTCAGTACTTACGAGTCTTATCATGGAGGCTCTATCCTGATGGGAAACGACGCCGTGTATAAGACTGTTGGCACCGCAACATCCGTATGAGGATGTTTGATGGACAGGTTCGAACTCTCACGAATGTTCGACACGTTCCGGATTTAAAGAAGAATCTTCTCTCGTTGGGAGCTTTAGTAGCTCGTGGGTACAAGTTTCCTGGTGCAGATGGAGCAATCAAAGTTACTAAAGGCTACATGATGATTCTCAAAGGAGAACAAACAGCAAACTTGTACAAGTTGACAGGAAGCATTATTATTGGTGATGCTTCAGCAACAACAGAGGAGGATACTACAAGACTTTGGCACATGCGTCTTAGACACATGAGCGAGCGAGGTCTTCAAGTCCTACACAAAAGGAGTGCTCTACCAGGTATCAAAAATTGCTTGATCTTTGTAAATTTTGCATTATGGGTAGGCAACGTAGAGTAGCTTTCTCTACATCTCAGCACAAGACAAATGGCTTGTTAGATCTCATACACACGGATGTGTGGGGGCCTTCGCCAGTAGCATCCATTGGAGATGCTAGGTACTATGTTACTTTTATAAATAATTTTTTAAGAAAAGTTTGGGTATACTTCTTGAAGCAGAAATTGAAAGTATTTCAGAAGTTCAATGAGTGAAAAACTTTAGTGAAAAATCAGACGGGGTGGAAAGTAAAAGTCTTGAGGTCTGATATAATGGAGGCGAGTACACCTCCAAAGAATTCAAAAATTACTTAGCAAGCAAGGGCATCAAATACCAACTAAGTATTTCAGGGCGACCAGAACAAAACGAAGTAGCAGAGCGCATGAATCTGACACTTACAGAGCGTGCCCATAGTATCAGATTACATGCTGACATGTCAGAAGAATTTTAGGCAGAGGCCGTGAATCATGCAAGTTATTTGGTAAACATGTCACCATCAGTAGCTATTGATCTTCAAATCCCAGAGGAGATATGGCGAGGAGTCTCTGTGGACTATTCAACCTTACGAATTTTCGGTTGTCAGGCATGTAGTTTTGTTGATGGTCCGAAAAGGAACAAACTGGAGTTCAAGTCTAAGAAGTGTATCTTCATCGGGTTCACCAAAAGAGTCGAGGGTTTCAGACTTTGAGATCCCGAGAAAAGGAGCGCCTTTACCAGCAGAGATGTGGTCTTTGACGAAGATTCAATGTTGCGAGAAAAGCCAAAGACAAAGGATAAAGCGCAAGGTGGAGCTTCAAACAGTTCGGCAGCAGACACTAAGGAAAAGGGAGTCAAGTTCTCAAATAGCCTTAAAGGGCCTGAAGGGTCATAAGAGGACTCCTCAGATTCAGATGGAGACAAACAAGAGGCTAACTCAAGAGCAACCTAGACCGTTGAGGCGGTCAGTCAGAGTTACGGTGCCATAAACAAGGTATGGCTGGGATGGGGATCATGTCTCGTTCGCAGTAGTAACAGAAACATGAGAGCCTGACAGTTAAAGGGAAGTGGTCGAGGCAGATGACCACAGCAAGTGGATTACAGCCATGGAGCAAGAGATGGAGTTTTTGGATAGAAATTAAACATGGACGTGAGTCAGTTTCCAAAGAACTCCAAGGCAATATGTTGCAGATGGGTCTTTCGTAAGAAGGACAATGAGCAATACAAGGCAAGTTTAGTTGCCAAAGGATATGCTCAGAAGGAGGGTATTGACTACAATGAGATTTTCTCTCCTGTATTCAAGCATACATCTATTCGGATGTTATTGGCGATAGTTGCTCATTTTGATCTAGAGTTGGAGCAGATGGATGTTAAAATAGCGTTTCTGCACGGTGAGCTGGAGGAGAAGATATACATGAAACAACTTGAATGTTACATTCAAAAAGGTAAAGAAAACAAGGTTTGTCTTCTAAAAAATCCCTCTATAAACTTAAGCAGTCTTCCAGAAAGTGGTACAAACGGTTCGACTCTTTCTTGATCAAGGCCAAATGCAACCGATGTGAGTATGATAGTTGTATCTATTTCAAACAGAGTGATGATCCAACATATTTGTTGTTATATGTGGATGATATGCTAATTGATGCGAGAAACAAGACACATGTTCAGAAGTTTAAAGCTCAGCTCAAGAAGGAATTTGACATGAAGGATTTAGGAGAAGACAAAAAGATCTTAGGTATGAAAATCACTCGAGATAGAGACTCAGAAGGCTATCCTAGGAGAACTATGTTCTCAAAGTGTTGGAGAGATTCAACATGACAGAAGCAAGACCAGAACACCACTCTTTGGCAGGTCACTTCAAATTATCCTCCAAGCAGTGTCCACAATCACTGGTAGAGGAGGAAGAGATGTCTCGAGTACCATATGCTAGTGTGGTGGGATCACTCATGTATGCTATGGTATGCACTAGGCCTGACTTAGCCTATGCAGTTAGTATAGTAAGTTGGTTTACGGCAAATCCAGGAAAGCAACATTGAGAAGCAGTGAAGTGGGTGCTACGATATCTGCGAGGGGCTGCGAGACTAGGCTTGGTGTTTCAGAGATTGGAAATGGGAAAACCTATATTACTATAAGACTGTGTTGATGCAGATTATGCAGGAGATCTTGATCAGCGAAGATCTACAACCTATGTGTTCACAGTAGCTGAGTGCGCCATTAGTTGGAAGGCAGAGTTGCAAGATACAATTGCTCTTTCAATGATAGAAGCGGAGTACATAGCTGCAGTTAAGGCATCAAAGGAAGCTTTGTGGTTGAGAGGATTGATTGAGATGATCAGTATCATAAAGGATTCAGTTCGGGTTCATTGCGACAGCCAAAGTATTATTCATCTCGCTAAAGATCACAAGTATCACAAGCGGACGAAGCACATTGATATGAGATTTCACAAGATACGTTAGTGGGTCGTTGATGATAAGGTGATCGATTGGGTAAAGATCAGCACGAAGAAGAATCCAGCGGATATGATGACGAAGACCATCCCGGTGGAGAAGTTCAGAGCATCTCTGAACTTCATCAAGGTTCTCCAAAGGTAAAATGACGAACGGGCTCTTGGGAGCGAGTCATGTGAAGTCACAAAAAGAGGGAGAAAGGAAGGTGAATGAAGCAGATGCCAATTTCTACGGAGGGACTCAATGAACATGAGTCAAGGTGGAGATTGATAGTATTTGGAGTGCCTCATATTCATTGGAAAAGAATTCAGGTTTTTGGCAGTTTCCTAATACGAATCTGTCTCATGTTTTGGTTTGGATACATGTTTTATATTTCTCCAAGGAGATACTGATTTGAGTTTGTGTTGGACTAGGATCATCCTAGGTGCCTATATAAACCCTCAGGGGTGGCCTTTTGAAGGTGTGTCAAGATTTCAAAAAAAATTATAGAATTCTACCATTGAGAATTATGAGAGAGATCTCATTGTAACTCTTGTATTTTCTTCAATAAATATTTATCCCCTCCTCCCCGTGGACGTAGGCACATTGTCGAACCAAGTTAAATCTTGTGTTCCTTGATTGTGTGGTGATTGCTTGCTAGTGGTAGATCTTCTACGTTTCTGCTTCCGCTATCGAGTCTTCAACTTGGTGTTCCTCTGTTGTTTGATCAGTGATAGATCATCAACAATTTGTAAGGACTCGGGGCACCATTTCAAAAGACTAGCCTTACAGGTAGAGTAGTCCAAATCCTTATATACCCAAGACCATCCCCATGACTATTTGTTAAATCCTAACAATTCCCCCTCGAACAAAGAGTCTTCCTGTAAGCTCATCTTCACACCTGGAAGACATGCTCTACGAGATTTTCTTCACTGCGTTTCAACACACATCTTACATGAAGCACAACTTGCAGCTTATTACTCCTCTTCATCGCGTTTGCAGGCACATCTTACGTGAAGCAGGACTCTGCTGTCAATCTCGAGAGCCCAACTTAGCTTTACAAGGACTTTATTGCGCCTTTTTGTGCCCTGAGAATTGAGCAGGTTTTATCTGTTAGTATTTGGAATGCTTCATATTCATTGGAGAAGAATTCAATTTTTTGACAGTTTTCTAATACAGATCTGTCTCCTAGTTTGGTTTGGATACGGGCTTTCTATTTCTTTAAAGAGGTGCTTATTTGAGTTCGTGTTGGACTAGGATCATCCCAGTTCAAAGGTGACCTTTTGAAGATGTGTCAAGAATTCAAGAGAAAATCTAGAATTCCACCATCGAGAGTTGTGAGAGAGATCTCATTGTAATTCTTGTATTTTCTTCAATAAATATTTCTCCCCTCCTCCCCGTGGACGTAGGCACATTGCCAAACCACGTTAAATCTTGTGTTCCTTGGTTGTATGGTGATTGCTTGCTAGTGGTAGATCTTCTACACTTTTGCTTCCGCCGCCGAGTCTTCGACTTGGTGTTCCTCTGTTGTTTGATCGGTGATAGATCATCAACAATTGATATCAGAGCGATGGCTAGCAAGACGACCACGACAACCAAGTTTGAGGTAAAGAAATTCAACGGGAAGTCCAACTTCCTGTTGTGGAAGATGCGAGTAACATCGTTACTTGTGAAGGAGGGCACACACAAGGCCCTGCTTGGTATTGAGAAGAAGCCATCAAAGATAGAGGATGATGAGTGGAACGACATCGACTTCCGTGCAAATGCGACGATCATACTGTGCCTATCAGATGAAGTCCTCTACAACGTGATGGACGAGGAGACAATTGCTGGTCCTTAGTGTAGGCTGGAGAGCCTGTCATGATGAAGAGTTTATCGAACAAGCTCTCCAAGAAGAAGCAGTTATACAGCCTTCGGATGAAGGAAGGTACGCCTATTCTACATATCAATGCTTTTAATAGAATTTTAAGTGACTTATTAGCGTTAGATGTTAAGCTAGAAGAAGAAGACAAAGCTCTTCTATTACTCTCTTCTATTCCATCAAGTTATGACCACTTGGCGACCACCATCATGTATGGTAAAGAAACCTTAGAGTTAGAAGATGTCAGGCAGATGCTCCAGAAAACGAGCTGATGAAGAAGACAGATTCTACGGAGGAAGCCTCAAGATTGTTTGTCAAGGGTCATAGGGGAAGATCAAAGAGTAAGGTACTCAAAAGGGATCCAGAGGCTTCTAGCAGTTTCTCTTGCTACTTTTGCAAGAAACCAGGGTACATCAAGAAAAATTGTATGAAATATAAGGAAATGCTGAAGAGGAAAGGCATCAAAGATTCTGTTGGGGCTAGTACCAGTGAAAAGTCAGATGAAGCCGAGGTTGTCGAAGAAGCAGATGAGCATTCATGTGATGTCTTGACGGCTGAGTCAGGAAAAAGTAAATACTTAGATGTTTGGTTACTTGACTCGGCGTGCACATATCACATGTACCCAAAAAAGGAGTGGTTCAGTACTTACAAGCCTCATGATGGAGGCTCTGTCCTGATGGAAAACGACATCGTTTGTAAGACTGTTGGCATCGGCAACATCCGTATGAGGATGTTTGATGGACAAGTTCGAACCCTCACGAACGTTCGACACGTTCCGGATTTAAACAAGAATCTTCTCTCATTTGGAGCTTTGGAAGCTCATGAGTACAAGTTTTCTGGTGCAGATGGAGCAATCAAAGTTACTAAAGGCTTCATGACAATTCTCAAAGGAGAACGAACAGCAAACTTGTACAAGTTGACAGGAACATTATTATTGGTGATGCTGAATTCAGCAACAACACAGAAGGAGGATACCACAAGACTTTAGCACATGCGTCTTGGACACATGAGCGAGCGAGGTCTTCAAGTCCTACACAAATGCTCTACCAGGTATCAAATATTGCAAACTTGATCTTTGTAAATTTTGCATTATGGGTAAATAACGTAGAGTAGCTTTCTTTACATCTCAGCACAAGACAAAGGGCTTGCTAGACTCATACACACGGAACCTTCGCTAGTAGCATCCATTGGAGGTGCTAGGTACTATGTTACTTTTATAGATGATTTTTCAAGGAAAGTTTGGGTATACTTCTTGAAGCAGAAATCAAAAGTATTTCAGAAGTTCAAGCAGAGAAAAATTTTGGTGGAAAATCAGACGGGGCGGAAGGTGAAAGTCTTAAGGTCCGATATTGGAGGCGAGTACATCTTCAAAAAATTCAAAGACTACTTAGCAAGTAAGGGCATCAAACACCAGCTAAGTATTCCAGGGCGACCAAAACAAAATAGAGTAGCAGAGCGCATAAATCGGACACTTACAGAGCGTGTCGTAGTATCAGATTATAGGCTGACATGTCAGAAGAATTTTGGACAGAGGCAGTGAATCATGCGAGTTATCTGGTAAACATGTCACCATCAACAGCTATTAATCTTCAGATCCCAGAGGACATATAGCGAGGAGTATCTGTGAACTATTCAACCTTACGGATTTTCGGTTGCCCGGCATACAGTTTGGTTGACAGTCAGAAAAGGAACAAACTGGAGTTCAAGTCTAAGAAGTGTATCTCCATCGGGTTCACCAAAGGAGTCAAGGGTTTTAGACTTGGGGATCCCGAGAAAAGGAGCGTCTTTACTAGCAGAGATGTGGTCTTTGACGAAGATTCAATGTTGCGAGAAAAGTCAGAGACAAAGGATAAAGCGCAAAGTGGAGCTTCAGACAGTTCAGCAGCAGACACTCAGAAAAAGGGAGTCGAGTTTTCAGATAGTCCTAAAGGCCTGAAGGGTTAGAAGAGGACTCCTCAGATTCAGATGGAGACAAACAAGAGGCTACTCAAGAGCAACCTAGACCATTGAGGCGGTCAGTCAGTTACGGTACCACCAACAAGGAATAGCTAGGATGAAGATCATAGCTCTTTCGCAGTAGTAACAGAAACAGGAGAATCTGACAATTACATGGAAGCAATCGAGGCAGATGACCACGGCAAGTGAATTACAGCCATGTAGCAAGAGATGAAGTCTTTAGATAGAAACCAAACATGGACGTTAGTCGATCTTCCAAAGGACTCCAAGGCAATAAGTTGCAGATGGGTCTTTCGCAAGAAGGACAATGAGTAATACAAGGCAAGATTAGTTGCCAAAGGATATGCTCAGAAGGAAGGTATTGACTACAATGAGATTTTCTCTTATATAGTCAAGCATACATCTATTTGAATGTTATTAGCGATAGTTGCTCAGTTTGATCTAGAGTTAGAGCAGATAGATGTTAAAACAACGTTTTTGCAAGGTGAGCTGGAGGATAAGATATACATGAAACAACCTGAAGGTTACATTCAGGAAGGTAAAAAAAACAAGGTGTGTCTTCTAAAGAAGTCCCTCTATGGACTTAAGCAGTCTCCCAGGTAGTGATACAAACGGTTCGACTCTTTCATGATCAAGGCCAAATACAACCGATGTGAGTATGACAGTTGTGTCTATTTCAAGCAGAGTGATGATCCAACATATTTGATGTTATATGTGGATGATATGCTGATTGCTGTGAGAAACAAAACACATGTTCAGAAGCTTAAAGCTCAGCTTAAAAAGGAATTTGACATGAAAGATTTGAAAGAAGCCAAGAAAATCTTAGGTATGGAGATCACTCGAGACAGAAGCTCAGGCAGACTTTGGCTAAGTTTGGAGAACTATGTTCTCAAGGTGTTAGAGAGATTCGATATGGCAGAAGCAAGACCAGTCACCACTCCTTTGGCAGGTCACTTCAAATTATCCTCCAAGCAGTGTCCACAATCACCGGAAGATGAGGAAGAGATGTCTCGAGTACCATATGTTAGTGCGGTGGGACTACTCATGTAATGGTTTGCACTAGGCCTGATTTAGCCTATGCAGTTAGTACAGTAAGTCGGTTTATGTCAAATCCCTGAAAGCAACATTGGGAAGCAGTAAAGTGGGTGCTACGATATCTGCGAGGGGCTGCGAGACTAGGCTTGGTGTTTCAGAGATTGGAAACAGGGAAGCTTAGGTTACTACAAGGCTATGTTGATGGAGATTATGCAGGAGATCTTGATCAGCGAAGATCTACGATGAGCTATATGTTCACAGTAACTGAGTGCGTCATTAGTTGTAAGGCATAGTTGCAAGATACAATTGCTCTTTCAATGACAGAAGCGGAGTACATGGCTGCAGTTGAGTCGTCAAAGGAAGCTTTGTGGTTGAGAGGATTGGTTGAGACGTTTAGTATCATACAGGATTCAGTTCGAGTTCATTGCGACAGTCAGAGTGCTATTCATCTCGCTAAAGATCACAGGTATCACAAGCAGACGAAGCACAATGATGTGAGATTTCACAAGATATGTCAGTGGGTCATGGATGATAAGGTGATCGATTTGGTAAAGATCAGCACGAAGAAGAATCCAGCGGATATAATGACAAAGACCATCCCGGTGGAGAAGTTCAGAGCATCTCTGAACTTCATCAAGGTTCTCCAAAGTTAAAATGGTGAACAGGCTCTTGGGAGGAAGTCATGTGAAGTCACAAAAGGGAGAGAAAGGAAGGCGAATAAAACAGATGTCAATTTCTACGGAGAGACTCGATGAACATAAGTCAAGGTGGAGATTGTTAGTATTTGGAATGCCTCATATTCATTGGAGAAGAATTCAGTTTTTTGGCAGTTTCCTAATACGTATCTGTCTCCTATTTTGGTTTGGATACGAGTTTCCTATTTCTATAAAAAGGTGTTGATTTGAGTTCGTTGGACTAGGATCATTCTAGGTGCCTATATAAACCCCTCAAGGGTGGCCTTTTGAAGGTGTGTCAAGAATTCAAGAGAAATTCTAGAATTCCACCATTGAGAGTTGTGAGAGAGATCTCATTGTAACTCTTGTATTTTCTTCAATAAATATTTCTCCCCTACTCGTGGACGTAGGCACATTGTCAAACAATATTAAATCTTGTGTTCCTTGGTTGTATGGTGATTGCTTGCTAGTGGTAGATCTTTTACACTTTCGTTTCCGCTGCCGAGTCTTCGACTTGGTGTTCCTCTGTTGTTTGATCGGTGATAGATCATCAACATTATCCCTCCTCAGACAAATAGTCTTGGCCTCCTTGCAAGCCGATCTTCCTCACTCCTCATCCGAGAAGATCATATGCTCAATCGAGGTCACTCCTCTTCATTGCGTTGGAGAGCAACACTTCTTACATGAAGCACCTGGAGCATGTTTATCTCCCTCGAGAGCTTTCTTTTATAGATCCAAGCTTAACAAGGGCCCACTAAGACTTTCGTTGCGCCCTGGGGGAATCGAACATCACCCACACACACGATTAAGTTCGGGGCATGGCTCTGAAACTTGTAAGGACTCGGGGCACCATCCTAAAAGACTAGCCTTCTAGGTAGAGTAGCCAAATCCTTATATACCCAAGACCATCCTCATGTCTAGCCGATGTGTGACTATTTGTTCGACCAAAATCCCAACAATCCCCCTCTCGAACAAAGGGTCTCCATATAAGCTCATCTTCACACCTGGAAGATATGCTCTACTAGATTCTCTTCACTGCGTTTCAGCACACGCTTTACATGAAGCACAACTTGCAGCTTATTACTCCTCTTCACCGCATTTGCAGGCACGTCTTACGTGAAGCAGGACTCTGCTATCAATCTCGAGAACTCAACTAGCTTTACAGGGACTTTACTGCGCCTTTTGTGCCCTGGAGGATCGAACATCACCCACACACATGACTACGTTCGAACATGGCTTTGATACCACTTGTAAGGAATCGGGGCACCATCCCAAAAGACTAGCCTTCTAGGTGGAGTAGCCCAAATCTTTATATACCCAAGACCATTCCATGTCTGACCGATGTGGGACTATTTGTTCGACCCTAAATCCCAACAACACTAGATGAAGATAAGGTAGCGACAGCAATCTCTAATCTGCGAAAGCAACAGATCCAGCCGGCAGTCTGACGAAGTAGGTGGCGGTGGAAGACAACAACCGCGGCAGCAGCTGAACAACCGCGGCAATAGATGGAGATGATGATCAGTTTGCTGGCGATCGCAGGGAAGAGGAAGATGGCCGGAGAAGACGACGAGGATGACATGAAGAGCAGGTCAGCTGCTTAGGGCAGTGATCGGGTGTGAGGAGGCGGCAGGAAAGGGCGCGTTGGTGCGCGTGATGGGACTGTGCGAGATCGCAGCGGTTGGAGGTTGTCGACGGGATAGCCTGCGGGCCTTGATGCTGTTGTTGAGCGGGAAGATGTTGGGTCATGATGAGGTTAACACGCGAGGAAGATGAGGAGGTAGTCGGTGATCGCAGTCGATCACTCAGGCGGCAGTGCTCGGGCGGTTGTGCTTAGCACGAGTGGTGGCGAAGATGAGGATGAGAGCAGGTGGCTGTGAAGCGGAGAAAGCTGATGGCGTCAGGGTATGAGGGGAGAGAGAGGAGAGAGGATATGGGGTCTACATGGGAGAGGGAGAGAAGAAAGGAGCATGCGGCGTGTCTTTATTCTGTCTTCCTTTTTTTCTTCTTTTTTTTGTATCCGAATAGAACTACGATTGTTGTAAAGGTAATTGATTTTTTTTAAAAGATAAATAACATGGGCTTCACACTCCTAAGTGTGATCTAAGGGCTTCACACACCAAGATAAAGGAAAGAACTTTCATTTTAGAGAAAACTCAAAAATTTCTAATAAAATCTGCATTAATTTTATTTCTCAAGACTTTTGCCTATTTATAGGCTTACAAAGATTATGACTTGTTTCTACAACCGATGTGGGACTAAAAACAAGACTAAATCATAAAAAATACTAAATAAAATTAAATAAGACTAGACTCAAAAAGAAAAATATAGACTCGATTCAAAGTCTCGCATAGCCTTAATGTCCTCATCATGCTCCTCAGGTGGGAGAGAATTCGAACCCGTCGAGTGAGGTGTAGAAAAACTCTCATAATGCTCCAACACATCTGGGTCAATCTGTTGCAAATCACTGCGATCCAATCACATATCCTCAGTATCCAATTTTTCTTACCAACAAATCAATTATCGTTGGCTTACACCATCTCTATTAGAGATAATTTCATCATCTAAAATTTTATCAATTTTCTCTGCTATATTAGGATGATTATTTGGGAGTGGGTGAAGTGAGAAGCTCTCATAAAATGGTTCAAAGGAAGGCACATTAACCAATGGGTTGCTAAAGTTAAAATCAGGACCCTTGTAATCTACTAAATCCTCAATATTGAATGTAAAATTGATTCCAAAATCTTTAAAAAGATCTATAACATAAGCATTTAATTTCTTCAAGATTTTGAAAAATCCAGCACTACAGGCATGAAATCTTTAACAATTCCCTGGGGGACACCGTTTCAGACGAATCCAAACCATCAAAAAATTATCAATACTAAAAGTTTTAAATTCTTTCCTGATGTCAGCTCGTAATTTATAGTCAGAGTTGCTTTGTTCAAATATATGACCGATTTTTCATGTGTAGATAATGCATGTGTGTGACAAAATATGATGCAGAATCAGATGTCTAGGCCTAAAATATCCAGACTCAGAATACTCTATAGTGAACAGTAGTTGAGAACTATCCTTAGTTCCTAACATATGCCAAAAGGGTCTTTCTAAAATAGCTAGTGAACTTGACTCCCCATTTGACACAAGTTTTGGACGCTCGGGTCATTGGATCAACAATATTCACGATCTCTATCAATAAGCGGCAACTTATATGTTACTTTACTAGTGATGTCAAGAGATATCCTAACAGGTAAAATCTGAGAGAATACTCTGATTTTTTTTAACCGTAATGAAAAAATGATAATTTGTAGAATGTTAGATTCTTTCATAACAACATATTTTAAGTGATATGAAAGGGTGATGCGTGTGTCAGAAATTAGTGATTTAATAAACTTGCCACAATTCACCAACTATACAATTTTGGATAGGAAAATAATTAAAACAAATAATATAATAGATGAATCTAACAAAACGTGCAAGTACACTGTTATCATTCTCAATCTAAAATAAAATGATACAACTACCCAGTTATGATAACAAAATTTGTAAAATCAATGCACATGATCAGTAAACACAAGACAAACAGAACCACAGTCTCACAATTTAGTGGCAGCAGATATAATTGATAAAATAATAAAAATGAGTATCAACTCACAAGTAAATGGACTAAGTTAAGAGAAGTTACCTACCGAGAATCACAGAGATCTCAGTGACCTGAGGAGAATACCAATGGCCAATGCAAAGCTCTCGTTGTCACGATCACAATGGCTCAAATATCGCCTGAATCAGACTCTAGATGTGAAAGTTACGCCTGGAAACGAACCTTGCGTAGTAAACGGGTCTGAATGTGAACTCAATCTGGATCCGTACTGTTGCAAGCGGATTTGGATATGATTACTATAGCAATGGGGTATAGAACTTAAACCCATTTCTTCTTAATTAATTAAATCACGAGTTTGGGTCGGTTTTGATTCTAAACCAGAGATTAACTTGTCTTCCTTTGTTGCAGGCGGCAACGAAGCACATGAGAAAAGAACTATGGCGAAACTCTGTCAGGCGGCAGCCGGCTGGAGACGTAAGACGCGCAGGAGAGGCGCGCTACAGGTGGCGGTAGCAGACTGACAACAAGGATGGAATTTGTTCGCGCAAGGGAACTTACAGGCGAGGATTGCTCGCACAGAGGCAATCGGGCTCAGGCATAGTTGAGTCGGCACAGTTGGTCGACGTGAAGGTGGTGGTAGGCGATTGTCGACGGTGAGGGAAAGAGGCGAAAAAAAGGTTGCTGCAAGGAGGAGGGTTCTCGGGGTCTTGGTTTTCTTGTTGGGCGTGAAGAAGAGAAGAGAAGAATGAGGAGCATGTGGGAGTTTTGATGTTGGTTATGGTGTGTTGGGATGTGAGGAGATGAGGAGAAGAATAAGAGAGGTGGCAGCTGAGAGAAGAGAGATAGGAGAGAAAATACATTTAGGGTTATGTTTTTCTTATGAGGGTAATTAAGAATAAATCCTAAACAAATATTAAGATAAAATCTCACACAGAATACTTGATTTCAAATTCTTCATTATCCAAAATAAAATACTTGGCTTGTATTTATAAGCCTTACAAGCTTTGAGCTCTCAAACCACAGTCGTTGTGGTACTAAAATTAAAAAAAATATAACTACTAATAAAAACCAAAAAAAGAAAAATACATGAAATTTTTTGAATTGCTAATCAAACTTGAGTTGCGCGACTTCATCTTCTTCGGTTCACACACCACGACTAGATGCATGCATCATTCTTTCGGGGTGGGAAAAGACTCGACCCTGTCGAATCAGGTGGAATAGTGCTCTCCTGTTGTACTGGATCAATCCGCTGCAAATCATCTCGATCTAGCTGTGAATCAATAGTCGGTACTTTTCCTTTACAACGGTTCAAGTGCCTGTGAGTTTCACCAGTTTTGGTGGTGATAGTCTCATCCTCTAAAACTTTATCAACTTTCTCTGTTGTAAAGAGATAAGTATCTCAGAGTGAGGTAAGTTTGGGTCCCTCAGAGAATGGCTTAGGGGAGGGCTTAACAACCAATGGGCTATAATCAAAATCCTTATAATCCACTAGATCATTAACATTGAAAGTACAACTAATGACATAATTTCTAAGAAGATCTATAATATAAGTATTGCAATTCAGTTTATTCAGAATCTTGAATGGTCCAGCACTACGGACATGCAACATCTTAATAATTCTCAAAAGAAACTGTTTCAGATAAATCTAAACTATCACATAATAGCTTACATTAAAAGTTTTAAATATTTTTCTTTTGTCAGTTGGTAAAATAGGCTTCACATTGCTCTATTTATTTCCATCACTGATCTCTTTGAGTAGTTTATGCATGTATTTGTGTGATGCAAATGCAGATTGCAGACTCAAATGCTCTATAATGGGATGGCGTCGGTAGTAAGAGAGGAAGCGATTTGCGGACAGGGTATGCACGAATAGTGAAAGATGGGGAGGAAACAGTAGCAACAAGAAGTGGAGAAGGTGGAGTTAGCAGCAAAGCCAAAGTGAACGTCTACTTGGGTTGTCCAGTCTTGGATCTCAAGCGTAGTAGCTTAATCTGCTTACACTCATGCTTAAATTGACACATGTTGGATCGACCATAAATGGTGACATTGTTGTCGAACAAGCATGATCTACCTAATATGACTTGACACATATTCATAGTGATAACATCACACCAGATGTTTTTTTTTTGTAATGATTAAAATTGACTGAGACAAAACATCGTTGTTTGACCTCAAGTGTCGTGGAATTAATCCATGATACTTTGAATGGGTAGGGTACAACCTCTAATCTAAGATATTCCAGCAATTTTGATGATATTATATTGATACAACTCCCATTGTCCACAATTACCTTACAATTCTTATCTTCAATTTTGGTGAATGTGTGGAAGGTGGCACTTTTCTCCAATCATCCTTTTCAGCTGGTTGTGAGAGCACACATCTAACAACAGATATGTGAGTTGATGGTGTTTGATTAATACAATTGAGACCAACATCATCACTTGTGGGCTCTTCGTCAGTTTCAAAATCTTCTCTCTTAAAGATGTATCCATTAGAGCTGACTCAATAGCTTCGGTATGTGTTCTATCTATAATGGTGATTCTGACGAGACTAGGACAACTGGCAGCTAGGTGTCCGCAACCTTGGCATTTGTAGCACTTGGCTCTGGAACTAACTTTGGAAGACTCGGGGCCCTTGTCTCTGTTGTCCCATTCAAGATTCGTGCCCTTGATGTCATTCCTATATGAAGGGGTTTGGGTACTAGACCTATTGGGTTGGAGAGATGAGGAAGACATTGAGGCTCCATAATCGTGACATTTGAATGTGTGATTGGTCCTAGCAGAATCTAAATCTTGGATTAACGCATACGTTGTCTCAAACTCGTAGACTCCCCTATCTAACAGTTCAGTTCGTAAGTCATCTCTAACGCTGGCTCTGAATCTAGAAAGAATTTGAGCTTCCCCTTCAAAGTATTGCATCTGATGAGGAATTCATCAAATTTCTCGACACGCTCCTTCGCAGATTTGTTGCTTTGTTTTGTGTTAGTGCCAATTGTCCATGAGACGAGCACTAAATATTGGCGACATATTTTGTTTCTAACTATTCTCTCATCATATCCCATGTGTCAATTTGTGGTCGACCTTGAGCTGCACGCCTCTTTTTTTAGGTTGGTCTAACTTGTCCAGACAATTTTATTGCAGCGTACTTAACTTTCCTAGGCTCAGTGAGTTCGTATCATGTAAAATACCTATCTAGTTGGAGTATCCGGTCTATGAAAAGTTGTGGATCGTGACGTTTATCAAAGTTGGGGACTTCGATCTTGATACTTTTCAGATATCGAGTATCGAGATTGGAGGGGTTATCGGTGTTGTTATGTCAGTTATTTCTCAGTGGGATTTGATCGCATGTGGGTGACTCAAGTTATTCACGCATGACTTCTACTTTGATCAGCATGTCGTCGAATGTCTTAAGCGTTTCTAGCTTAGCATCTATCTCGACAAATATTGTTGCAATCTACTGGGAATTCATTGGAGAGATGTGAGACTTACGAAACTCTCCTAACAGATATGTGTGACCATTATGTGTGGGCATGCAATACACAAAACTTAAATGAAGATGAAGAGATGCAATCTAAATTAGATGATTTTTAATGCAATAAAGCAGTAAAATTTCCTAACAGGTGCCTACGTGATGCAGATCTTACCCTAAACGTGCTTTGATACCAAAATGATGTGAAACGGTGATACGTGTGTGTGTCAGAAATCAGTGATTTAATAAACTTGCTATGTTTCACCAACTATACAATCATGAGTAAGAAAGAAGTTAAAACAAATAATGCAACAGATGAATTTAACAAAATATGCAAGTGCAGTGTTACCGTTCTCAGTTTAAAATAAAGTGGTGCAACTACTCAGTTATGATGACAAAACTTGTAAAATCAATACATATGATCAGTAAACAATGGGCAAACAAAACCTCACAATCAGAAATAATCGATAAAATAATAGAAATGAGTATCAACTCATAAGTAAATGGACTGAGTTAAAAGAAGTTACCCACTGAGAATCACAGAGATCTCGACGACCTGGGAATGATACCAATGCAAAGCTCTCATCACGATCGCAACGACTCAAAGATCGCCTGAATCGGACTCCGGATGTGAAAGTTATGCTTGAAAATGAACCTTGCGTAGCAAAGGGGTCTGAATCTGAACTCAATCTGGATCCGTACTGTAGCAAGCAGATTCAGATCTGATTACTATAGCAATGGGGTATAGAACTTAAACCCACTTCTTAATTAATTGAATCATGGGTTTGGGTCGATTTTGATTCAAAACCGGAGATTAACTTGTCTTCCTTTGTTGCAAGCGGCGATGAAGCGCAGGAGGAGAAAAGAACTCCGACGAGACTCCGGTCAGGCAACGATCAATCGGAGGCGTGGGAAGTGCGAGAGAGGCGCGCTACCGGTGGTAGTGGTAGACTGACAAACGAGAGCGAGGATGGAATTTGTTCGCGCAAGGGAACTTGCGGGCGATGATTGCTTGTGCAGAAACAATCGGGCTCGGGCTTGGTTGAGTCGGCGCAGTTGGTCAACGTGAAGGTGATGGCAGGCGATCGTCAGCGACGAGAGGTGGAAAAAAGGTTGTTGCGAGGAGGAGGGTTGTCGAGGTCTTAGTTTTCTTGTTGGGCGTGGAGAAGAGAAAACAGAAGAATGAGGAGCATGTGGGGGTTTTGCTGTTGATTGTGGTGCATTAGGTTGTGAGGAGATGAGGAGAAGAACGAGAGAGCGTGGCGGCTGAGAGAAGAGAAATGGGAGAGAAAATAAATTTAGGGTTACGTTTTCTTTTGAGGGTAATTAGGAATAAATCCTAAACAAATATTAAGATAAAATCTCACACAGAATAACTTGATTTCAAATTCTTCATTATCCAAAATAAAATTACTTGGCCTGTATTTATAGGCCTTACAAGCTTTGAGTTCCTAAACCATGGTCGATGTAGTACTAAAATTAAAAGAAAATACAACTACTAATAAAAACAAAAAAAAGAAAAATACATGAAAATCCTTAAATTGCTCGAATCAAACTTGCGTTGCGCGACTTCATCTTCTTCGGTTCATGCACCATGGTTGGATGCCCGCATCATTAAGCTTTTGTATATGGATCGACTATAGATGGTAACATCCTTGACCTGACTCACATCACTTGTCGCGACATTACACCAAAACTTGTCCTTGTAGAAATGAACGTATGTTGGGACGATGCATTGTTGTTTGACCTCTAATGACAACTCATTAACTTGCCTTTTGAGTTCAGTATGCTTGGTATGGTGTGGCAAGTCGAAAAGACCAACTCCTGGACTAAATCAATGGTGTGTTAGATATCACGTATCGGTAGTAGCTTATCCAGAAGGTCTTCAGGAAAGACATCAACAAACTCCATATTCACAGGGGTGACTTCGAGAGGAATCAGAATATTGTCTTTAGGAAAGACATCAGTGAACTTTGTAATCACTGGGTTGGCCTCGGGAGAAATGAGAGTACTGGACTCCTCAATGTCATCACCCTTGATCTTTTCATCAGAGTCATAGTCTTCTGATTTTTCTGCCTGGTAAATGAATTCTTCAGAGTCAAACTTCGGATGCATTACAAGTAGTTCCTTATTGATAGCAACTTTGACTGGGCTTCGACAGTTGACAGCAACATGCCCATAACCTTGGCATTTGTAACACTTAATTGTGGGACTAATTTTGAAAAATCCCTTTCAATGCTCTTGCCTTCAGTGTTACTTTCAATGACCTTGTCTTTGGTGTCCCCTTGTATGCTGGTGTTTGAGGATTAACCAGGTGTGGGTAATGATATAAAGTGGACTTGAATGCTGGGGTTCGCTGATCCTGACTTCTAAAAGTGTAACCCAACTTGAGATTATCTAAATCTTGGACCAAGGCATAAGCCTTTTTAAGCTTAGTGATTCCGCAATTTCACAGCTCATTTTTCAGGTCTACTCTAAGTCCAGCGCTAAATTGGAAAAATACTTGGACGTCACTCTATATGCATAGGATATTATAGGGAGTGAGAAACTAATCAAATTCGATAACATATTCTTTGGCAGATTGGTTGCTTAGGTAATTCGACGCCATTTGTCTAGAAGATGACCGTAGTAATATGATGGCACGTATTTACTCGAGTTTATCCTTCATAGCAAACCAAGTTTCTATTGGTCGCTGAAATTGGGCTTTTCTTGAAGTCTCCATATCTATCCAGTATTGGTTAGCTTATCCAGTCAGTTTTAAGGTAGCGAGCCTGATTTTCTCAGCTTCAGAAAATGAGTACCGGATGATGTACATATTCATACTTTATAGACAATCTAGAAAAAGTTGAGGATCCGAATGATCAGAATAATTCAGATGACCATCAAAAGTTAGTACATCAAATTGGGTGCTTGTCAAGTATCGGTCATTCTGGTATGGTGTCAATGCACCATATTTTCCTTCACGTTCGTTGTAGTTTACGAGGTGCATCTTTACCCTACCCAACTTATTTCAATTTTGGTTCATGTTTTGAATTAGGGCTTCAATCTTAGCCTGTATGTCGGTGAACATCATGGCAACTTGTTGGGGACCATAGGAGTGTTAGGCTCTTCTAAACATATAAGGTCTACCTCTACGGGGATTACATGCACTAAACAAATCAAAAAAGCAAGAAAACAAATAAAGTACGTAAGATGCAATCCTACTTCAGTGTGCTCTGATACCAAAATGATGTGAAACTTGTGTGCATCTGATTTAAGAAATCAGTGATAAACTCGAATTAGCTACGCTTCACCAAAATTACGATCTTAGCAGGATAATAATTTAAAATTTTAACGTTAACTGATGGATTCCAACAATCAATTGCAATATAGTTTAGACAGTTCTAACCTCAATAAAATCATCACAATGCCCAGTTATGAATGTAATCGTTCTATTCGCAATATTGAAGTAGTGGAACATAAGTTCAACATAATCACACATTCACCATAAATTGGACAACAAGATACTGATAAAATCTTAGAGATAAAATAGTGTGATGTAATCCGATAAATAATCTAATTGCAGGAATTAGAAAATTACCTATTGAGAAGCTAACATTCTCAGGTATTCGTTGCTGATGTTGTGTTGTTTATTAATCCATTGTTTCAAATTGTGTTGTAGACGGACTGATCTGTGATGGCTGCAGTTGACGAGCAAAGTAACCAGTGGTCGGTCTACACATTCGGCAGCAGCAACTTCTGACCTGGTTGGTCTGGTTAGCCAGTGGCAGCAACGTCTACACAACCAGTGACAACGACCAGTGGGCTAAAATGGGCAACAGTAGATGAAGAGAGGGCAGCGACAGCAGTCTCAGATCTGCGCAAGCAACAAATCCAATCGGCAATCTGACAAAGGAGGTGGCGGTGGAAGACAATAATAGCAACAACAGCTGAACAATCACGACAGTAGATGGAGACGACGATCAGTCAGAGATTCAGAGTTGCTAGCAGTCATGAGGAAGAGGAGGAAGCAGCCGGAGAAGACGACGCGGACGACATGAAAAGCAGGTCAGGGAAACAGGTGTTGTTGGTGACAGTGATCGGGCCTGAGAAGGTAGCACGAGAGGTCGCGCTAGTGCGCGTGATAGGACCGTGCGAGATCGCGACAGTTGGAGGTTGTCGACGAGATCGTCGGCGAGCCTTGATGTTGTTGTAGAGAGGGAGGATGTTGGGTCACGACGAGGGACAGGCGAGGGATGAGGAGGCAGTCAGTGATCACTCAGGCGGCGGTGCTCGGGCAGTTGTGCTCAGCGTGGATGGTGGCGAAGACGAAGATGAGAGTAGGAAGAGGGCATGCGGCAACGTGGCCGTGAAGCGGAGAAAGTTGATGGCGTCAGGGTGTAGTGAAGGAGAGAGGATGTGGGGTCTACAGGGCAGAGGGAGATAAGAATGGAGTTGACGACGAGTCTCTATTCTCTCTCTTTTCTTTTTCTTTTTTTTTTGTATCTGAATAGAACAACTAGGGTTGTTGTAAAGGTAATTGAAATTTATTTTTTTTGAAAGATAAATAATTAGGGCTTCACACTCCTAGGTATGATCTAAGGGCTTCATACACCAAAGATAAAGGAAAGAATTTTTATTTTGAAGAAAACGCAAAATTTCTAATCAAATCTGCATTAATTTTATTTCTTAAGACTCTTACCTATTTATAGGCTTAAAAAGATTACGACTTGTCTCCACGACCAATATGGGACTAAAAACAAGACTAAATTATAAAAGAAACAATACTAAATAAAATTAAACAAGACTAGACTCAAAAAGAAAAATATTGACTAAATTCAAACTCTCACATGGCCTTGATGTCCTCATCACTTAACTGATATCATGTTCAACACTAAAGAGCATACATGTTTGCGGTTTGTGAAGTAAGAATCTGGGAACACATGATAGAGCCAAGAAATCGCGAATGGTCAAGGAAATCCACGAATGGCCAAAAAAAACCAAATCTGGACCAATCGTCTGCTATGCTACAAATCCTTTTTATGTAATTGGACAGTTGTCATATTTCACCTACTTCTATTCTAGGCAGTGAAACAAGCTAACAAACACAGAAGCAAAAGTAGATGTGATGTAAAAAAATGTCTGGCTTAGAATTTTAATAACTCTAATTGAGCCATGATAGGAAGGAACTGGTTAAACCAGTTTCGCTTCTCTAGCCAACACCACTTAGTGGGGTAGAACTAGCTAGACAATTGTATGTACGTATTTAATATAAAGCTGGATAAATATCTTCTTGAGAATATCTGAGGTGCTGAGCCCCTTGTTCTGCTGAGCCCCTTGTTCGTCGTAGTGGTATAAACTACACCTCTTGTTACTCATTCTCTCTTTTTCTTTCCAATATCCCTAGCATGATAGTCAAAAAACTCCAAAATACCCTAAAGACCACATATATCCCACCATAACCTAGACAACCTAAGAAGCATCAATCATAGTTTAGTTGTTCGTAATCCTATCAAAAGGGAAAATTAATGCTCAAGTAGCCACGTGGAGAATTTTAAAGATATTTTCCCGAGGAAACAAACTTGAAGCTTGTTCCCACTGACCAAAAGACATGACTGACCAGTGTGATCCATGCAATTTATCTTGATCTAAATATCATAAAATAAAAATATAATTATAAATCTGACATTTTAAGAAAAACTGCTCAAACAAATATAATTATAAATCACGGTTTAAAATCTTAGTACCAGTATCAGCTAATGGTTTCTAGTATCAACATCGTCCATATTGATCATCAATATCGGCAACATCGACCATATCATCTGATATCAACTGATATTACAGGGTAAATACTGTATCGGGTACGTCAAAAACTGATACGATATTACCGACATATACTAAAATAGGCCAATATTTGAAACCATGTTATAAATATCAACACAATAGCCCATAAATAATGCAAGCATTAAAAAATACAACTAAACCTTAAAAGCACAAGGCTACATGTGAAACCATCACCTTAGAGGATGAGGGCTGCACTTCTACATATCACCTTTGAAAACTCCCTATTCACTTGAGAAAAAATAATAATACGCCATTGAAATAATGAAAGTACCCTGCTAAGAAACAATATTTGCTTACTGGAGCCCATCTGAACATGATCGAGAAACCTCTTGAGAACACCTCTCTGAATAATCCAGAGCATTCATTTTCTTTCTCGGAAGAGAGAAATTTTCCAGAGTCCAAATGTGCTCCAACACGGCCATACCGTTGAAGCCTTGTTCTAACATTATTTGTTTGGCCAAGGTAAACAACTATGATATTTTGTAAATCATTCCTGCGTGACTTGCGTCCATCATCATTGGGAATTAGAGCTACACCAAGTTCGTAAAGACCTGGGCAAGAACTACTGTTAGGAAGGTTATGAATTCTGTATCTTTGTACTCCATCCTTGCCTAAAGAGTAGTCCTCCCAATCGGATGATCCAATAAGAATCTGATTACGCAAAGAAACAAACAATAAAGGACAACATTTAGAAGGTAACAGAATGTTCATAAGTGAATTTGTCAATGCATGTTTGTCTTTAATTTTAAAAGTACATAGATTGAGGTTAAAGTTTCGAATGAATTTTGAATCTCTTTGTAATGGCGTTTAAGTATAATTTTAGAGAATAGAGAACTTTTTGGTGTCATCAAGTTAAAAGAAAACTTCTGAACTAGGTTACTGTGTTCTATTAAGTCATGCAATAGAAGGTTTAAAAAAAAATTTAATGAATTTACAGGTACATTAGGTAAAATATATTTGTCAATATGTAGATTATGTTTGATGGATTATAACAAGAAACATATTTTCAATATCCAACCACAAAAAACTTATGCTTGATGAAATTAGCCAGAACTACATATGAATTCGAAAGGAATGGTGATATTTGCAAATGGTTGGAGAAAACAAGTAAAGATAATTCAATCTTTTTGTTCATTGGGACAAGCTCTTATTGAATGGATTCTTCAGATACATTATCTGACTTTTTTTTTAACAAAGGTCGTAGCCCGATCTTGTACCTGGGACCTCTCATTTCCCAACCCAACCCTTTACCAACTGAGCTAGGCCTCAGTGGTGATACAATATCTGACTCGATACTCTCTTTTTATAACCATGCATGCATGTGTGTCAAAGTGTGTATAGGAACGTGAAAAACCACTTATTACTTAAAACAAACTAATGTATATAAGTAACAAAAGGGTTATATTTTCTCTTTTGAGGCAACGAATGGGATACATCATTCAAAAACATTTATCTTTGCTTTGTTCTATTGCTGGAAGCAACATAAGTAATTACATCACTAACTATGGATACAAGTCATTTCTTTAGGTATAATACACTAAGAGATGAATACAAAAGATGATGAAACAGAAGCTAATGTATATGAGTAATTAAAGGGATTTCAGTAATGAAAGGAGTATATTTTCTCTTTTGATGCAATGAAAGGGATATATGAGTTTAAAAACATTACAATTTGCTTTGTTTGATTGTTGGAAATGAAAAAAAAAAAAATTAGATCATTAATTATAAAAACAAGTTAAGTCTGAGTTGAGTTCTTCAGATATAATATGTAATACGCTACGAGATGAATACAAATGATGATGAAATGGAAGCTAATGTATATGGTAATGAAAGGGATACATTTCTTTTTTGAGACGAGATATATGAGTTCAGAAACGTCACGATTTGTTTTGTTTGATTGTTGGAAACATCAAAAAAATTAGATCATTAATTATGGATACAAGTTATGTTTCAGTTGAGTTCTTCATATATAATACACAAAGAGATGAAAATGATGATGAAACAGAAGCTAATATGTATATTGGGAATGAAAGGGATTTCGAGGCAAGTGATGTATGAGTTCAAAACATCACGATTTGCTTTGTTTGATTGTTGGAAACAACAAAAGTAATTAGATCACTAAATATGAAAACAAGTGATGTCTGAGTTGACTTCTTCAGAGACATAATCCACTACTAAGAGATGAATGCAACAGAAGCAGTGCATATTTTCTGGATAAAGTATTACTAATTAATGATTAATCCAAGATTAATGGAGAAGGTTAATACAAAAAGAATAAAAAGGAGTAAGATCTCTTAGTTTGATGGCTATCTCTCAACATTATGAAAGGGTTTGTATAGCCTGACAATAATAATGTTGCAATTTTTTGATAACAAGAGGGAATTGGTTTTGGGGAGAATAAATTACTTGTTAAACCTAGTGAACAGAATTCCTTAATGATATACCAGGTTTAATCTTTTTCATATGCTTGCACACTAGCTTAAATAAGCAAATGCTTTTTTCCCAATTTAATCAAGAAGTAATTTTAAAATAATGAAAAGATTGAGCCTTTTTCTCCCCATTCACAAGGGTTTAGTTAGGGCTTTGAAAAAATTGACAAGTTGCTATAATTAGTTGTTGCATGTAGAGAAAAGCAAAACTTTTGTGATGAAAATAAACGAATCCTGTTGCTTGAGGTGATGCAACATATGATCAGGCTGCTGCTGCTGCCTGCTATAATTGGTAAGATATCTGCGTTTTTGTGTGTTTTTCAGTTTGGGGAAAATTGAGAAAGTGAGCAATACTAGAGAGAGAGCCAAATACATAATCCAGCCAGCTTAAATCTAATCTATCTCTATATTGAAATCTTGAAATCAAGAAAGAGAATCAAAATATGGAAATAAAAGATTGGGAACAAACCTCCCATTTGGAGAAGACGGCGTCATGCTGCGTCCGCTTGCACTCCTCCCTCTTCAATCTCGAGACCGCGGGCGAAGAAGAAGCGGAAGAGGAGTAGAAAACAGACAGCATCGCATGATCCCCCATTCTTCTCTCGCGACTGTCTTCAACTCTGGTATTCGGGCTCGGTGTACTCGCCCTTAAGATGAAATTTGGCCCCCTTTCTTCCATCTTCAGCCTTTTCGCTTCGCCTTCGCTTTTTTTATTTATTTATTTATTTATTTGCCAGAAGTATAACAAAACTTAAAAAAAAAAAAACAAAAGGAAACAAAAAGATACAAAGCAATCAAGTAACCCTCTCAAAGAGGGGATCAATTTCACACAAAATTTTCTTATCGTGATCAATTAAGTCTTCATGCAGGGCCTGTTTGTTTCGTTGCAAAACGTCGCAAGTCGTAAAATGAGAATGGAAAAAGTAAACTGTAGCAGAAAAAATATATTGTGTTTTACGGTGTTTGGTTGATAAAGTGAAGTGTAAATGGAAAAGTATATTGTGTTTTACGGTGTTTGGTTGATAAAGTGAAAGTGTAAATGGTAAAGTATATTGTGTTTTATGGTGTTTGGTTGGTAATGTAAAAGTGTAAGTGGAAAAGTTGACCACAAAATTAACTGTAACAGTGATTTAAATATTATAAATACTATTAAATTAAAACTTCTATTGCAAATTAAATTGTATTAATAAATTTGAGATAAAAAATTAATAATCTTAATATTTTATTTATACAATAATATTAATAAAATATTAGTATAAATAGTAAAATATTAACTAAATAAATAATATAAAATTTTAAGAAAAGAACGTTAATAAAATTTTAAGAATACTAATAAAATATAAATATTAAAAAATCTTACAAAAATAATAATATATAGTTATAATATTATAATATTAAAAATACTTAAAAATTATTAGAATATAAATTTTATTATAATATTGTTGTAATATTATAGAAATATAAAATTAACAAAGTAAAATATAATTATAATTTAATAATAAATTATCATTATAGTATTATTATACTGAATTATTATTACAATATTAGCATAATAAAATATTAATATAATAATAAAATATATTATGATATTAATAAAGTAATTTTTTATATTAAAAAATAATTAACTAAATATATAGTAATTTTATATTAAAGTATAATATTATTATATTAATAAAATATTAACTCTAAATAAAATAATAAAAAATTTAATAAGTATTAATAAAATAATAAAGTATTAAATAAGATATTAAATAAAAATATTAAATTAAAATAGTAAAATATTAAATATTAAAACAATATTAAAAACAATAAAAAAATTAAAGATTAAAAATATTAAATAATTAAATTAGAAATTGAACACTATTTAAAATATTAAATATTTAATAATATTAAATTATATATTGATTATCAAGTAACTGTTTTGAACTATAAGTGTACTACAAGTGAGAGTTACATGACCACAAAATTAACTGTAGCAACTGCAAGTGAGAAAATATGAGTGTAAAAGTGAGATTTACATGACCACAAATTTAACTGTAGCAACTGCAAGTGGGAAAAGAAGAGTTACATTTTACAACTTGTTTTTCAGCGAAACAAACAACGGAAAATGGAAAAGAAGTTTTATGACTTGCGTTTTGCGGCGTTTTGCGGTGAAACAAACACGCCCGCAGTGTAGCAAGGTCTCAGTTCATATACCACTTCTCTAAGCTGATTATTCCAATGATTGAAGAGTTTTTCATGTGGTGCCCTAGATAACTCAATTTGACCGGCAATACTGACTTAATGTTTAATTTCTCAAATTATCATGGCTTTACACTAAGCAAAATTGTTCTATAAATTAATTTACTCTCCTATAGTCAATTTGTTAGTGAATATAAATAAATATCCTGAACTTCATAGTTTATTTAGGATCATGATAGTTATGAGCTTTTCCCGACACCTGTACAAATTATAATTCACTGATACTATGTCTCTTGAGTATTGGATATCTTATACTTGTTATCATTCAACCATAATAAGAATTGTTTCTCATTTTAAGGAGAAACCTTTTTCACGACAATCATAAACAACTTTCTTTTTAATTTAATGCATTAAGAGTTGTATTTTGATTAGGGATGTGATTTCATTTGTGTTTTGACTAATGTTGAGCATCATAGAGGATTTGATTCCGATTGCATAAGCTTATTCTCTTGCCCCTTCAGTTCTAGATATTTTTTCTTCTTCTAGGGGAATCTAAAAGGTTGTTCTTTAGTTGCATGAGTTTAAACTGTATATTGAAGAAAGGATAGATCTACCTATATAACCAACAAATAGATCTTTATCTTCGACTGGCTGTTGCATGAAAGTTTCATGGGAAGACCTTCACTTGATCGCATCTGTTTTAGCTAGGGTTTGGTACCAACTCATTGAGTGTGACATCTGGTTGGATAAAAACTTGATCAATTCATTTACGGAGCTCTCTCACGTTGATTTGTGGTCCATACTCCATAGGCAACCTCATTCAATTTGGCTTATATGATGGTTGATTGGTTTGTAGTTTTATTCATGTTTTTTTTAACAGGTACTGATACTGGTGGAAGCGTAAGGGTGCCTACAACATATCGTGGAATTTTTGGATTTCGGCCTTCACACTACACTACCTCCACTAGAAACGTCATTCCTATGACTCAGAGCTTTGATACAGTTGATAAAAGAACTTCCACGTTTATTATTGATCAAATTAGCTTCATGCGATGATGTTTTTCTGCTGCGAGTGATCAGACGGTCGATCCACACTACAAACGAGAGTGTGTTTAAAATATAAGCGCAAAATAATAAGCACAATAGACATGATATTTTTACGTGGAAACCCAAAATGAGAAAAACACGGGAAGGAGGAAAATTCACTAGAAATTGTCGACTTACAGGAATTACATATATGTATTGGTATTTCTTTTCGTTAGGACTGGATGGAAGAAAAAGTTCCCTTCTTGCTGGAGAAGAAGATTTATTTGTACTGAACTGTAGGCCTTGAGGCGGATGAGGCGTTTGTGAGATTTGTATAGCTGCATGATCTTCATGTGCGAATTTGTTGTAATGGTCGTGATTGGTGGCATGATGGTTGAGATTGCATGTAGATAATTATGTATCTGTCCACCTTGAGCGCATGGGAGTTACACATCTTCTACGTGGAAGAGGAGAGGAGATGTGATTGCAGAGGAGATCTCGACGGCTATTACTGAGATTTTCGGGTGAAGGGATGTTGGATTGTAGGTGACCCCGGAGGGTGATGCCTCCGGACAGGGGGTTTGCTCTATGATGGCTCTGGGTGGAGGAGCTTCAGAGGTTGACTTAGCTTTAGTCTGGAGTGATTCCGGGTATTGTGGATGCTCTCGGGAGGGTCCAATAAGTCAGAGGCAGTGGATTGTTGCGGACACTTCATATAAGGAACTTGGTTGCTTGGACACGGGTGAGCATCTTATTGAGGGTCAATTTTTTGACCACTACAGATGTTCTCACTCTTTCACTAGCTGAAGCTTGTCGGAAGGAAGTCGAAAGAGCAGAGTTGGCTGAGATCTCTGAATGTCTCAGATTCTTCTGTATGCCTTGGATTCTTCTTGATTATAGAGAAGTGAAGGATCTGGTCCATTAATGCTAATCTTTGAGATTTCTCTTGAAGATTGCGTGACTGGATGACAGTTGGTGTGTCTATTGATTAGATTGGTAAACAATCTATGATTGGTGTCTTTTCAAATGTTGGCGCTATAATGACTGAGATCGTGTGGCAGAGGCGATCGATATCCTACAGATTTGGTTGATCGAGGATCTCAGGATGTAGACCGGCTTTTTCAGAGATTGGAGTTTTGAATTGGGAACGTTTTGACTCCTCCTCTATCTTTAAATAGGGTGAAGCCCTAGGGTTAGAATTGCTTATCATTTTCTCTGAAAAAAATCCTTACTTCCAAGTCCTTTGCTCTGGTGGGTTGCCATGTCGTTCTTCTTTTTTATTCGGTGGAGGAAAGAGATGGAGAGGATGGAGATGACGGGAATGGCTGTCGGGCTCTTACTGTTTGGGAGTCTGGTGGAGCAAAACATCAGTCTTCACGATGAGTGATGTTGTGAATTGGCAAGTGCACCAATCGTTTATAAGTAATAAAGTAGTGAGTAGAGTATCGTTGCCATGAGGATTGATGTCTATTGAGTATCAACCTATTTTTTCCTAATTTTATTTGAATAATTGATTAAGAAGATGATTTAAAATAAACTACAAAAAAGAAACTAAAAGAGTTAATTTTTATAGAAGAAAAGTGTTAGAACAATTGATTTCAGTAAATATAATCAAATATAAAATTGTGCTTGTGCCAGTGAATTCTAACTATTCATGTTAACAATCGAAAGTTCTTTATCTAACTAGTATTCTCTCTTAAGCAATACTAATTTTATCTTCTAATTCAAGAACTTACAATCTCTCGATCCAGTAGATTTACAAGTTAAAAGAAGCATTAAGTACTATGGATTTTTCATATGATTGCATAACTTTTATGTCTCAACTTATTAAGTTGTGAATAAAACTTATTAAATTGTGATTTTTATTCCTATGATGTTATCTTAGGTTATCTCCTCTCACTTTCAAACCTAATCATCCGTATAATTGTTGGCTACCAATTAATAACAAGAAATTCGAGAATAAAAACTTAACATGAAAAAGATTTAAACTTGAAGAACAAAATAGTAGAATAGCACAAAGTAACAATTATATAGTCATAATATTTAAACTACATCAATGCTCTAGTTATGAAGAATTAGTTCATATTAGAAGAGATGCAAAGCATTATAAATAATATAAACTTCATGAAATAATAAAATAAAAGGAGAAAAGATTAGAAAACACTAATTTAAGGACTCTAGATGATGCCTCCTCGCTGTTCTTCTTCAACTTCAATACGCAGAATTTATTCTCCAAAAGCCAAAAAACTGAAATATAATATAATATAAAATTTATTTATCTAATGAGAGTCATGAGAGATTCATGAGATTAATCAAATTATAAGGGATTGCAGCCCTTTATATAGACTAAGAGCTAATTCAATTAAGAACACAGTAGGACTTCTAATCTTACTTTAGTTTGGTGTTTGAATGCAATCATGAATTGATCTGCAGATAGCTGTCATTGATTGCTGCATACGGCTTAAAAAGCCACCGAATTAGAAAACAGTGTCAATAGAAGAATTGTAGATCTTTAATTCCATAACATCTTGAATCATCAGAATTGAGTACTTGTAACAAAAGTTATGATCAAAATAGTAAAAGATGTCCAGTCTGAAACAGATTTCTGCTCTCTGTTGAACAGTGGACGGCCAGGTAGTCGAAAATTCAGCTACTTGGCCGAACTTTGACTTGATTTGACCTCAAACTTTTGTTGGATGCTTTTTCATATTTTATAGACTCTTTCGACAAGTCTATTAGGTCTCTAGATGTCTGAATCTTGAAATATATTGATGCAATCATCTCTTTAACATTGATCTTCTGTTTTTCATCTTTTTTCTCTAATTTATGCTCTTGACCTAATTTCTACATAAACTTAAACAAGAACACCCATGCAACATTAAATATGTAACAAAAGTGGTATAAAAGTGGTACAAAATATAGATTATAATCACAATTATCACACTACCATACCTAACTTTTGCTAGTCCTAGAGCAAATCCTAATCTAAAAAAAGAAAAAACTAAAAATCTTAAAAATAAAATTCTAATTCATTTTCGTAGGACTCAAGATTGCACTTAGCATGTGCAACAAGCCGTTCAACCCTATGTTACCCTAGTGGACAAGTTTTGTCTCGTGAGGGTTTGCATTGATATACCCACAAAATTCACAAAATTTAACGAAAAGAATATAAAGAGATTAAGGAATAAAGATAAAGAAAAATAAGGATAACTGAAAATAAAGAAAGAAAAATAAGTAGAAAGAAAAAGAAAAATATTTTTAAATCAATAAGCATCACTAGGAAACAAGTTCAATAGTTTTCATAAGTAATCATCTTCAAGTTCAATCTCTTATCAAAAAATCCCATCTTTTTATCCTAGAGATTTAAATTCTAATATATCCCATCTTCTTTTCTAAGTTTTTCGATCCCATGCATCTTTATAAACATGTGATAGCTCTTAACTTGGGATTTTGATTCAAACTTTTCATACTTAAATTTTTTTTTTTGGTAGAAGTTTCGAAGTATTACCACTTCATTGCGCTTTAAACACTTCGTTTTTTTTTCTTTTTTTTCATACATATAGCTCATCCAATTCTCTTTTGTGTAAATATCAAGACTTCTCGAGGCCAAGATACCTAACTAATTGATCATTAGACTTGTTAATACATATAACTTTAACTTTTTTTTTAACTTACCTAACTATCTTTCACATAAATAACAAGGATTCTTGAGGCCAAAGTATCTAGCTAATCAATAATTAAATTTTTTTTTTTCAAGTATTAGTAATCCTCATTATCCCAAGCTTAAATCAATGTGTAAGTGTAGATAAGATGCATATTCACGTAAATAAATTCTAGATGGTATTTAATTTTCAGATTTTTCATCTCTTCTCGATGTATTAAGGAATCTAACAAATTGATATCCCTATCCAATTCAAACATATAGTTACTAAATCCCTTAAAACTAGATAAACTTACTGAACTTTAAATTTTTTTCAGTTAATAAAAGAAATAGAAAAATCTAGTAAAAATTCTAAAAAGAAAAGAAATAAAATTTTTTAAAAAAGTCTAACTTAAAAATAAAGAAAAAGAAAAAGAAAATCCTAGACCTCTCCCCCACACCTAAACCTTAGCATATCCTCATGCAAAGCAAGATGAATCAATAACATATGCAAATCACACATAAATACCGCTCCCCAAGACCATTTTTTTTTAATTTCTAGACAATCATGAAAAAATTATCTATCAGAAATTGCCCGCTGTCTATAAAATAAATAGAAAATCATAAACATTCATTAATTGGAAAGAAATCACTTGGGAAAATTTTAGAGTTTGGCTCCACAAATTTTTCTTCGGATGTCCAGCCAAAATGTCGGCTGCCTAGCCGAACTTTTGGCTCTGCTAGTCATGAGTATTGGATCACTTGTTTATCTTATCTTGGTGGTTCATCCTTTAGATCTGATTTTGAATTTGGATTTTGGTTGAGGTACCTGGTACAGAAAAATAAAATAAAGTAAGAAAAAGCTAAAATAAAATCTAAAATCTAAAAATAGAGGTTAGAAAAGTTAGATTGCCTCTCAAAAAGCACTTTAAGTTATAGTCTTTCGCTAGACTTTCTCTGATCTTCATGGAGGCTCATGTATGGAAGGTGTTGGCCTCGATAAGTTTTTGCAATCTTTTGGACTTTCTTCCATATTTGGTTTGGCGGTGCAGCTTTCAAGTAGAAATTTTACTTCTCAATTTTTGTATTCTTAGACTTGGTGGACTTGGGCTGATTGGAATCTTTACTAAGCAATTTTTTAGACTCCTTTTTTGGTACTTAACTACTTGTTTGTCCTTGGTATCAATTTTGAAGCACTTCTCGACATTCGATGGTTGTGACGTGGCTTTAAAAACTTTGAAAGTAACTTGCTCATCTTGCACCCGAAGAATAAGTTCTCCTTTTTTCACATCAATCAAAATTCTTCCTGTGGCTAAGAAAGGTCGGCCTAATATGAGAGGAACATTACTATCTTTCTTCATGTCTAGTACGATGAAATTTGCAGGGAAATAGAACTTGTCAATTTTAACGAGCACATCTTAAATAACAGCAAGCGGATACTTTATCGATCTATCCGCCAATTGGAGTGAGACAATGGTTGGTTTTGGTTCTCCCAAACCTAATGCCCTGAAAACAAAGGGAGGCATTAAATTTATACTTGCACCAAGATCACATAAAATATTGTCGAATTTAAATTTTTCAATAATGCAAGGTATAGAAAAACTCTCTGAGTCTTCAAGTTTAGGGATAGTTTGTTGTGCAAGACAGCACTGCACTCCTCGTTGAGCTTAATCGTTTCATGCTCTTTTAACTTCCTTTTCTTAGCTAGGATCTCCTTCATGAACTTTGTATAATTTGGATTCTATTCTAGAACATCTATCAACGAAATATTAATATGTAAATTCTTGAAAATATTTTAAAAGTTAGAGAAATCTTTATCTATTTTGTTTTGTCTGAGCCTCTGAGGAAATGGAAATGGGGGAACATATGTTTTCATTGGAGGCTTCACTGCAGACTTTGGATCAGGCTCAGATTCCAATGTGGTTCGGCTGTTCGGCCGAATTTTCGGCTGCGTACCTGAAAATTCTTCTCTGTTCTGCCCTATTTTTCTTTGGTTGTCTTCTACTTCTTCTCCAATATCTTTTTGATGTACTATTTCTGAAGACTCTTTCTGTACATGCTCTAATTTCTTTACGCTCCTTAAGGCAATCACATATACTTGCTCTTTTGGAATTTCTTGGTAGCGATCCTTGTGCTCTTGCAGAGAGTAGGCTAGCAATTTGCCTCATCTGAACTTCTAGATTATGTATAGATGATGCTTGATTTCTGATGAGGGCTTCTTGATTTTCTATCTTTGTTTTGGTGCTCGCCATGAAAGCGTGCGCTGTTATAGCAAGTTGCTCTATTACGTCTCCAAGCTTGATTTCTTCTCTTGTGGCGGTGGGTGTTGTTGGTGATTGAGGGCCCCCATTTGATTTGTCAATGATGTGAGTTGAGCATGAATTGCTGTGATATCATTAGGTCCATGCATGCCCACAACCTTCTCCGATGTCGCTTTTTTAGCTTGCCATTGATAATCATTCGACGCCATCTCCTCCAACAGCTCGTAAGCTTCATCTCTATTTTTTCGCATAAGTGCTCCACCGGTCGCCGCATCAACCATCATCTTTGTATTCAGTTGTAGCCCATTATAAAAGATTGGATCTCCAACCAATCGGGGAGACCATGATTTGAAACTTTTCTAATCAAGCTCTTATACCTTTCCCAAGCATTATAAATTGATTCAGTATCAAATTGGGTAAAAGTTGTGATATCAGCTCGAAATTTTAATGATTTTGCGGGTGGAAAGTATTTGGTGAGGAACTTGTTCACCATCTCATCCCCTGTAGCAATTGATTCCTTTGGTAAAGATTTGAACGATATCCTTACTTAATCTCTGAGTGAGAAAGGAAAAATCATCAATCTCATCTTCCCTGCTGGCACACCACTATACTGTTATGTATCACAAATCTCTAAAAAGTTTGCAATATGCTCATACAGATCATCATTGGGAAGACCTCCAAATTGACAATCGTTTTGCACTATCCGAATCAACCCTATCTTCAATTCGAAGTTGTCCGCTTGGGTTGCCGTCTTCTTAATGCATGATGTTGCTCCAATCAGGGAGGGATAGCATAGTCCCTCAACGCTCTTCTTTCTTCTTGGTATGCCATTACTGCTTCTCGACCTTTCTTCTTTTTAAACAAGCGTCGTAAGGTCCTGTCGATCTCTGAATCAAGAATATGGAATTTTAGCACTCCTAGGTCGTTTCATAAATCAATCAGAAAGCAGTTCCTGAAAGATCCTCCCCTGTATCCACTATACGTCAGCTGCGTAGCTGAAATTTCGGCTGCCTGGCTAAATTCCTGTAGCTTTTGGGGTAGCGTCTTCTGTAGCATGTAAAATAGAAAGTTCAGATGTTAGATTTGTAGTCTGAATTTAAATTAAAATTAGTATAAAATATTTTCAATATTAATAGGAAACAAACAATCCCCGACAACGACGCCAAAATCTTAATGTTGCGAATTGACAAGTGCACCAATCGTTTACAAGTAATAAAGTAGCGAGTAGAATATAGTTTCCACGAGGATTGATGTCTATTGAGTACCAAATTAATTTTTCCTAATTTTATTTGAATAATTGATTAAGAAGATGATTTAAAATAAACTACTAACAAGAAACTAAAAAAGTTGATTTTTATAGAAGAAAAGTGCTTGAGCAATTGATTTCAGTAAATATAATTAGATATAAAATTGTGTTTGTACTAGTGACTTCTATCTATTCATGTTAACAATTGAAAGTTCTTAACCTAACTAGTATTCTCTCTCGAGCAATACTAATTCTATCTTCTAATTCAAGAACGCTACAATCTCTCAACCTAGTACATTTACAAGTTAAAAGAAGCATTAAGTACCGTGGATCTTTCATTTGACTGCACAACTTTTACGTCTCAACTTATTAAGTTGTGATTTTTATTTCTATGATGTTATCCTAGGTTATCTCCTCTCTGTCTCAAATCTAAACATTCGTATAATTGTTGGCCACCAATTAAAAAAAAATTCGAGAATAAAAATTTAACATGAAAAAGATTTAAACTTGAAGAATAAAATAGTTGAATAGCACAAAGCAACAATTATATCGTCTTAATATTTAACCTACATCAATGCCCTAGTTATGGAGAATTAGTTCATATTAGATGAGATGCAAAGCATGATAAATAATATGAATTTCATGAAATAATAAAATAGAAGGAAAAGAGATTAAAAAACACCAATTTAAGGACTCTAGATGATGCCTCCCGCTATTCTTCTTCAACTTCAATACACAGAATTTATTCTCAAAAGCCAAGATATTGAAATATAAAGTACTATAAAATTTATTTATCTAATGAGAGTCATGAGAGATTCATGAGATTGATTAAATGACAAGAGATTGCAGTCCTTTATATAGACCTCAGAGCCAATTCAATCAGGAACACATTAGGACTTCTAATCCTATTCAGTTTGGTATGGGAATTCACTCCTGAATTGATCTGCTAATAGCTGTCATTTATTGCTGAATACAGCTTATCAAACCACCAAATTAGGAAATAGTGTCAACAGAAGAATTGTAGATCTTTAACTCCACTTTTCATAGCATCTTGAATCATTAGAATTAGATACCTGTAACAAAAGTTATGATCAGAATAAGAAAAGATGTTCAGTCTGAATCGAGTCTGAAACAGATTTCTGCTCTCTGTTGAACAGTGGACGGCCAGGTAGCCAAAAATTTGGCTACTTGGCCGAACTTTGACTTGATTTGACCTCAAATTTTTGTTGGATACTTTCTCATATTTTATAGACTCTTTTGACAAGTTTATTAGGACTCTGGATGTCAGGATCTGAAAATATACTGCTACAATCATCTACTTAACATTAATTTTTAGCTTTTTCATCTCTTTTCTCTAATTTGTGCTCTTGACCTAATTTTTGCATAAACTTAAATAAAAATACCCATGCAATATTAAATATGTAACAAAAATGATATAAAAGTGGTACAAAATATAGATGATAATCACAATTATAAATGAGCTTGTCGCAAAACATCATTTTTTCGCGACAAGGCTCTGCTACCAGGAAGGGTAGACTGGGCTTCTAATTTGCTGGTTTGTTCGTCTGATCCCCGATCGAATCAATCTAGCTCGCATCTGGGCTCAGTATTCTTCTTTCTTGGTAGCACGTGTGAGGAGGGAGTGGGGTTTGTTCCAAACAGTCTCGGAGGTGGATCCGATTCGATCGCCGTCTTACATGTCTGGCAGTCTTCACTCCGATCAAAAGTTGTTGCTTTGCCGTTGGGAAATCTTTCCTTGTGGCGAGCAACTGGAAGGAAGCGTGGGGATATTTCTCGGGATCTCTACTTATGAACCACCCTGTCTTCCCCGGCTCTGACTTCATCCTCGAAGCAAGAGGTCTACGGTGATACCATCAGTGCCTCGCGAGCTTCCTTCTGAGGTCCGAGGTATGATTTTCCGTTTCGAAGCTTCTTGGGAGTTCTCGGTATCATCAGCCTCCCAGAAGTGGTGGATTGCTTGTTTAAGAGTCGCCTTATGGATGCTGTCGTGGATGTTTGCTTCCGGAAAAATCTATCTGATGTGGACATTGGGGTGGAAGGAGAATCTGTGTTGTTCAACTGTTGGTTTGTTCGGAACTGGCTGCCTCTGCGGAGGGCTGATCAGTTTTCTAGAAGTCTTGTCCTGGATGGGCTTGGGAGTGGTCTGGAAGGAAAGCGACGCGATTCCCGAGTAGGAGAAATTCCATCTGTGGTACCTGCAAATACTTCCTCCGAGTGGGGGACGTCCCGACTGTAGAGTTGGCCCTCCGAAAGGGAGAAATCCCTGCAGCAGAGTCGGGTTCGTATATGCTTCTAAGTGGGAAAAATCCCATCAATGGATCTGCGAAGCCGAGACCCTGATGTAAGTCACCTAGAGGGGGTGAATAGGTGACAAGCTAATCAAATGCAAAACTAATATGGAATTAAAAACTAATTATGCAACTTAAAACTATTATGCAAACACACAAAGTATAACACAAGAGTGTAGCCGAATTCCTGATGAAGGGCTCTGGACTATCTCCTCAAGATTCCCCTAAATTAAGAGTTGAGGTGTCACTATGGCTCTCTTGGTTGAATACAACTGTGAGCAAACAAACAATCCAAGCATATATATCAATTTAGCACAAATATATCTAGCATATAAAGAGATGAACAATATAAGCATGCAAGATATATAAACATAAGTGAGAGAGAGATGAGCAATCGCAAATACGGGAGAATTATTTCGAGGTTTGAGCACACTTGCTCTACGTCCCCGCCTTCAACACTATGAAGGATTTCCACTAGAATCGATCCCGCAAAATCACTCGGTACCGCAACACCTACAATGAGCTCCCTCAAGAACTCTTGGCTCACAAGTCCCTCACTTGTTTCCGCAAGAACAACACACGCAAGTACACTACCTTACCAAGGCCGCATCTCTACAAATTCCCAGTCAAAGGGTGGAGCACTTGTGATCACTTCTCTTGATCACAAAATAACTCTCTCACAACAATGATCCCTAGAGGATAAGTATAGCAATGGAAAGCTCAAGTTTGTGTGAGAAAACAAGATAGATGTGGAGGTGAAAAATCTCAAGAAAACACTTTTGAAAACACAAGAGATTCACTCTTGAAAACTCTCTTTTGGATATGAAAATGAAGCTCTAAAACTTGCTTAGAAATTCTGTAAAAGAGCTCTAGAAAATAGCCTAAAAAACTTACCCAAAAATCTGCCAAAAGTCTCATTTATAGAGGCATCAGAAAACTAGCCGTTATAGGCCAGATTGGCTTGTCGGTCGACCGACCGGTCGACTGGCCAATGGTCATATCTATGACCGTTGGGGTTACCAGTCGACCGCACCCAGGTCTTGACCGGTCGGTCGACCGAGGCAAGAACCAGATAGCACTGCTCTCTGGCCGGTCGACTGCTCAGTCGTCCAGGGCCAGATCCTGAGAGCAAGCTCTCTGGATCGGTCGACCGGCCCTCAAGCCAGTCTTGTGCATGTTGCCTGTGCATATCGGTCGACCGTTCGATCGACCGACTTCTGGTTCGGTCGACCGCCAAAAGCCCAGGTCTGGGGTTTTTAAATGGTTGGAAATTCTAACTTAAAAACCCATAAAAAATTTATTTAATTTCCATAAAATCCACAAAAATGAGTTCTTATTAATACTTTAAAATTCAAATATGTGTGATTAAAAATCAACACATATTACAAACATATTGAACTATTTTTGCGATATAGAAATTTAGCTTTAAACCGAAAATCGTATTTTTCAAAATCAACTTTGAAATGAAAAATCTGATTTTTCTAGAACTTGTTCAAATACAAAAACAAGATATTATAAATACTTTTGAAGCATGGTGTGTATGGATATGATCAAATACACATATAAGATGAAATACCTATATTTTTGATACTAAGCTCAAAATAAAGTTTTGACTTTAACAAAACTTAAACACATGATTTAGAAACATCAAATAAGTTTTTCTAAACATTTGAACCAATAATGTATATGGATGAAATGCAATATACATATAAAACATATAAACTTATTTTGATGAACTCTATTCATGAAATATAAAAATGTCTTCTTTGAAGTTCAAAACCAAAATTAAAACTAAAACTGTTTCTTATGAAAACACATATAAATTGTGTGTGTGTGTGTGTGTGAGCTTGAGCAATCCACAACTAATCTATCCTTTACATTTTATCTAAAAATAAAATTTTAACACTTATAAATATGACTCAAATATTCTCTTGAAAATCTTCTTCTCCATCTTGACTTGGTCCAAAACTTTGATCCATGAGCTAGATTCCTTTTTGAGTATTTGATGCGATCTTAAAACGCAAGCTCTTAAATCAATACGTGCTACCTTCAAAACTTGACTTCAAATCTTTTATTGAAGCTAAACACCAACTATGATCTTAATAAATATCTGAAACTTAATAAACACAAGATCATTGGTACTATAACTACATGAGTTAATCATCATCAAAACTAGAGTGATGGGCTTTTGGGCCAACAATCTCCCTCTTTTTTATGATGACAAAACTCATGGGGTTATATATGCATGGATTAAAGATAAGCTTCATAGAAGCTTCTTCTTAACTCATGCATAACAATAAACAAATAGATATTCAATGAAGCTCATAAATAAAACAAATATATATATGCATAAACAACAAATATTAAACAGGCATATATAAACTCTCTAAATTCTTCTCCCATTTTGTCAACTCATCAACAAAGGAGCGAAGATAAACAAATAAGAAAGATGTATATGCGATATATATTCATGAAGAGGAGAGACATTAAGTTAGTTCCCCCTGCATACATGCATTACATGGAGAAGGGATGACTAAACTCTAACCCACATGAGCATAACATACAATGAATAGACGTAGATGTTAAGCTCCTCCTACACACGTGTACCACTTAAAGAAGGGAGATCAAGCTCTACTATATGTGAAATACACTCAACATGAATCTATATATAGAGGAGATGTTAAGCTCCTCTTGTAAATAGGCAATACATATCAACAAATTTTGAAAATAATTTTGATATCATATTTTTTAAGACAAAATTTGAAATTACTTGAAGTCAACAAAATAAATTTTTGATATCAATTGAAATCAAATAGTAGTTGACAAAATAAATGTTGGTACCACTTGTAGATAAACAAAATTATTAAATATCAATAGTAGATTTGATATCAATCGAAGGTGAAATATAAAGTACATTTTGATACAAAAAAATACCAATTGAATTTAATGTATAAGCTTGTAAAGATACCAATTATCATTAAGAACATAAAACTTAGCATAAAATCAATTTGTGCTTTAAAATGTATGGACATTGTATAATAAGCACAAAAAAAAATATCTATATGTATGTATGATCAGAGTAATATAATATCAATTGAAATTAAGATGCATACATATAGAAAACAAATATGAGTATACAAAAATGAATTTTCATTAAGATCATATATAACTCATACCTACCACCCTATTCATGCACATATTTGAAAGATATTTTCATTTAGGAGCATACAAGGCATGGTCGCCCAACCAACCGCCCTTTGAAGGGTAGATGTTTTAAAAAAAATAGGATTTGAAAATAATTTTAGCATAGTTTTGAAAACTCTACCAATTTAAGAATCAAGAAACTAGTTTAAAATAGTTTTTGAAAAACTTGTTAAAAATCCTTCAAAACATGAAACCCAACTTATATATCTTATGAAACATGTATACCACACAAGAGTTGTCACTTAAGATCTATAAATCTCAAACATGTACTCATGAAAATAAAGTCATGAGTAAACATAAAGGTGAGTGTATAAAAATCATGTGAATAACAAATTCATGAAATAAATCGATAAGGCTAAAAAAAAACATGAAATTCTTTTATCAAAAACTAAACAAGTTTCAAGGTATATGTATGTTTTATCGAAACTAAAGTATACATACATATCCAAATATAACGAGTCCATAAAGAATATTGCATGAATGCAAATGACTCTAGGATGGACATGTATATCTATAGTTTTGGACAAAATTAACATATACATGAAACAAATAAAGAATATGTACAAAAATAGAAAAAACAAATAAAAATGAATCAAAACTAGGTTATACAAATACATCTAATGAGTATACATGAGCATTAAGGCACCCAAACAAAAGAGTCAAGTATAGCTCACTAATTGTACATGTATAAACACAAGTTTTAATGAAACTACATCTAAACATGTAATCAACACATAAAGCACAAAAATTTAAACAAATATGATCATTAGGGTAAATGCAAGTACTTTTAGAATTAAGATATACACAATAGCTAATAGTGAGAACACAAAAATATGAATTCATATAAATATGGGTGTATCTCAAAGACTATTTATGTATATCACATGTCTAATTAACATTGCATTTAACATAATGAGCATTAAAACATGGCATGCCTAAAAATAAAATCATTAATTGTAAAAGCATGTAAACTAAAATAGGAGTTAGAGATAGTTACCAAACCATATGAACCAATCTCTAGATCTCCAAACCTTGGTGGTTCTCCCACCAAACATCCCTTGAAAGTGATGCATCCATAAATATGATCTTTTAACTCGAAACGCATCCACCATCAAGGCATCAAACCTTTCACGTTTTGTGAGAGCCCACACCTACATCAAACACAAGAGGTGGGAATTTTGGTAGCCATATTTTTTTTGGGGTCCATGGGGGTTAGAAATAATAGGAACCCAAACATTTTTATTTACAAAATTATAAGATTTATTCTATCAAAGTAAAATTTTGCAAGATGGCCTGTGCGGCCACAATGTATACATTTGTACACTCTAGCATACATATGTGGGATGTGAGCTTGGTGTGCATTTATATGCCATGGGATATGTGCATACATGTGTGAAACTTATTTCTTGTGAAACATACATTCCAACCTATTATGATTAAATGCACAATTGCTCAAGCTTAAACAATCAATTCTCTTTTTCAAAACATAAATCTAATTTTTATCAAAGGAGGATGCAAAATTATTAGCATGAGAGACATGGTAAGAATGAGAATCAACATTATTTTTCTTTTTCTTGTAAAATAATTTTCTTTTGCAAAGATTTATTTTCTTTTAAAATGGTTTCTTTTTCTTTTTCCACCAAAATAATCTTCTTTTTAATAGATTCATTTTCTTTTTAATCACATTCAAATTTATTTTTAAAAGAATCCTTTTCTTTTAACAAAGAAGTATTTTCCTTCTTCAACTTATCATTTTCAATTTTTAATAAATCATATTTTTCAAGAAGTTTTTGACAAAAAGATGCAAGCTCATCATAAGGCATGTCAATATCTATTTCTAGTTCGGATTCAGAATTTATCTCAAGGGGGTCATCCCTTTGGACCATATAGCATATGCTGGAAGTAGCACTTCCTTCATCCGAGTCACTCTCTTTTTCATTTGACACTTGTTCCCCAAGAGAGCAAAGAGTGTTCCATACTACAAAAGCCAAATCAAAGTTAGAAATTCTAAATAAATATTCATCATTTAGGGTTACATTTAAAGCATGAATGGCTTTAGTATTAACCTCCAGATACTTGCTATTAACAAAATATGAATCCTTAATGGTGGCAAGATAAACATGAATACCTAAGGCCTTAAGATACATAGACATCTTAACTTTCCAATTTTGAAAGTCAAGAATGTCAAATAAGGGAGGTGTCATGAAATCCATGTGTGTGTACAAATATTGTGATTAGTTAAAATGAGGATCTTTAACTCAAAGTTGTTAGACCCAAATTAAGAGCAGCAAGCCCTAATACCAATTGTAAGTCACCTAGAGGGGGTGAATAAGTGACAAGCTAATCAAATGCAAAACTAATGCGGAATTAAAAACTAATTATGCAACTTAAAACTATTATGCAAACACACAAAGTATAACAAAAGAATGTAGCTGAATTCCCGGTGAAAGGCTTTGGACTATCTCCTCAAGATTCCTTTTGATTAAGAGTTGAGGTGCCACTATGGCTCTCTTAGTTGAATACAAGTGTGAGCAAAAAAATAACCTAAACATATTTATATCAATTTAGTATAAATATATCTAGCATATAAAGAGATGAACAATATAAGCATGCAAGATATATAAATACAAGTGAGAGAGAGATGAACAATCACAAACATGGGAGAATTATTTCGAGGTTCGAGCACACTTGCTCTACGTCCTCGCCTTCAACACTATGAAGGATTTTCACTAGAATCGATCCCGCATGATCACTTAATGCTGCAACACCTATAACGAACTCTCTCAAGAACTCTTGGACTTACAAGTCCCTCACTTGTTCCCGCAAGAACAATACACGCAAGCGTACTAGCTTGCTGACGTCGCACCTCTACAAATTCCCAACCAAAGGGGGTGGAACACTGGTGATCACTTCTCTTGATCACAAAAATAACTCTCTCACAACAAGGATCCCTAGAAGATAAGTATAATAATGGAAAGCTCAAGTTTGTGTGAGAAAATAAGATAAATGTGGAGGTGAAAAATCTCAAGAAAACACTTTTGAAAACACACAAGATTCACTCTTGAAAACTCCCTTTTGAATATGAAAATGAAGATTTTAAACTTGCTTAGAAACTCTGTAGAAGAGCTCTAGATAACAGCCTAAAAATCTTACCAAAAATCTGGCCAAAAGTCCCATTTATAGAGGCATTAGAAAACTAGCCGTTATAGGCCAGATTGGCATGTTGGTCGACTGGCAAATGGTCATATATTTATGATCGTTGGGGTTGCCGGTCGACTGCCCGGTCAACCGCACCTAGGTCTTGACCTGTCGGTCAACCGAGGCAAGAACCAGAGAGCACTGCTCTCTGGCCGGTCGACCGCTCGATCGACCAGGGCCAGATCCAGAGAGCAAGCTCTCTGGATCGGTCGACCGGCCGGTCAACCGCCCTCAAGCCAGGCTTATGCACCTTGCCTGTGCACATCGGTCGACCGCTAGGACAACCGACTTCTGGTTCGATCGACCGCCAGAAGCACAGGTCTGGGGTTTTTAAAGGGTTGAAAATTCTAACTTAAAAACCCATTAAAATTTTATTTAATTTCCATAAAATCCACAAAAATGAGCTCTTATTAATACTTTGAAATCCAAATATGTGTTGATTTTTTAAATCAACACATATTACAAACATATTGAACTATTTTTGTGATATAGAAATTTAGCTTTAAACGAAAACCGTATTTTTCAAAATCAACTTTGAAATAAAAAATCTGATTTTCTCAAGACTTTTTCAAATATAAAAATAAGATATTTTAAACATTTTTGAAGCATGGTGTGTATGGATATGACCCAATACACATATAAAATGAAATATCTATATTTTTGACAATAAGCTCAAAATAAAGTTTTGACTTTAACAAAACTTAAACACATGATATATAAACATCAAATAAGTTTTTCTAAATATTTGAACCAATAATGTATATGGATGAAATATAATATACATATAACATGTAAACTTGTTTTGATGAACTCTATTCATGAAACATAAAAAATATCTTCTTTGAAGCTCAAAACCAAAATCGAAACTAAAACTGTTTCTTATGAAAACACATATAAATTTTGTGTGTGTATGAGCTTGAGAAATCCACAACTAATCTATCCTTTACATTTTATCTAAAAATAAAATTTAATACTTACAAACATGACTCAAGTCTTGAAAATCTTCTTCTCCATCTTGACTTGGTCCAAAACTTTGATCCATGAGCTAGACTCCTTTTTGAGTACTTGATGCAATCTTGAAGCGAGAGCTCTTGAATCAACACGTGCTAGATTCAAAACTTGACTTCGAATCATTTATTGAAGCTAAACGCTGACTAAGATCTTGATAAATATCTAAAACTTAATAAACACAAGATCATTAGTACTATAACTACATGAGTTAATCATCATCAAAACTAGAGTGATGGGCCTTTGGGCCAACACCTGAGAGAGGAAATTCCTGCAACAGAACTTGGACTCCGAGTGTGGACGTCTGTAGGAAAACCTGCATTGTCGCCTCTGAGTGGCATCTCGAGATGTACAGACCAAGGGTCTGATGCAGTAGTTAAGATGCGCACACAAACATGTAATGAGACATATTAAACAAAATGTTAGATGCGTATGTGGGTAAATCATGTTGCATATTCTTAGCTTCTAGATCTATGAGACTAGTACATTGAGGGGATAATCCAAAAAAAAAAGCCTTATAAATATACCTTGCGACCCCTGGAACCATTGACCGAGCATATACAATTTGAGTTACCCCAGATGAACACCTAATCGTCAAGCACACACTCAAGACTGAAAAATGATACCTGATGCTTCTGCCATTCGGGGAGCAATCAGATTATGGCCACACGGGACTACCACGTCGAGGGAGTAATCAAACAAAGAAACATTCATAAATATACCTTGTGTCACATCTAATAATAGTCCTGTTGGACCAAAAAAGTAGTCTGAAGTGGGTGTGCCACCCAGCGACAGATTGGATGCGTCCGTTTCAGATAGGAGCTCCAACCCGGTGTGATGATATGGTATCTCCAAGTGGAAAAAAACCCATCAACGGAATTGACCTCCGTAAATCCCACAGTGGAGCTGGCTCCCGAGTGGAAAAAATTCCATCACCGAAATATGGAAGCTCCCTAGCAGGGGTATTCCCCGCATCGAACTATGGCAGCGCCTGAATGGGGGAAATCTCATCTTGAAATATGGAAGGAACCCAATAGAGAGAAACTGCTAAGAGTTTTTCCACCCGTAGGTTTAGATGAGGCGAGCCTATAGGCTAGTGTTTATGCTCCGAGTGGGGACAATTCCATTAGCAGAACATTAAACGGGGGCTCTGAGAGGGAAAAATTCCTGCAGCAGAGTGGGGGACTCCAAGTGAGAGAAATCCCACAGCGGAGGGTTTCAACTCCCATAGGATGGTCGAGAAAGAGCATGTAGGCATGTCTGCATTGACGCCTCCGAGTGGGAAAAATCCCACCAGCGCAGCGTACAAACACAATCCTACGAATGAGGAAAATCCCAGTAACGGAGGAATTTGGTAGCTGTCTCCGCGTGAGGAAAATCCCATCAGTGACGCGTGTGGATGGATGGATTATAATGGATGGGTGTACTGCCATGGATGGATGTACTGCAATGGGTAGGAGTGTAAAATAATATTTTATTCAAAAATAGAGTACATAGAATCAGGTGGAAGAAAGTACACCCTGTATGTATGGAACTTGGGTTGTCAGACGATCGCCTAATACTGAGTGTTCAAGTGCTGTGGCTGGGTAGATGCTGGAGCATTGAGCTGTCTGACCTGGAGGCTACTTCGGGAGTGAGGATGTACTCTTTGAGAATACCTTGTTGGATTAGCTTTTCCAAGTACCTCCGAAGAGCCCAGCAGTGGATGGTCTTATGTCCCTTGCAGCCATTGTTGGAGCAATATTGTAATACCCCATCCTCAGAATACATACTCAGATACATATCCTAATTTTTTGAGCGTATTTTCTTATTTCTTTTATTTATCTTTGCTCATATAGTAGTACTGCTTGATTTGACTTCTCTGCTAATTAGATTTGACCAATTCTAGTTTTAAACACTATTTTCCAATATATTAGAATTTTCTTGATTTTTCAGAATTATTTGTAGGAAAACCCTAAAATCGGGATTAATCGGTACCGCTAGTTTATTCCCGGCTTTTTAATTTACAAATAGAGTTGAATTTTGAGAAAATGCTTTCACATATTTTCTTAAAATAATTTTTACTATCTTAATACATTTTTTAGGGATTTTCAAAATTTAACAGATTTCGGCCAGATTTGATGTCGACCGATATCAGCGATCAATTAAAAAAATTTTAATTTAAAAATAGTAAAGAATTTCTTGAAATAGATTTCACCATGATTCTTAGAAATAATATTCTTAATTTTTGAGAATTTTCGCGGGTCGTTCTAAGATACTTGATTTTCGGGCGATTCCGGTATTTTTTTCGAAAGTTTTCCGCATCCGCAACCGAATAAGGGGAATCAGCCACTCTAGTTATTTTCACTTTTTCTTCCAATCAAATATTTCCCCTTTTCCTTTTATTTTCTTTTTCTTTTTTCTTTCTTTCCTCTTCCTTCCACCATATTCTAAAACATTCTCCATTCTTCCATTACATTCTACACCTTTCCACCAAAATATCTCCTTCAAAATATCTCAAACCACTCAACTCCCCTCTCCCATCACCATGGCCGGCCAAGGCCACCTCACCGCTCTCCATTTTACAAAGAAATCCTCACACTAATCCCTTTTTCTTCTCCCTTAACTCAAATTCCAAATACAAAACCCTTATCTTCTCCTTCCCTTTTCATTTCTCCATAAAAAACCCTAACCACCATCAACCTTTCCTTCATCTCCACCACAACCACAACAACTACAACTTCTCCAACCCCCTCTTCCATCCCATTTAAACCACCACAAGCTCTAAAATTCCATCAAAACTTTCACCTTCTCCAAAACTACCACCACCACAAACCCCTCCACAAAACCACCATCCCATCATCCTCACCTAGACTAGTCGCCACCCTTGGCTAGGGGCCGAGCCTCTCTTCTCCGGTAATACCTCCGGTAACCACTCCGGCGAACATTCCGGCGACTATTCTGGCGACAACTTCACCACCTTCAACAAACTTTGACACCACCACTACAAACCTTCCATCTTCACCACCATCTCTTTTATTCTTCTCCATCACCACCATATCCACTCTCACCACCACAATACCACCTCTATCACCCCTATTTCAACCTTCAATATCACCATCATCTTCATCTCCTTCAAATTTCCTTTTCATTTTCCTCCAAAAAAAATCCAACTCCACTAAATTACTACCACCACCTACTTCAACACCTTCACCCTCTCCTCTCTCATATCATGGCCACCATAGGGTGGCGCACCACCCCTAGGGTCGACGACCACCATAGGGCCAAGCTCCCCTCTCCTTCACTCGCTTCATGTTTTCCTCGCTCGGGAATTCAAACGCGCAAAGCTTTAAAAAGTGGTGTTTTAGGCGAGTGACTTTCCTCGCAAAAATGGACTTATATTAGAATTGGTATTGTGTTGTATTAGATATCAGTCTAGTGTGATTGTACAGGTGGGTGTGTTGTATTCTGTGGACATGTCTTGACTTGTACCGAACTGATATACTGTAATGCTTGAAATAGTGTAGAACAACCCATGCAGGTACCCATGTATAGCCTTCGGGGCTTCTACCCACTTCTGGGATAGCTACCCAATTAGTTTCAGGCCTATATCCTTATGGGTTTCGTGGTGGCTATCGAGAGTGCGCTTATACCCCGAGCGTACTTTGGTCCCGAGCTCTCTACTCAGCCTTCAGGCTTCACTACTCCACGATATATTAGAAATTATCACGATATAGCATGCTCGTGTGGTACTAACATCGCAGGTACTCTTGTACCGACTCTAGATTTCTGCCCATTCCCGAGATGGCTATCCAATTGATTTTAGGCTTGTACCCTTTATGGGTTTCGTGGTAGTTACGGAGAGTGCGCTTAGACCCCGAGCATACTATAGCCTTCAAGCTCTCGCCCACTTCCTCGAGAAAGAAGTGCGCTTCGACCGTCAGGTCTCTTAGCTCCGCATGGTAGGCATGCTGAGCGCTCAGCGCTTTAACACTAGATTCGTCTAGGCAGAACTCTGCCAGATTTTAGACTCGCCTTCTAAGCCGAGCCATTCCAGTAGCTCCGTCAGGCGCTCTAATATTAAATATTGTTCGCTGTCCGTGCCTCCAGCACTGCTTAGCTCCGCATGGATATTCATTTGCTTGCTAGTTAGCTGCATTAGCCGTTAATATCTGTATTTGCTTGCCATGCTATCACCCGACCTCAGACCACCTGACCTCTAGCATGTTACCACTTGACACCTACATACTATAACCTGCCATTTAACATGTCATATTTGACTTGTAATTATCACTCACGGGAATGTTAATCTGATCTCCTGATATTACTTATGTACACCGGACATTCTTGATATACTCTTGTACATTCCTGGAATCTGATAATTACCTATTAACTCATAAAAAGAACAACTTACACCAGGTCGGGAAAAACTTGCGGATATCAATATATGTTCGTTTTACAGTGGTATTAGGTATATTGTGCAACTAAATCTTCCGGTCTGACCTGAGGGCTTCCATGCGACTGAGGGGAGTGCTAGCTCCCTCTTCTTGGTACCATCTTGATAAGGACATCCTATAAAACCCTCCTATAGGCCTTGCAGTCTGTTCCATACACCAGCAATGGAACGCCCTGAACCGTGGTCCCGAGCATGCACGGAACCCACTGTAAACATTGTTCGTTGATAACCCCATTGGTTTCCAATAATAGCCTCGACTTACTCAGATGCGGATGTATGTGTGCTAGGACGCTATTACATATACCTAGACATATGGGTAGGACGAGTAATAAAAATAAATATTAAAAATAGTAATATAAGATCTATTCATGCTTTATCGCTTACATCACGTTATGCTTCCATTACATGCTTATTATTTATATACACAAGTCACAACTTTTGATGCTTGTTTACTGATTTGGCTATATCAATACACTCATACTTATCTCTTGATGCCACTTGGCATTCACCTGAACATTTGTTGGGGAGTTTCTGACTCCCCTGGACTTGCATGTTCAGGTTCTGAAACTTGGATTGAAGTGGAGCCCTCCATCGAAGATCAAACTTACTTCTCAGAGTGATTGCACACATTTATTACATTATTCTTTATTACATTTCTACATTTATCATGTAATAAATCTACTAAATTCTTTATCTTAAATGTCTATTTTGTAGAAGATAATCATGGGGAGAAAGAGGATAAAATCAAATAAATATCAGTTAAATTCAGATTTAACTAGATCTATTTGGTTAGAGGAGGATGATCCCAAATTCAGTTGGTTAAATTCAGTTTTTGGTAAATCAAGTGGTTAAAGTTAAAGATCAATCGAGGATAACGTCAAATACAAAGTCTAATCCAAAGGGATAAATAGATAGAGAGAAGATCAACGGATGAGATGAAGTAATTTTGACTCAAATTCTGACTGGATACACTTTAGTATTTGAATCATAACTTTAGCTACCGAAACTCAAATCTGATGATTTAAGATGATCCAGAAAGAAGACTTTAAAGGGATACAACTCTTAAGTTGATCACTATTTCTAATTCTGTCATTGGATAAGTTATATTCAGCAATCAATACGCCAATAAGTTGTAGATTAGAACTGAATATCCATATCAAATCAAGTTTAGAGATAAGGGGAGGATTCAAATTTAGAAATTGTCAGCTCCTCTTATCTTTAGACTCATTTCCTTACCATTTCTATCCTATAAATACCCCACATATCAGAGGTAGAGAACGACCATGCAGAGATAGATTCTAGGCTAGTTTTTCATTCTTTTTAGTGTAGGTTTTTATTTTTCTTTTTATGTAAGTTTCAGTTTTCATTTATGTAATTCAAAGGAGATCAGAGTTTTATAGGAGAATGAGAGTGAAGTTTGTGCTGAGAGTGACACCGGTGTAAGTTATTCTTCTTTTCTCTTATTGTTACAAAATTGAATCTATAGTTATATTTTTTTGTACTTCTTTGTTTTTGTGTTCTTCTTCTTCTTTTCTACTTCTCTTCTTTTGGTACCAATTGCTATCCAAGTGAGTCTTATAGCATCGAAAGAGCTTTGCCCTTGCGAGTGCCACCGATAGCTCATGATGATGGATTTTTAGTCTCATTCTGTATCAATTCATACTTGCACCGTCTTGATGATATAATGTGGAAGAGACGGGAATCAACTCTTATGGGCTATGCGCTGATCGCCTCCACTTCAAGGTAACATCATTGTCACATATTCAAGGTAAGTATTTGGCCAAAGGAGGTAAGTAATTTTAGTTTCTTTTCTTTTAATTATTTAGTTTAGAACACCACAATCTACTACTTCTTTTATCACTCTGTTTTAATTTCTTTGTACATATCCATTTCTATTTTCTCCACCTTCTCAATCTACCACGTTCTTTCTAACTTAACTTTAACCTATTTTTCTTTTCTTTTTAAGAACTAAAAGAAGATCTTTAACCATTCTTTGTAACCTAAAAGAGAACTTGCTTAAAAGCTTCCATCGCTAGTCCCTCCTTTTGGATCACGACTCGCATAGCCACTTGTTATAGCGGTAGAATTGAGTACTTGCACTCCTTATTCTTAAGTTCTGAAATTCTGTATTTTTGTGCAGGTAAAACCTCAATCAAATTTTGGCGCCGTTGTCGGGGAGGGACGATAAGTAATTCTCTTTTTAGTTTACATTTTTGATTAATCTTATTCTTTGTTCTTAGTGTACAGGTTTAAAAATAAGGAATTTTTGCTGCAATGGACATATAAGTGGCCCTGGACTCTGCTCAAGAAAGCAGATCTCAGAAGCCCTCAGATTTGCTACATTCCTGTGGCAATCTGAGTGAACTACTAACCTGTATTTTCTGCAGGTTGGCTGAATTGCAAAGTTTAATATCTGTAGCTATTTATTTTCTTATTTGACTCACTGTATATACATTTCTAACACAACATTAAGAGGTTGAATGTAAATACTAAAAATGATTTAGACTTTGTATTTAGACATGTGTCTATTTCATTACATTTTTATTTACTGCTGAAGAGTGCACTGGAGTCAAGGTATGTGTGCATAACATTTAGTATAAGATTCATTCTTGTATGAAATATTGCTTGAGTGTTACTTTTTTCTATATACTTGTACACTGCACTAAATTGATTTAAGGGCTTGTCCTATAAACAAAATAAGGTGGGGAAGTCATTACCCTCTCTTAGCCCACAAACAATCTCCTCATTCACTAACCCAAGCCTAACTATAACTGAGTAGATGTTGGACCTAGGGACATCTCAGACTCAAATAGGAGGCTGATCTAAGGGGAAAGTTGATTTGAATTTGACTCTTGCCAAATCGGTGTCAAAGGTTGGGGATTGAGGGGCGAAACCCCAAAGGTTGGTGGTTTGACATAATTAGGCCCGTTACTTTAACCATGAATATCTCCCACCAATCTCACCCCTACCTGGCCAATTAACTTGTAGTCAGATTCAGCAATATACCCCCCGTGGACAATCTAACCAGTTAGAAGTCGTCTAGGTCTAAGGTTTACCCTAACTTAGGTTAGATTTTTATTTTTTTTCTTTTTTTTGTTTGTTTATTTATCTTTGTATGTATTTGACATTTCTTGTGTAATATGGCTTATAACAACAATTTTTTCAATTTTAATGGTAATCCATATTATACCCCGACCTCTTTTTCAGATATTACCAACCCAGTATATCATAATTTTAACCAACCTAGTATGTCGGATGATCTTATCCGAATCAATACAACCCATGCCCCCAATCTTATGACCATAATTTCCAAATTAATTCCAACTCTTCACAGAGTCAATAGGGATTCACCTCCCCCGAGTCCAATTTTCAACCAACTTATTCTCCTTATCCACCTTGTCCACAATTTTCACAATATTCATTCTCCGATTTTCCTTCCTATACTCCTTTTCTAGACCAACCCATTGAAGAAAAATTCGAGCTAGAAAAGAGTATAGAAGCTATGCAGGAGGCCGAACGAAAATTTCAGGCCTCCCCAATTTCACAACATTTACAAGATTCATACTCAGTTCCACTAGTTCAAAATAGAAAACCATCAATTTTGAAAATGAGTAAGTTCGAGAACCAATCACAAAATCTGATGGACTCACGATTTCACCATAAATTCCAAAACAAAACTTCATCTTTTCAGTCCAATCGCAATAAAATGATGAACCAATCGACTATGAAAAGCTGCTTGAAGCCATGACTCAGGCTCAAATCACTCATAATCGTGACATAGATATAATGGTCAAAACTCTTCATTCTCACCCTTTGACCATTCCTGATGTCGCTAACCATTCTGTTAGAGCCAAAGAATCATGTTGTTTTGAAAAACAAGATTCTATTTCAGCACACCCATTTGAATTTGCCCAAACTTTAAATTTTAAAAACCACATTGATATTTTGGCAAGTTATCCCTTTCCTGAAATTAAACTTAAGAATGAATATGATCCTGAACCTCATCTTGGCAATTCAATTCTACTTCCTGATTCAATAATGACTCCGGTGTCTTCACCAGATTTTAATCTTTTTCCTAAGTCAACATTGGATCTATTGCCTATTCATCATGAAATTGAATCGCCAATCTTTTATGATCATCATATTGAACTTGACCAATTTCATACTTTTGAAAGTCCCATTGACAAATTGGCAAGTTCTCATTTTTATGAAATTGAACTCAATGAGAAATATGACCTAGATTCTCAAATTTGTGATCCAGTTTAAATTCCTGAATCAATATTGACTCCTGTTTTGTTACCCAACTTGAGCAATATTTTAGAGTCAGTTTTGATTCCCATACCCGTCATTCTTGAACTTGAATCACCAATATTAAAATCACATTTCGTTGTGAGAAAATGAATGTGGACTTGAGTTTCAACTTCTTGATTTGAACCCACTTCCTGAACTAATCTCTACTCTTGAACTTTTACTTGACTTAAGTCACTTTTCTGAGTCGGTATTAGTTCCTGTACTTTCTAAGTCCAAGTCAATCATTCTATCTTTTCACACTCCATTTTGGGACAAGAGTGTTGATAAAATGGACTCCAAAATTATTTGTGAAATTTGAAAATTAGATGGGGTAAAATTCTTAATAAAAATCATTCATATATCCATCATTTTAGTGGGTTATATTAGAGAGGTTTCTGGTGGGTTCCTCTGAACTCCACGCAAATTAGATTGGGACACATTTCTTGGACCAATCAGACCACCACCGGAACCACCACCTTAAGGTAATATTTTTCTTCCCTTTCTTCATTTTCATGCATCTATGCATTAATTCATACATTGAGGACAATGCATGAGATAGGTATGGCAGAGGGTTCTAACATAACTTAGGTTTTCTTTTTATTATTAAAAAAATTTTCTTTACTTTTAAAAACTTTTTGAAAGTAGAAACAATATTTTGATATATTTTTTTGTAAGAAATTAAGTCAATTTTAAGGAATAGGAAAATCATAATTAGAATTCTTATACTTAGTCAAAATAAGATGACTTATTTGATTTTCAGGGTTAGGAAAAAAATTGATGAAAGTAATTTAGTCTTGATCTTTATCTTGAAGAAATATGCACACCTTATACACTTACATACTTAGGGTTCAAAAACAAAGATTCTTATGTCTTATAAAAAAAGAAATATATATATGTATATCTATGAAAAATAAACAAATCTAATTATTGATTAGCTAGGTGTTTTTTGCCTAAGAAAGTCTTGATATTTATGCAAAAGATAATTAGATAAGTTTGAATATATATATATATATATATATATATATATATATATATATATATATATATATATATATATATATATCCTCTGATTAAGCTGGGTGTTTGTGCCTCATGAAGCATAAGTATTCACGCCTAAAAAGGGTACATTTTATAAATAAAAATTCTTGGTTTCGTGGCCTTGTCTGCTCGAGTGTTTAAGTCCATAGGGGTGTTTTCTCACCTGGTGTCCTAAGACTGTCTGGTTTGGGTGTCACCGACTAATGGCTAGCTACATGGGTAGATTAGAAAGCCTAATGAAATTGAAGAATAGATACCACCAAAAATAAATATAAATAAGGCATATGAGTTAATGTTAAAGAACCCTTAGTCAAACTTCACGGTCATGAAGGTGTATATGACTCAAGATAAAGTAATAGACTAGATGAGAAATACAATTTGACTCCTTAATTTGATTGATGACATGTTTTTGAATAGAGATTAAGTTTAGGAATGAAAAGTTCGATATTCCTATAACTTATAAATTACTTGAACTCTTACAAATATACTTCAAATATTTTCTCTCTTTTCAAAATTACTAACATTTTTCTCTTTCTTTATGGATTTTGTGGGTGCAATCCACAGAAAATCCTCATGAGATAAAACTCGTCCTCTAGGAGAAACCTAGAGGTTTAACGGCTTGTTGCATACGCTCAGTGCAATAGTGTGACCTACGAAAGTGGTCCAATAATTTTTGGTTTAGTTTTGTTGTTTTGCTCGAGGACGAGCAAAAGATAAGTGTGGGGGTGTGATTGCACACATTTATTGCATTATTCTTTATTACATTTCTACATTTATCATGTAATAAATCTGCTAAATTCTTTATCTTAAATATCTATTTTGTAGAAGATAATCATAGGAAGAAAGAGGATAAAATCAAATAAATATCCGTTAAATTCAGATTTAACTAGATCTATTTGGTTAGAGGAGGATGATCCCAAATCCAGTTGATTAAATTCAGTTCTTGGTGAATCAAGTGGTTAAAGTTAAAGATCAATTGAGGATAACGTCAAATACATAGTCCAATCCAAAGGGATAAATGGATAGAGAGAAGATCAACAGATGAGATGAAGCAATTTTGACTCTGATTCTAACTGGATACACTTTAGTATTTGAATCATAACTTTCGCTACCGAAACTCAAATCTGATAATTCAAGATGATCCAGAAAGAAGACTTAAAGGGTTACAACTCTTAAGTCGATCACTATTTCTAATTCTGTCATTGGATAAGTTATATTCAGCAATCAATACACCAATAAGTTGCAGATTAAAACTGAATATCCACATCAAATCAAGTTTGGAGATAGGGGGAGAATTCAAATTCAGAAATAGTTAGCTCCCCTTATCTTTAGACTCATTTCTTTATCCATTTCTATTCTATAAATACCCCACACATCAGAGGCAGAGGACGACCATGCAGAGATAGATTCTAGGCTAGTTTTTCATTCTTTTTATTGTAGGTTTTTATTTTTCTTTTTATGTAATTGTCAGTTTTCATTTATGTAATTCAGAGGAGATTAGAGTTTCATAGGAGAATGAGAGTGAAGCTTGTGCTGAGAGTGACACTGGTGTAAGTTGTTCTTCTTTTCTCTTATTGTTACAAAATTGAATCTATAGTTATATTTTTCTATACTTCTTTATTTTTGTGTTCTTCTTCTTATTTCCTACTTCTCTTCTTTTGGTACCATTTGCTATCCAAGTGAGTCTTATAGTATCGAAAGAGCCTCGCCCTTGCGAGTGCCACCGATAGCTCATGACGATGGATTTTTAGTCTCATTCTGTATCAATTCGTACTTGCACCGTCTTGATGATATAATGTGAAAGAGACGAGAACTCTTATGGGCTATGCCCTGATCGCCTCCACTTCAAGGTAACATCATTGTCACAGATTCAAGGTAAGTATTTGGCTAAAGAAAGTAAGTAATTTTTAGTTTCTTTTCTTTTAATCATTTAGTTTAGAACACCACAATCTACCACTTCTTTTTATCACTCTTTTTCAATTTCTTTGTACATATCCATTTCTATTTTCTCCACCTTCTCAATCTTTCACGTTCTTCCTAACTTAATTTTAACCTATTTTTCTTTTCTTTTTAAGAACTAAAAGAAGATTTTTAACCATTCTTTGTAACCTAAAAGATAACTTGCTTAAAAGCTTCCATCGCTAGTCCCTCCTTGTGGATCACGACCCGCATAGCCACTTACTATAGCGATAGAATTGAGTACTTGCACGCCTTATTCTTAAGTTTGAAAATTCTGTATTTTTGTCTAAGTAAAACCTCAACCATAGAGCAGGCTGATTAGTCCCTGCTCCTTCTGTTCCTGACTCTTCCTGTTAGGTCGCGGGATTTTCTCTCAGCTCGTGAGCATCTTTTGTATTGTACATATTGTAAATCTTACTTTTGTACCTGGCCGTGATATAATGTACATATAATATTATGTCACGCCCTGTGATAACTTTGTAATGTACTCCTTTTGTTGGAATGTATATATACTACGTACTTCTGTACTCTGATTCTGGTCTGTACTGATGCTTAACGTATATACATGAGGATGTTTTTATCCCGCATATATACGTCTCAGTAGCATCTCCGTATCTATCAGGGCGGAGCGTTACAGGTTGGTATCAGAGCCTAAGCTTTCACACCTATAATACAACCAAACAACAAATTAATGGGATATTAATTTGCAATTGGAATGCATGAGTCTCAGTTATACAATCCAACTATAATGTACAAAGTTATATATTCCTTTCTGATACTCCTTCCCTTGATTCCTAAAATCCATCTATCTTTTTGCTTTCCAGTTTCCAGTCATCTTTTACCAACATAGATATGGATAGAAGGACGAGTCGTAATAGCCCCGGACAATCACAAAACGGACCCATAGGTGAGAATGCAGATATTCCTTATGCAAGGATTGATAGAAGCTCCTAAGGAATAAAGGCCAGGCAATGTATCAGACTTCAGGAGATTGTAGCCGGCAATATTCACAGGGGAAGAGAGACCACTAGATGCCGAGTAATGGCTAATCGACATCATTAATCTTTTGAAGGCAACACAGGTCCCAGAGAAAAATCAGGTAGAGGTCGCCAAGATTTAACTGAAGGATGTAGCCAGAACCTGGTGGCTAGCTGAAGAAGCGAGACTGGATAAACTCATCACTTAGGACCAGTTCTCTAAGAGATTTTATGATAGATTATTCCCTACCATAGCTTAGAAGGAGATGGAAGAACAGTTCATCCGACTTCAGTAATGGAACCTGTAACCCCCTGATCCCCGGTGTACGTATTACAGTATCAGAGCTCGATACGACGTACAAAAATTGATTTGACCTCTGTGGTAGTCCGCTTGAGTTGATTTCAGTTTCAAAAATCATTTCCTAATATTTTAGATTTTCAGGATTTTCTGGAATTTTTCTGGATTATTTTGGAAAAACTCCGTAGTCGGTGTCGACCGATACTGATAATCGGCTTTTCGATTTTTATTTCACAAATGGAGTGATATTTTGAGAAGCCGCTTTCACCTTGTGTCTTCGAATCGTATTATCTACGTTAGGGTATTTTTGGGGATTTTTTTGAATTTATCGAAATCCGGGCAAAACCGGTGTCGCCCGGTGCTGGTGACATCTTCCGGGATTTTTAGTTTGTAAACCACATTGAATTTCTACAAACCGTCTTCATCTTACATCTCAGGATAATATTCTCTCTTTTCTGTAATTTTTGGGCACCGTTCGGAGCTGGTCAAATATTGGGCCAATATTCTAATATTAAAATATTATATTATATTTTTTTATTCTTTTTCTTTTCCCTTATTTTCTCTTCTCTTCTCCTTTTCTCTGGATCCTTCCTTCACCACCGACTTAATCACCGCCACTTCTCTCTCCCCCTAATTTAAACAAATCCCTCTCTCTCTCCTTCAAATCTCTCTTCAACACTCTCTCTCTCTCTCTCTCTCTCTCAAACACTCTCTTCTCTCTCTCTCCTCTCTCTCTCTCTCACTACCTTCTTTCCTCCCCTAATTCCCTGTTTCAGGTCGGGCGTGGGCCTGACCCACGCCCGTGGCCCGGCCGGCGCGCCGCCGGTGACCGGCGCCCCCGGCCAGGCGCGGTGGCGCCCCCTCCGGCCGCCATGGCCGCGCAGCCGCGCGGCCAGGCTCTCTCTCTCTCTCTCTCTCTCTCTTATTCTCTGTTAAAACCCTCTCTTTCCCCCTCTCTCACACACACCCCTCTCACTCTCTCTCTCTCACGCCCCCTTGGGGCCGGAGTCGCCGGCGGCGGCCAGGACCGCCGCCGGCAGGCCAGCTGCGCCGGCCGGCCGGTCATGCTGAAGCACAGCAGCAGCAGCAAGAAGCTGTTGCTGTTGCTGCTGCTGTTAATATTGTGTTTGGGTTTGGGTTTTTAACCCAAACCCATTAACCCAAATAAACCCCAATCCAACCCAATAACCCATTAGCCCGTACCCAATACTTTAAGTTATGGGTTCGGGTTATCGGATCCAAACCCGGCCCATTAACCCGCTCCAGAACCCATTACAGGTAATTGACAGAAAACCCCCTGTCACTTTTCAGTATTTGCATTTTAAATATTATTATTTACATATTTAACCCTATTTGTTCTGATTTCGTATTCGGGCGATATCGGAAGCATCCGGACTCCGATTAGGACGATTCTGGATCCATTGCGATCGTGGGAACGAGAGCTACCTTCCCATGACCAGTTGGTGAGTGTCTTTCTTTTATAAATTATATTTTATCATGTTTAGTGACAGTGATTGACATATCGTGATTATGGATAAAAGACGGTAATAATTAATTATTAACGGGTACTTGTTGGACACCCATTATAATAGGTGATTCCTGTAATATGGTTAGTATTTCCTGATGTCATATAATATAGGGAGACAATTATAATAACAAGAAATACTGACATAGACCACTCAGACACGGTCATCATACCTGCACAGCCACGGACACACAGACCACTGTATTACCATCTTCATGAACACTATTATTTCGTGTATTGTATTACAGTTAGGTCACTATTGTCACATGTATACGGATCCACGGTACTCGATGACCCTACACTATCACTAGCTAGTAATGCTGGACTCCGTTATTTCATGCACTGGTATCATCATTACTTAGACACTGTAAGATTACTAGACATGATATCATATCATACATTGATCACTGTTAGTACATGTACTATTATAGAGATATGACACACAAATATGTTCAACTGGTACACGGATATACCACTGCACGGAGTACCATAGTTCATATATTTATTTTCATATACTTGTTCTCATCATTACATGGATGCCCGACATATAGTGATCTCATGCTTACACGTCACTGGTACATATGCTCACCTAACGAGTGTGTATGCATGTATTGTTTCTATCTTCTTGCCATCACTATACATATCATGTATATTATTGTTCCATGTTGCCGTATTCATGTTATATGATTGTTTCCTGTTACTGATATGGATTTCCCGTTACTGGACATGAGAGCTATTGATATGCAATATGTGGAATCTCACATCTATTGTTCCCGTTTCCCGTTATATTGTTCCTGTTTCCCGTTATATTATTCTATGCTATCAACAGAGCTCAGGTCCAGTTATCATGTTACCCGTATCATGTAATGTATTGGTTCTTGTTACATTGTATACTTGATATATCATATCATAAAGAGAACTTGGGTATGGGGGAGACTTGACGGTTGACTAGATCATATCGGGTGGATGTCTGGATCCATTGTTTGTCCCACTGCAGGGGACGGGGTAGTGCTGGCTACCGTCTGTTACTCATGAGCATCCCGTTATTGTTTTAGCTCATTGAGATTCCCGTTACATGTTACAGCTCTAGCGGGCTGGTCCTGGTCTCAGCAGCTAGGGGTCCGATAAGGCCGTTGTCCCGGGTATGCACGGGATACACCCACCCGGTAAGAACTCCTCGACCATGGGTTTTCAATTAACATAATAAAACAGTATACACAATAGTGATGTCAGGAACACTTGTTATTTGGTTACTCTCTCGTTTGGATAATGGTACCCGTAGGCCATGTCCGGATGGGTTCGACTGGAGTGCGGGCTCCAGTATGAACTGCCAGTGGTATGGGACACTGAAAGAGAGTAATTAAAATAGCAGGCGGTACTGATTGTTACTATTGTATAAATCACATGACATACCTGGTACATGTATGCTATCTTGTTATTGTTCATGCTACTTTATCCGATATCATGTTAACTGTATACTTGTTACTTTACCTGGCATATGTTATACTGTCTGTGGTGGCATACGACGCATGCTCTGCATTGCATGGCATACTATGCATGTTCTGCATTGCATATATTTTATTGTTGCAGACATATGCCCATCTGCATGTTCACCTCTATCACGTCACCACTATCATGTTCATGTTTATTACGTCACCACTAAACAACATTAGTTATTATATAATCTGGACACGACTATAGACATGACCTGATAATAACCGGCTAGGTAGAGATGGTATTAAAATAAAACATGTTTATATATATTTGTACTGTTTCATATATGCGTATTATATGGTATCTTTGTACTGTTTCGTATATGCGTATTATATGGTACACATATTGTATTATATATTAGTATCATGGTTGTAGTACTATTGTATATATTATTGCCTCCTTCATTTTACCACTCACTAGGTCGCTTTCTGACGACCCTGGGTTTGCATGCCCAGATTGGAGATCCGAGTTACCATAGTATCGGAGAGTGCCTTGGAGTCACATCGGAGATTCCTCATCTGGCCTATTCATAGGTATCTCAGTAATTTATTTCTGTTATCTTATTTGTCTCTATTTTTCATATCTGTTGTGATCGCTGACCTCTTTCTGCAGGTATTCTTGTACTTATTTCATGCTGGACCTCATGACTATATAGAGGTAATGTACTGTATTGAGGCTTAACGTACGCGTGAGCGTGTATTCACCTCGCGTATGTACGTCGCTATAACGTCCCCGTACCTACGAGATCGGGGCATTACAGAGTGGTATCAGAGCTTAGGTTCACACCTGGTGTGGGTAACCACCTGGGTCAAGACTTGGGCTCTTACCAACAGTACAATCAGGTTCAGATTAACTTATCTGTATCTGAATTTGGGGATTCCAGCAATGAGTACAAGAATACCATGACCTTGACGATTCATTCCTTGACTCGTTTGTATTCCTTCCTTCCCTCTAGGTGTCAACCAGAACAGCCAATGTCCTTCTCGCTTTCTTTGCATCGTCTTGCTTCCCATCCGTTAGGATTAGTTCACGCCCATACTTCTTCATCCCGAGTCCCTTATAGATAGCAGAGTGCGCAGCGGAAGTGTTGCGGACCCGTAACATTTCGGCTTTGGGGTTAAAAATATTGGTCTCTCACCTGATTGGAAATTGCGAGGACGCATTTTTTTGTAAGGTGGGGAGAAATGTAACCCCCTGATCCCCGGTGTACGTATCATAGTATCAGAGCTCGATACGACGTACAAAAATTGATTTGACTTCCGTGGTAGTCCGCTTGAGTTGATTTCAGTTTCAAAAATTATTTTCTAATATTTTAGATTTTTCAGGATTTTCTGGAATTTTTCTGGATTATTTTGGAAAAACTCTGTAGTCGGTGTCGACCGATACTGATAATCGGCTTTTCGATTTTTATTTCACAAATGGAGTGATATTTTGAGAAGCCGCTTTCACCTTGTGTCTTCGAATCATATTATCTACGTTAGGGTATTTTTGGGGATTTTTCTGAATTTATCGAAATCCGGGCAAAACCGGTGTCGCCCGGTGCTGGTGACATCTTCCGAGATTTTTAGTTTGCAAACCGCATTGAATTTCTACAAACCGTCTTCATCTTACGTCTCAAGATAATATTCTCTCTTTTCTGTAATTTTTAGGCACCGTTCGGAGCTGGTCAAATATTGGGCCAATATTCTAATATTAAAATATTATATTATATTTTTTTATTCTTTTTCTTTTCCCTTATTTTCTCTTCTCTTCTCCTTTTCTCTGGATCCTTCCTTCACCACCGACTTAATCACTGCCACTTCTCTCTCCCCCTAATTTAAACAAATCCCTCTCTCTCCTTCAAATCTCTCTTCAACACACTCTCTCTCTCTCTCTCCAAACACTCTCTTCTCTCTCTCCTCTCTCTCTCTCACTACCTTCTTTCCTCCCCCAATTCCCTGTTTAAGATCGGGCGTGGGCCTGACCCACGCCCGTGGCCCGGCCGGCGCGCCGCCGGTGACCGGCGCCCCCGGCCAGGCGCGGTGGCGCCCCCTCCGGCCGCCATGGCCGCGCAGCCACGCGGCCAGGCTCTCTCTCTCTCTCTTTTTTCATTCTCTGTTAAAACCCTCTCTTTCCCCCTCTCTCACACACACCCCTCTCACTCTCTCTCTCACGCCCCCTTGGGGCCGGAGCCGCCGGCGGCGGCCAGGATCGCCGCCGGCCAGCTGTGCTGGCCGGCCGGTCATGCTGAAGCACAGCAGCAGCAGCAAGAAGCTGTTGCTGCTGCTGTTAATATTGTGTTTGGGTTTGGGTTTTTAACCCAAACCCATTAACCCAAATAAACCCCAATCCAACCCAATAACCCATTAGCCCGTACCCAATACTTTAAGTTATGGGTTCGGGTTATCGGATCCAAACCCGGCCCGTTAACCCGCTCCAGAACCCATTACAGGTAATTGACAGAAAACCCCCTGTCACTTTTCAGTATTTGAATATTATTATTTACATATTTAACCCTATTTGTTCTGATTTCGTATTCGGGCGATATCGGGAGCATCCGGACTCCGATTGGGACGATTCTTGAAGCAAAAGTTTTGGTGGAATCTATGAAGAGAGATAGCCAAGTATGTGGCCAAGTGCTTGGTTTGCCAGCAGATAAAGATAGAACATCAGAGAATAGCTGGACTTCTACAACCATTACCGATACCCGAATTGAAGTGGGAACATATCACCATGGATTTTGTCACAACCCTATCCCACAGTCCTAAGGGTAACAATGCAGTATGGGTAATCATTGATCGCCTCACAAAATCAGCTCACTTCCTACCTTTCAGAGTAGGTCAGTCAACAGAAGTTCTTGCAGATAAATATATTAAGGAAATAGTTTGTCTGCATGAAATTTTTGGTTAGCATCGTGTCAGATAGAGACACGAAATTCCGATCACATTTCTGGGAAAGTATCCAAGAAAATCTAGAAACTCGTCTAAAGTTCAATACTTCATATCATCCTCAGACAGACGGGCAGTCTAAACGAACTATCCAAATTCTTGAAGACATGTTACGAGCCTGCATGATAGAATTCAAAGGGTCATGGGAAGACTATCCTCATTTGGTAAAATTTTCTTATAATAACAGCTATAAGGAAAGTATCAAGATGGCACCATTTGAAGCTTTGTATGATAGAAAATGCAGGTTGTCGTTATGTTGGGATGAAGTCAGTGAAAGAAGACTTTTGGGGCTAGATATACTAGTTCAGATAATAGATACAGTCAGAATTATCAGAGATCACCTCCGGGCAGCACAGAGCCAACAAAAAAGTTAGGCTGACAGTAACAGAAGACCACTGGAATTGAGAGCAGGCGATCATGTATTTTTAAGGATATCACCAACCAAAGGGATAATCCGATTCGGTACTTGCGGGAAACTTAGTCCAAAATACATCGGCCCATTCGAGATTTTGGATCGTGTGGGAGATGTAGCTTACCGATTGACATTACTGCCATCATTAGAAGGAGTTCATAATGTATTTCACTTATCACAGCTAAGGAAGTATGTCAAGGATGAAAGTCATATTCTAGATTACTCAGAATTGGAACTACAACTAGATTTATCCTATAAAGAGCAGCCGATGACCATCCTAGACAAAAATATCAAAACCCTGAAGAATAGGGCAATACCATTAGTACTGTTCTTTTGGAATAGGCATGCTCCAGGAGAAGCTACGCGAGAACGAAAGGATATTATTCGTGAGCGTTACCCTCAACTATTTACATCCTAGTTGGTAAAATTTCTTCTCCCTATTCTTCTCTACCTTCATATCCCCCTTATCAAAATTTTGAGGACAAAATTTTTGTAAGATGGATGGATTGTAACACCCCATCCTCAAAATACGTACTCAAATACATATCCTGATTTTTAGCGTATTTTCTTATTTCTCTTATTTATCTTTGATCATATAGCAGTACTGCTTGATTTGACCTCTCTGATAATCAGATTTGACTGATTCTAGTTTCAAACACTGTTTTCCAGTATACTAGAATTTTCATGATTTTTCAGAATTATTTTTAGAAAAACCCTAAAATCGTGATTAATTGGTACCGCTAGTTTATTCTCGGCTTTTTAATTTACTAATAGAGTCAAATTTTGAGAAATCCCTTTCACATATTTTCTTAAAATAATTTTTACTATTTTAGTACATTTTTCGGGAATTTTCAAAATTTAACAGATTTCGGCCAGATTTGGTGTCGACCGATGTCGGTGGTTGATTTCAGGATTTTTAATTTAAAAACTATAAATAATTTCTTAAAACGGATTTCACTATAATTCTTAGAATAATATTCTTAATTTTTGAGAATTTTTGTGGGTCGTTTTGAGATACTTAATTTTCGGACAATTCCGGTATTTTCCCGAAAGTTTTTCGCATCCGCAACTGAATCCAGGGAATCCAACACTCTAATTATTTCCACCTTTTTTTCCAATCAAATATTTCTCTTTTTTTTCTTTTCTTTTTCTTTTTTCTTTCCTTCCTTTTCCTTCCACCATATTCTAAAACATTCTTCATTCTTCCATTACATTCTACACCTTTCCACCAAAATATCTCCTCCAAAATATCCCAAACTACTCAACTCCCTTCTCCCATCACCATGGCTGGCGAGGCCACCTCACCCCTCTCCATTTTACAAAAAATCCCTCACCCTAATCCCTTTTTCTTCTCTCTTAACTCCAATTCCAAATACAAAGCCCTTATCTTCTTCTTCCCTTTTCATTTCTCCATCAAAAATCCTAACAACCATCAACCCTTCCTTCATCTCCACCACAACCAAAACAACTAAAACTTCTCCAACTCCCTACCATCATCTTCTTCCTCCTCCATCTCCATTTAAACCATCACAAACTCCAAAACACCATCAAAACTTCCACCTTCTTCTTTACCTTCTCCAAAACTACCACCACCACAAGCCCCTCCACAAAACCACCATCCCATCATCCTCTCCTAGAATGGCCACCACCCTTGGCTAGGGGCCGAGCCCCTCTTCTCTGGCAACACCTCCGGTAACCACTCCGGCAAACATTCCTGCGACTATTCCGGCGACAACTTCACCACGTTCAACAAACTTCATCACCACGACTACAAACCTTCCATTTTCACCACCATCTCTTTAATTCTTATCCATCATCACCATCTCCACTCTCACCACCACAACACCACCCCCATCACCCCTATTTCAACTTTCAACATCACCATCATCTTCATCTCCTTCAAATTTTCTTTTCATTTTCCTCCAAAAAATCTAACTCCACTAAATTACTACCACCACCTACTCCAACACCTTCACCTTCACCCTCTCCTCTCTCATATCATGTCCGGCCATCACCTAGGCCACCACCATGGGGTGGCTCACCACCTCTAGGTCCGGCAGCGACCATAGGGCCAAGCCCCCCTCTGTTCGCTCGCTTCGTGGTTTTCCTCACTCGGGAATCAGGACGCGCAAAGCTTTAAAAAGTGGTGTTTTAGGCGAGTGACTTCCCTCGCAAAAATGGACTTGTATTAAAATTGGTATTATGTTGTATTTGGTATCAGTCCGGTGTGATTGTACGGGTGGGTATGTTGTATTCTGTGGACATGTCTTGACTTGTACGGGACTAATATACTGTAATGCTTGAAATAATATAGAACAACCCATGCAGGTACCCATGTATAGCCTTCAGGGCTTCTGCCCACTCTCAGGATGGCTACCCAATTGGTTTCAGGCTTGTACCCTTATGGGTTTCATGGTAGCTATCGAGAGTGCGCTTAGACCCCAAGCGTACTTTGGTCCCGGGCTCTCTACTCAGGCTTCAGGCTTCACTACTCCATGATAGATTAGATATTATCACGATATAGCATGCTTGTGTGATACTAACATCGCAGGTACTTGATTAGTCTCGAAACTGCATATTTCATACCACATCTTCACATTTATTTAATATTAAATTCTGCTAATAATACCTCTCTTGTATGTTTCTAGGTCTATAGTGTGCAATGAAGAAGAGGACCCAAAATCACCATTTAATTGGTGATTAAAGGCCTACAAAGATAGCCATTGACCTTAGGGAGGAGATTTTGTCAGCTCAAGGCGTCAAATTAAGAAACTGGGACTTTCACCCGATACGGACAGATAGGACAGCGCGCGGCCCGAAGCTCCGAGCGCGGCTCTAGAAAAGCCGCGAAAATGCGGCTAGGGCCGCGTTTCTGCGGTTATACGGGCGCGACCGCGCCCGTACTTTGGGCCAGGGTTTGCCCCTGGCCCTCCTTTGCCCTGGAGCCTATAAATACTCCTTGGGGTTTTCAGAGCAGAAGATATGCAGAGTTTAGGGTAGTTTTCATTTTCATGTTGTAGTTTATGGTAGTTTAGTTTAGTTCTTCTTCTTCTTCCTCCCTTGTATTTTTCATTTCTTGTAGATCTTGTAATATGAGAGAGAGTGATACATGTTTGGAATGCAAGAGTGCTTGTAATAGAAGGTGACAAGGTATGAAAGATGCTCTCTTTACCTCTCTTTGTTTCTATCTAACTCCTTTTACATGTTTAGCTAATCTTTTCTCTCATGGAAACTAATTACTAAGCACTAATTAGTCTAACTTCTTATTTGATAATCCACATGAATCTAATAGCCTCTACTTGGTCTTGCTCTTGCAAGAGCCATTGATGGCTCATGATGATGGATCTAACACTCTAACATCTAAATCTCTAACAAGCTAACATTATTTCATTTCATGCTTGCTCTTATTGAGTTTTGATGATTTAAGTGTAGCTTGCACTTGTTGGTTGAATTTGGATGTGAAAGTTAACATATGAGGCATGCTTTGTAATGCTCTTGAACCAAGGACTAGTGATGGCTAATGATACATGTAAGGCAACTATCACTAAGAGCTTACATATTAGTAGAGTCATTAGTAGTTAGTAGCCATGGGTTTTTCTTTATTTTTTTACTTTATTTTAGAAATATATCAAAAACCACAAATATCTTATCTTCTATGTTTCCCACTTCTTCGTATTTCACCGTACTCTTCTCTTACCATTCTTTGTTTTTTTCCTTTTGATTCTTTCAAACATTAAAGAACTTTTAACACACACGTGAATCAACCGGTAAAGCTTCTATCGCCTTCCGCCCCTGTGAATTCGACTCGTTTTAGCCTCTATGCTATAACGGAAGTATCGAGGAAGCTAAAGCACACACACACTTTAAATCTTGATTTCAAAACATACACTTTTTGTGTGTGATTTTCTCCCGATCAAATTTTGGTGCCGTTGACGGAGATGGGAACGGTTTGATTTTATGTTTTTGTTAACTTTTCTTTTTTGTTTTTGATGTGCAGGTTAAAGCTTTAGCATTGCAGAAGTCCACACTTTCTCTTGTGTGGTTGGGTAAATTCTTGTATATTCTTATATTATGCTGCTAATTTTTGTTTATATTACTTGTACACTGTAAATAATTTTAAGAACTAAAATTCGTATATTGGATGCTTTAAAACGGTTTAGACATTTGCATCTAGGCACTTGTCAATTTTTATTCTAATATACTGTATTTTGTTCTTGTGTTGTTGTGATCTTGACGGAGGTGTACATATTGCATTGCATATAGTTAGGACAAACACTTTAGTGATTTACTCGCTTTTTTGTTTTCATTCTTATCTATATTGCGCACTTGAACAATTAAACTTAAGGGCAAAACTCAAGACAACATAAGGTGGGGAAGTCATTACCCTCCCTTAACCCAAAAATTACCTCTGTACTCACATAATCTAAGCCTAATAAAAATTGCTAGACGTTGGCCCCTAGGGACATCTCGGACTTATTTAAGAGATTTGACCTAAGGGGAAAGTTGTTAGAAGTTGACTCTTGTCAAATCGGTGTCTAAGGTTGGGGATTGAGAAGCGAAACCTTGAAGAACAGTGGTTTGGCATAATTAGGCCCGTTGCTCCGGCACGTATACCTCCCACTGATTTTGCCCCTACCTGGCCGATTAACTCGTGGTCAGATTCTAACAACATACCCCCCGTAGACAGTATAACCAGTTAGGAGTCGCCTAGGTCTAAGTCAACCCTAGTATAGGCTTATTTTCTTTTTCGTTTTCTTCTTTGTTTGTTTGTTTGTTTGTTTTCTCTTTTGTAAATTGTGATATGGATTTCAACAACAATAATTTTTTCAATCCTAATATGAATCCATATTTCACCCCGACCTCATTTGACTCGGATAACTCCTACCCGGCTATGTACAACATAAGCCAATCATATATGCCGGGTTGGGATTATCCGACTCAATACAACCCATATCCCCAATCCTATGACTATAATTTTCAAAATAATTTTCACTCTTCACAGAGTTTATGGGGATTCACCTCCCCCGAGTCAAATTTTCAATCACATTGTCCACAATATTCATTCCCCGATTCGGCTTCATATCCTCCTTTTCCTGTTCCACCAACCGAAGAAAAATCCAATTTGAAAAGGAATATGGATGCCATGCTTGAGTCCCAACAACAAATTTAAAATTTTCTCAATTCACAATCCTTCCCAAATCAAACTCTATATACTCCTTTTCTAGATCATCCAATTGAAGAAGAATCTGAGCAAGAAAAGCGTTTGGAAGCTTTTTGTGAAAAAGTGTAACGATTTCAAAATATGTTGGACTTATCATCTCAACCAAATTTTCAAGAGTCCTACTTAGCTTTTCCAGTCTCACCGAATCCAAATGAACAACCATAAATACTGGACTTGAGTATGGAACCCTTGCATGAGTCTGAGCAACAATCGCAAAATTCGATGGACTCACAATTTCACCACAATTTCCAAAATCAACTTCCATATTCACCTTTTCAAAAAGAACAAATTGCAAAAAGTATGGAAGATATGATTCCGACTTCAAATTCTGTTACCCGGCCTATAAGTAGGTTAGACTCACTAATAAGTGAATTGATCAATGAGAGCGAGGAAAGTCTTTCTTGTTGACCTTTGACCGATCCTTATATCCCTAACTCTACTGATTGGACCCAAGAATTATATCATTTTGGAAATCCAGTTTTAATTTCATCATACCAACCTGAACTTGACCAACATCAACCTCTTGACAGTTTGGCAAGTTATCATTTTCCTGAAATTGAACTTGTGCTTGAAAGTGATCCTGAACCTCATGTTGGTGATTCCATTTCACTTTTTGATTCAATAATGACTCTGATATCTTTACCAGATTTTTTCTCTATTCCGGAGTCAACATTGAATCCTGTACCAGTATACTGTGCAATTGAATCACCAATATCTTATGATCACACTTCATTAATGGAGAAAGTGTGTGAACATCAATTCTTTGGTTTGGACCCTATTTTTGAACCAATTTCGACTCTCATTGTTGACTCTCGACTTGATCTGGTCAAATTCCCGAGTCCGTATCGGTTTTTGTTCCTGAACCATTTGAGTCCAAATTCATCATCTCTCAAAATCACACTCCATTGTTGGACAAGGATGTTGAGGAAAATGACTCAGTAATTATTTTTAAAAATTGAAAATTAGATGGGGATAAGTTTTTAAATATGACCATTCAGTCAATCATTCTTTCACTAGGTCGCATTAGAGATGGTGGGTTTCTGTAAGATCCACGATATCTTAATTGGGCAGCAACGCTTGGCCTAGTCAGACCAACACCGGAACCACCACCATGAGGTAATTTTTCTTCCCTTCCCATTTGTTTCATGTATATACATATTCACGATGCATTGAGGACAATGCATGAGATAAGTGTGGGGGAGGGTTTACTAACGTAGGCTAGTTTTAAATTTTCTTTCTTTTACACTTCTTCTTAGGAAATTTTTAAAATTTTCTTTTATATAAAAACTCTTTTCTTTTCTTTTTTCAAAACTTTTTGACATAAGGGAAATAGTTTTGATTTATTTTTAAGAAAATTAAGATTATCTTAGAAATTAGGAAGACCTAGAATTATGAATTTTTAAACGAAGTCAAAATAATAGATCTTGTTTAAAGTTTAGGATAAGAAAGTAAGATTGAAAAGCCAAGCGCCGCGTATCTCTGCGAATCACTGTGCCTATAAAAGACAACAGTCTTTCAAGAGTCATCATCAGACTCTTCTTCTTCGTTTGAGCCTTTTAGGGTTAAGAAAACTCGAAGCTTTATTCTTCTCGTTTCTTTCATCCTCAACCCCGATTCTTCGGTCACAATGGCACCAAAGGCTAAGCATACTGCTTCGTCTTCAAGGGCGATCGTTCCTGAAACCCAAATGGGTGGTTCCTCCATACAGGAAGCCCCTATTTCAGGTATTAAAACTATCGGATTTGGTTTTCGCCATTAAAGGGGCTTACAGAGTTCTTTTAACTTTTAACTCCCTTTTGAATGTGAACCGCCAACGCGGGCTCATACCCGTGTTTGATCTTTAGGCGCGGTTCTTGAGTCGATAGACAAGACGCAGGTTTGACGACCTCTGCATCTTTTATCCACTTGAATCTGTACCTGTTTGTTGAACACAGGGCCCCCATTGCGCCTTGCATTTTGGACCCAATGCTTAGAATATTTCTAAGTGTGAGGAGTTCAGACGCAGCTTTCTTACAATTCTTGCGTCTTGTGAGATCAGACGCCAATTTTAATGAATCTTGCGTCTGAGTCTGATACTTAGAAATTTTTGGGCAATGACCATAGGCTGGACGCAGATTTTTGAATCTGGACGCAGATTTTGATGATCTCCGCGTCTGGATTCATTTCTGCGTTTGAGCTGCAAACACTTAATCATTTTTTTCAGATTTCTGATTAAATGTTATTCTCTTTTGCAGTACGATACTCCTCCAACCCTTTATCAAAAAAGTGCCACTTTGGACATGTAGGCGGCGCTGATCACAACCTGACCTTTGTGTTGCAGAAGACTGCTCCTGTGACTACTGATAAGTCGAAGGAACGAAAGGAGGAGATCTCCAAGGCCAGTATGATGACCTTCTGGGAGATTATCACTGACGGATTGTTTGAGACGGATTCGCGCACTCCGTTACAGAAACCCGTTTTCTTCTTTGGCGATAACATCGATGAGGATGGTGGGGCCTTGCATGACGGCAATTATAAGTGGCTTCGCCAGATAGGGGATAGGAAGTTCTTTCTTCCTAATATGGAGAGGATGTATCCCCTATCCTATCTCCAGCATATGTCTGTTCACCGTGCAATGGAATGGGATCTTACCCGATCTGTCTCCGGTGTCTCTCTCGGCATACTCGGTGCCAAAGGCACACACTCTGGCGGTCATGGGAAAGAGGTATTTGATTTATTTCCCGTATTAGTCAGACCTGAGTATCCAAGAGGGGAAACCCCTCGGCTCGGCACTACCTTCATCAATCAGTTCATGAAGGTAAGGGGTGATTTTCCCGTTGACTTCCGCCCGCTTGGGTGGGTTCATTCTTCCAACAGATCCTGGTGGGGTAGGATGGTTGTATTTGTCCTTGCTGAATTTGGAGCTCTGCTACAGCAAGTGGGGCTGTATCACGAGGTTAGGGCTGTGCAGTATGGCCTGCCGCAAAGTTCTCATAACTTCTACGGCATCCTGGAGCATTATAACCCTTTGACGGGGACATTTTTTACTCCGGCCGGAGAGATGGGGCTCGCCCTTCATGAGCTATATGAAGTTTCGGGGCTGGTTATGGGAGACGCCCCTTGTGAAGAATATGTTCCAACTTCTGAAGAGATTCATCTATTGAGGAAGGAGAGCCCTCAAATATATGAGACCTACTGGGAAGTGTTGTGTCACTTTCACATCTGTGATCAAATAACCTCCTGGAGAACCAGGGGTATCAAGCAGATGTCTTGGGCGAGCTACCGGTTTAACGGTATAACTGAGAAAGATCACTCAGTGACCATTCTGGCTCATAGTACTGACGAAGAAATCGCTGAGAGGATTGACGCCTCTGTGAGCTTTTACACCATGGAGTCAAATAAAGACACTTTCAAACCTGATACGGAGTTTGAAAGTTTTCATCATCAAGCCCGGGTCCCCATTTCTGACTGGGCGCTATTGGCGGGCTTTCTCATGTTGTGGCTGAAGCGCTGCGTAGTGCCGGCATTGCCGCATGAAGTGATTGTCGCCGATGTGGTGTACCCGGCGGTCTTGTTGGCCTATGGCAGGTCTATCGCCCTCCTTCCAGCAATGGTGGCTGGAATCCAAAGTGGATTATGAGCTCTGGTTCAAAGCCTGTGCAAAGTGGAGGCCATCGTCGACTCCAAAGGTAGACTAGAGGTTGACTCGGAGGGGAAGCCAAGAGTGAAGACCCCCAACCCCAGGATCGAGCTTCCATACACATACTTGATGGCTTGGTACGTTATGCACTGCCCTTCACTGATGACGCCGGTGTCTCTATCCGAGGGATTTGTCCCTTTTGTACAGAAGTTGGAGAATTCAAGCTGGTCTTGCTATTATATGTTCTTCGTTCGGAGATGTATTCTGAACGTTTCGAACTATCATCTCGACCGTTGCTTCCCCGAGATTACCGGTGCATCTTACGGGGATAAATTTGCTGACCTTGCGGGACCAGATGACTTCACAAGGTTGCCATCGGGAGTCTTCTGGTGGCTAATTAATTTTAGACCCGGGTATCTGCTCTTTCGGCAAGGGAACTCATGTACGATCGAGCCATATGCCGAACCGTTTTGCTCGACAATTCGGTTATAACCAGTTATATGTCGTAACCCCAATGCCAAACTGTCCTTCAGCAGGAATTTGTTTGAACGTGCTCGGGCCTGGTATTACAGTGTGGCTGGAGGGATAAAGGCTATTTTCAGCTTGCCTCACAAGATGCCCAACTGCTACACGAGCCTCAGTTTCTGCACTTGGTATTCCCAGGCTAGCAAGATGCCTGGTTTCTCAATAAACATCTCATGCATTAAAAGCATCAAAGCGTCTTATAAGGATAAATTGGTGTCCAACAAACGCGTGCAAGGCATGGAGGAATACGAGGCAGCTGAGAAAGAGGCAGGAGGGGAGACAAGGGTGGAACCAAGAGCACCAGCATCCAAGGAGCAGCCTGCTAAAAAGAGTCAAAAGGCTGTGTCCAAACGTCCCCATGGCTCTACTTCCAAGGGTGAGCCTATTCCAAAGAAGGCCAGGAGAGACTCGGGGGCTGAAGCTTCAATGTCCGAGGCCGTCCCTTCTGGTGTTGAGGAACAGAGAGAGGAAGAGGAGGAGGAAGAGGAAATCCCCCTTCTTCGTCCTCGTGGACTACGCAGTAGGGGCCCCGTGATCTTGGAAGAAGGGGAACTTGCTGATGACCCGCTACAACTGAAGAGGCTGAGCAACTCGAGGTTGACCTGGTAGGAAGGGATGATGTTGAGATTCCAGGGGTCTCAACTCAGCCAGGGTCTTCTTCAGTTCAAGAGAGGAGGGATGAGGTGCAGTAGCCTGGGTCTCCTACTGTATTGATGCATAACTCGCGGGTAGTCGATCCCAGCCCTACTACCGGGGTACTTGGTGGCAAGGTCTCGGTTGCTGAGACTTCTTGTGTTGAACTATCGTCTTCGTCGTCCAGAGAGCATGAATATTATTCTGGCGATGAAGTCGATTTTGGCGATGAACCCGCCCCTCCAGATACGAGTAAATTCTCACATATTTCAGAGGAAGAGATACAACCTGTGACGGTTTTGCCAATAGCAACAATCGCTGCTGCTGAAGGTACTCTCGTTGTCTTTTTGATCTGGCTTCCCCTTTAGCTAGGGAAAAGGTCCTGACATTTTCTTTTAACTTTGTGTTATAGGGCTGGCTGTTGACAGTGAGGCTGCAACTTCCTCTCATATCGAGGAAATGATACAAGAGTTGGCCCAGCAGGAGGGCCTTGAGGCTCCTACTATCGAAATGCCTCAAGAAAGGGCAACTATCGAAGTTGGGGAGGCCTCAACCCTACAAGATCTGCCCAGGAATTCGCCATCTTCGAATCCTCCGCTTGGTAAGAGGATATTGACGCATTGAATTTTTCTTTCTTTTATTGTCATGGTTGGTGTTTTGGTGATTTGCAGAGAGTGCTGAGGGAGCTCAGGTAGAGGATCTTGCGGCAAACGTTGATCCAGAAGGCAGTACAGTTCAAACCTCGACTGAGGAACCCGATGAGGTCAGGTTTACTGTTATTTCAGTCGTTGTGGAGGCTGCCACGATAATAACTGCCCCAGAAGTGTCGGCGACCATCTCAGCTTTTGACGAACCTGTCGTCGACATCCCTCCTGTGCAAGATGAACCGATTCCCGTTTCTCGCCCTGTGATGGAAATGGGATCCGGGAGTTCATCAGCAAAGCTCTCTCCAGCTAATGATATCATGGAAGAACTGGCACGTCAAATGGTGCAGCAGTTTTTTGCTTCCATGCGATCATGCATTGACCTCATCCTTTCTGGGGGCAGCTCTTTCGAGTTTGCCTGAATACTTCTCGATAACCAGATTGAGAACATTGGTCATACTGGGGGTCCTTCGCAGGCTAGGGCATGCCTGATGCTGGTGGAGCAGCTGGGAAGCTCTCTGAAAGAGCTCAAGTCCTGGAAAATGCTAGTTCAGTAGACGAGGCTCGGACAACTCTGGACAAGCTTCTTTCTGCTCAAGAACATGAGCGAAAGGCGATGGAGGAACAAATAGCAGAGGAGGCTCGTCATCTTCAACATTTCCAAGCTGACTGTCAAAGGCTGATTGGCGATTCGAAAGAATCGAAAATCATTATACAGAGTGCAGAACAGGTTATTGCTATTGCTCGAGCCACCATAGCCAAGGCGGAAGCCTTGATTGAAATCAATGAGCAGAAGCTTGCCGCTACTAGGAAAAGGCTGGAGGAGCTAGAAAATGCTAGAACGCAGGCTGAAGAAAGCCTCTCCGCTCATTCCTCCAAATTGGAGTCTGTTCAAGCACAGCTAGCTGCGAAGAGATTTTTGTCCGAGAAGGAGTTGCGGGTCCAAGCTCTGATGGAGGTTGAGAAAGCACGTCAGCACGAGATGCATCGTCTCCGAGAACAAATCCGTTCTTTGGCGAAGCAAGATTATTAGCCTCCCTTTTTTTTGTCTAAAAAAAAAAACTTTACTTGTCAAGAGCGTCTGTATTACTTTTACCATTTTTGAATCAAATAATAAGAGTTTCCAGAACTTTGCTCCATTTCAAGTTTTATTTTTGCCGTGGATGAGAATTCAATTTTATAATTGCAGCTCTTGACTGTAGTCTTTAGCTGGCCATAGACTCAGGGTGGACTGAGTTCCTGAGCCAAAACGCGGTTCTGATTTATAATGGAGACGCGGTCTTGGAAAATGCGTCTCTAACCCGCTAATGGAGACACCGTGGAGACGCACGGAATCTCCTTTTTGAAAAAGATGCGGTTCTGATTAGGGAAGGACGCAGATCCCCGGATGCGGCCCTTAATTCTGTTAGGCTGCAGAATTCAGGATATAGTGGAGACGCGGTCCTTAAGCTCCTCAAAACTGATGCATGAAACTCGGCTGATTGATGGGGACGTGGCACTGTCTTAGTAGAAACGCGTCTCTGGACCCTTGACAGGTGCAAACTCAAATTATATTGAGTTTATGATAAGAACATAATTGTCGTCTCGCAATGGAGACATAGCTCCAGGATCCCTGTAAATGACATAGGCCTTCTCTGTTGAGGACGCAGCTTTCAAGTTTTATGTGACTTCAAGGCGCGATCTCGGAATGGGCCCCATTTGCTGAGGGGACACGGCTCTGAACCACTCCCAGGGACGCGGTTACGGATCTCTTAACAGGAATGAGAAGGACGCCGCCTTCGAGTTCGCAAAGGGACGCGAGTTTCAGGACGCGATCCTTGGGTCCGCGTTTGATGCAACCTCCCAAGCGCTACATGCAGCTTGTCTTAAAGATCTTGTTAGATCTTTAAATGTCAAATCGGCATTGACGATTGGGGACTCGTGTCCTCCGATGTTTCTGAAGCGGCAGTCCACGCGTCAGCCCTTCATTGGGCTTAGACATTAATGTCTTTAAACGCCAAATCGGCGTTGACGGTTGGAGGCTTGCGTCCTCGCCGCTTCCCGAAGCGACAATCCACGCGTCAGCCCTTCATTGGGCTTTGACATTCGTGCGGGAATTAAGGCCGATGGCTCTGATTAGTGCGCCATTAATTACTGGCTTTATGGGTGCCTATAAATAGGCCTCACCCCCCTTAACAGTCCATCACTTAGACTGTTTTCCCTCGAGAGCAGGCGCTCTGAGGGACTTCATCTTCTTCCTTCAATGGGATTTGCTCCCATAGACGACGTCGACCCAAAGTTTTCATGCTTTTCTTTAGTCTCTCCAGAAGATTATCACTGTCAAGTGATTTCAAAATCGAAAAGCGTCTCTTTGAGTACCTTTTATGTCCGCGCCTTGATGCAGAAGGTTCAATCTTTAAAGGGTTATTCTGCGGGTAGGAATTACGTGTCCGCCATGAAATACTCAACCTGACTGAGTTTCAGTTTTACTGTCCCTTGAAGAGATTCATCTTCTTGACCTTCTCTTAAAGTCTGACTGGTGCGCCCATTATTTGGAAGTTGCGCCTTTTAGACTTTTTGATTGAGTCTGAATTCTGACTCAAAATCCCCTGGATGAGAGTGTAATGGACTTTACAGCTGAACTGCGAGCTTTACATACAGAGCTCGCGTTAGAGACTATTGACTCAGAAGAACTTTAACTCAGGCCGAAGGCTTCAGACTTGAATGTAGCAACCCTTGTTTCTCAAACAAGGATGTGGCAATTTTCGCGTCTAGTTCTCTTCGCGTTTTTTATTTTTTAGACGCAGGTCTTAGAAATTAGACCGCGTTCAAGTCTGTGTGTATGCGAAGTCCACCACTTTGATCGCGTCTGTTTCTATCATAACAGAATTTTGACTTGCTGCGTGGGTCCTCCCCGCGTCTGAAGACTACAGTCATAGCCGCGTCTGTTCTTTAATCTTTCTGCTTCAGGATGCTAACATTCTGGTTTTTACTTCTAGCAGGTAGCCTCAATCATCCTTTCGCATATTCGCTGGGCCCTTGGGAGAATATATCGGCTAGCGAACTTGTTCGATGGTTGACCATTGGAGGAGAAGTCACGGCTCCTGTTTATGGGAGACAAGGATTTGACATCTGCCGAGACCCCATGGGACACGATGCACCAGTCATGCTTCCGGGTTCGCCATGGTCACAGTGGGTATGGCGATGGATATGGTGGTGGGTATGGTCCTCTTGCAGGTCACTGGAAAGAGGACGTCACCTGTAAGGTCTCGAATCCTCCCTTCACCAATCTTACCCCAGAAGTGACAACGACGAAAAGTTCATATTCATTAGATGACTTTCTGGTGGTAGAGATGTTCATCAACGAAGGATCATGGCCTGCACCAGTTGATCAGGTGGAATCAGAAGGTTCTACTACATTTCGACCTCAAGAAACACCACTGTTCTTGGTCAATGATGGACTCCTTCGATGTTTACGTGATGCATTATGATGTAATCAGCTTCTGATCGTCACCACAACCCTTCTTTGGCGCCTTTCCAAACGTCTTGTACTTGGAGTGGTGAGCATGCTTTAAGGAGTGAGTGCAACCTCTTACTGAGAGAGAGGGACTTCTTTGTACTCCTTTATTGTAACACTCAATCTTATTATATAAGAGAGCGTCTTGTATCACTTTCATATGTCTGGACATAAATAAAAGCGACATTTTTTTCCTTGTCTTCTTCTATTGTCTTGAATCCCTTTTTTGTATTGAAAATCAGATGAATAGAAGTAAAGGATTTTTGGCTAGCTAAGAATATGAACACTCCTAACAAGTCCAAGTTTGTAGAAAAATCCTATTTCAGGAATCCAACAATGCTGTCAGAGGTGTGATATTAACTTGACAGAAGTTTTATGGAACTGCCAATCTTAAAGGAGAGTGACAGGTGGAATTTGTACCCCCAGGGAGGATGAGTTTTCATCAGAGGTTTAGGATTAACTTGATTAAGACCAGCTGGGGGTTTAATGAAAACACTGTTAACGGTGTAATGTTAACCTAACAATGTTTTTAGGTGGACTTATTATTCTGTTGACAAGAATAACAAGTGAGACTAGATTCGTGGGGAATCTAGGAAAATCTTTACCGTTAGAGGTGTGATATTAACTTGGGTTGAATTAAATCTTGTCAGAAGTGTAATGTTAACTTGACAAGGGTGTGAGTCAGAGGTGTGATATTAACTTAACTCAAAAGTATTTCAGCTTTATTTGGGAAAACTGAAAATGTCACTATCATAGGTGTGATGTTTAACTTAGCAGCGGGGGTAATGCTAGAGGTGTAATTTTGAACTTGGCATTGGTCATCTCAACTTTGACAAGGAAGTCCGTGGGAAAGTCATGGCCATAAGTGTGTTGTTGAACTTAGAAATGACCTGGACGCTAAAGGTGTAGTGTTAAACTTAGCATCATTCTTGGTTCAGCTTCGATACGGAAGTCTGAGGGAGAATGACTGTCAGAGGTTTAATATTGAACTTGACAGTAACTTGATTACTGTTAGAAGTGTAATGTTAAACTTAACAGTAATTTGTCAGAGGTGTGGTGTTAACTTGACAGAAATTGTCTCGTGATGGGAGCAATTTGAGGACCTGCCATTCTACTGATGAGAATGACAAGTGGAATTTTAAAAGTGTCAGAGGTGTAGTGTTAACCTGACAAATTTGAAGGCTTGCTACTCCATATAGAGTTGATAAGTAAGGTTTGTACTCGATAGGGAGTATTGAAAATTTTCATTACTAGAGGTATAGTGTTAACGTAGTAATGATTGTATTTTATAGACCTACCATTCTGTGTATGAAATTGATAAGGGATTTTGGAGGAAAGAGGGTGGAATCTTGTCCACTTAGGATTTTTAGCAAACCCTCAGCTATCAACGGATTTGAGATGTCTTTACCAACTACTGTTTGAGTTGGGCTAGCCATGCTATTCTCCTCAGCATGGTGAGTTGTCGAAGACTTATGTTGGGCTTAGAAGCCAACATTTTCCTCTGTCCTTAGCCGTCGGAGACGTCGGACATTAATGAAGAAAGCAATATTAAAACCCAAGTTTCGCCTTTCGTTTCTTTATCAATATTTACATCATGCATCATGGTACAGTCAGTGCATGATTAGCTTATCGCCGATCTACCGTGATATGACCTAATAAAGGAAAGAAACTTTTCTTGGATCTGGAGCTTTGATCAGAGGTGTAATTTTAACTTGATCGGCCGAAGAGTACTATTAAGGATAGTACTTCTTCAGGAACTTGCATTGACCGGCATCATGAGTGTATCGCCATTTGAAGTTATGAGGCGATATGATCCATTTGAGTAGACTGACTCTACTACAAATGGTCCTTCCCATTTGGGCTGGAATTTTCCTTTTGTCTTATGTGTCATCACCATAGGTCTTCTGACGGCTAAGACAAGGTCACCTTTCTTGAAAGTTCGCACTTTAACTTTCTTGTTGAAGGCTCTGGTAATCCGGGCTTGATAGAGCTCGATTTGTTGTTTGCCCTGCAGACGTTTATCATCTAAGGCCTCCAATTCTTGGAGTCGCTGTCGATGCTTCTCCTCACTTGTCATCTCCGTTGTCAAGGCGACGCGTAGAGATGGGATTTGGATTTCTAGTGGGAGCACGGCTTCACACCTATATACCAAAGAAAATGGCGTAGCTTTACTTGGGGTTCGAACAGTTGTGCGATAGGCCCATAAGCATTCACCTAGCTTGTCGTCCCAGTCACCCTGACTTTTCGAGACGAATTTCTTGAGAAGCTTGCCAATGGTTTTGTTGAAAGCTTCTTCGAGACCGTTAGCGGCTGGGTAATAAGCTGTCGAGGACACACTCTGGATTCTGAACTTAGCGCAGAACCTCTGGAAAGCTTGACTGATGAACTGGGGCCCATTGTCATGGATGATTCGCCGAGGTACACCAAAACGGTAAATGACGTGATGTTTAACGAATTTGATCACACCATATGACTTTACCTCCTTCAGAGGAATGGCCTCAGCCCATTTGGAGAAGTAATCGGTTATGGCTAAAATAAACCGATGTTCTTTTGATGATGGTGGGCTGATAGGGCCAACTACATCTATCCCCCACATCTCAAATGGCCAGGTAGAAGTCGTAGAGCGAAGGTACCCTGGTGCTTGATGGATGAAATCACCATGCACTTGGCAGGCGTGATATCTTTTGGCATAGGTGATGGCGTCAGCGATCATCTTAGGCCAATAATATCCCAATCTTTGGAGTCGATTTGCAAGTTTTGGGCCAGGTTGATGGGCTCCACACATGCCGTCATGGGCTTCTTTCAATACCTCATGTGCTTCTTTTTGTGATAAGCAGCGAAGCAAGATCCCGTCATGCGATCGACGATACAATGTTCGTGTGATCGCATTATAGTAGAATTTGGGGCTTTCTTTCTGATGGCAGCCGCTTCTTTGGTGTCCTCAAGCAGGATGCCGTACAAGACATAATCGATGTAAGAGAATCGCCAGTCACTAGGCTCTAGGCCGGATGACGACTCAAGAGCTTCTTTGTCTTGACAATCTCCCGTTGGCTCCTGGTAGTCCTCAAGAACAATTCTCGGGCAATACAAGTCGTGGCTGTGGACAAATATTTTCTCTACTACTCCAGCTGGAAGGGCTAAGGAGACAGCGAGAGACGCCAGTGCATCCGCATGCGCATTTTGCTTGAGTGGTACATGGTCAATGTAAAAGTTTGTGAACCTTTCGGCCATGTGGACAGTTGCGTTGTAATAGGGTACTAGATCTTCATGTCTGACTTCGTACTCCTCGCGAACTTGGCTGACGATAAGTTTAGAGTCACCATATGCCTCGAGATTTTTAACGCCAATTTCATTGGCGAGTTGCATCCCATCAAACTCCGCTACATTGTTGGAACAAGGCTCGGTTAACGAGACAGCTCGAGAAATCACATAGTTCTGTGGGGAGAGAGTACTATCCCTACTCCTGCCACTATATGTCCTTTTGGGCTTGTTCTCGATACACCGTCAAAGAAAAGTTGCCACACTTGTCTTTCAAAAGATGTCTGGGTGAGGCGACTTCAGCGACCTCGCCTGGGAGATCCTCGTAAAGTTTGGCTGCCCTCGGATATGGATGCTCAGCCAGGAATCCACCACCGCTTGTCCTTTAATGGCCTTTTGTGGTAAAAAGTGCATTTCATATTGGGATAGCAATATGGCCCATTTTGCCAGTCGGCCGTTTAACGATGATGGCTTTGACATGAGTAACCTCAAGGGGTTGACTTTTGATATGACGTTTATAGTTTGGCCTACCAAATAGTATCGCATTTTCTAAACAGCGAACACCCTTCTTTATTAATTTGGTAAAGGGTTGGCATCTTCCGGAGGGATTTGAGATAAACCTTCGGATGTACGCCAATCGTCCTTGCAATCCCCTGAGCTCCTTGAGGTTTCTCGGAGGTTGCATCTCCTGGATAGCGCGAACCTTTTTCGGATCCAAATGAATTCCCGTGGAGGTTACGACAAATCCTAGGAATTTGCTACTGGCCACCCCCAGGAGGGATTTGGTGGGGTTCATCTTCAATTGATGGGCCCGCATGATGTCAAAGACAACCTTTAAATCAGTTATATGATCACCTTTAGCGCGGCTTTTTACTGTGATGTCGTCAACATAGCATTCCACCGTTTTGCGCATGTCTTTGTGGAAAATGGCATTCATAGCCCTTTGATATGTCGCCCCTGCATTCTTTAGTCCGAAGGGTATGACGGTGTAGCAGTATACCCCCAGTGGTGTCCTAAAAGAGGTATGTTTTTTGTCGTCAGGATACATTTTGATTTGATATATCCTGAAAATCCATCCATGAAGGACATTCGCTCGAATCCACACGTATTGTCAATCATGACATCTGTGATTGGCAGTGGGAATTCGTCCTTAGGACAGGCCTCGTTTAGATCACAAAAATCAATGCAGATCCGGATCTTTCTGTTCTTTTTAGCAACGGGGACGATGTTGTCTATCCAATGAGGATGTTGTTCTTTCCTAATGAAGTCAGAGTCTATAAGCTTTCTAACTTCTGATTGAATTGCCTCCATTACTTCCGGACGGAATCGTCGCTGCTGTTGTTTGACAGGCTTTACGCCCGTATTAATATTGAGGCGATGCATAGCCACTCGAGGATCAAGCCCAGGCATGTCCTCGTAATTCTAGGCGAAGACATCTATATACTCTTGTACAAGAGATATTAGATCCTTTTTCTCAGAAGGTGACAGGCCTTCGCTTATAAAGATGGGCTTAGGATCAGCCTCATCTCCTAGATTGATCTGAACAACCTTATCTTCTGTGGGTGGATCGCGTTGTTCAAAGCGATTATCCCAAAGAGCATTTAAATGCTTGATCCAGGGATCTGTATCGGATTGGATCATTTCTTCATCTCTATCTTCCAGGTGACTTGTTGAAACCATATTTACTGAAAGTTCTCTGAAGATGTTGCCGACACTAACATCTGACTCCCACGACGACGTGCCCGATAAGTAATCATGGCCTAATGACTCTTCAGAGTCAGAGGCTGATGGGATGGGGTTGACACATAGCCCAACCCCCTGCGAGTCTGATGATAATAATCAGGGGTTTTCCCTTTCGGCACAAAAGATCGGAGTAGTGTTCTCCTCCCTTTGCCGAAATTCAGCCCTGGACCGTTTGTCAGATCATATCCCATGCTTTCTATCATTCTGAGTGCATTTGGCTCATAATAACCGAACTGAGGGGGTTCCTTCTCGCTTTCTGATTCTTCACGGGGCATTGGTTCGACCTTAATTCGCCCGAAAAGAATTGGTTTTTGGCCTTTTCGTCTTACTGGAACCATGAATATGGATTCTTGCGCATTACCAGCATCTCGGTATGTTTCGAAGGACGATTTCACTGGTACATGCAACGATGTCAAAGCATCCATTGCCGACCAGAGGTCATCATTCACTTCGGTACTAGTATCTGACGGCACTGAATCAAAAGCGAACACTGAGAAATAAGCCAAATCTAATTCTTCATTAATATACCATCCGCCTACATCATCTGGCGGTGTTATCAACATCGAGCTTATTAATGCTCGTTACAAGTAGATCTAGTTCCCACATGCACTCTTCTTTTTCTGGCTCGGTGTCGGCTTCATTACCAGAGTCTGGCTCCTCTGGTCGCGAGATTTCGTCTATTTCCACAGAGTCCTGATACAGGAGGGAATCTGTGAAATAATTCTCGACTCCCTTGAACGGATGTCTTTCGGCGATCAACGTTCGCACCTTTCCACTCCCGTCGATGTATTTCATGACTTGGTGGAGAGTAGAGGGAACGATAGAATTACGATGAATCCATGGTCGTCCCAGCAGCAAATTGTAGGAAGTGTCGGCATCGATCACGTAGCATGTCACCTCCGACCTTAAATCCCCGATCTGGCATTTGAGCTTGATCTTTCCCATTGGACGGGTACCATTAGCATTGAACCCATAAATGGTAGTCTGGGTAGCGCTCAAATGGTGAGTAGGAATCCCTAGATGTTGCATGACCTGGCGAGGCATAATGCTCAATGCGGACCCAGGATCCACCTGAATGCGGCTTACTTCAGACAACCAATATACCCTGTGAAGTACAGGGGTCGATCATGTTTCCCTTTGACCCGCATATCATCTGCTGTGAAGGTGATGTAGGGAGCATTTTGGGAGGTATGGAGGCAATCCTCTACATCTTCCTCCTGTGGTCCAATCGGCACTTGGGTCATGAAAACCTCAGCATTAGCTAGGGCCTCTTGTAAAGCTTCTCTAGTTGACTTCGATAGCCTGAGGAGCTCATAAAGAGTAATTCGGGCCGGGATATTGGCCAGTTGAGTCAGGACGTTAAAGCGATAAGGTGCTGTGGATCCTTCCGCGATGCCTTTCGAGAGAACTTTGAAAAATCGAAGTTCTTTGTGTCTCTCCACGGGTTGTTTTGTGGAGGGCTTGGCTGACTCTGTAGCGGGTTTTGGAGGAGTTACCACCATTTCGTCATACTTTTTCAGATATGACTGACCCGAACGGGTTTCCGCCACAAGTTGGTTGGGTTCTGTGGCCAGAGCTATCGTTTCCTCTTCTGAATCAGTCAGCGAGGGAACATCAGTTTCCGCTTCCCGAGAAGAGGCACATATGACATTACAGGATGAAGCTTTAGCTTTGCCTTTGGACTTTCTGCTGGTCACAGTGGTCCATTGCTGGCCGTCCACAAGGTCGGGATGGACCCACATGACTTCTCCCCGAGGTGTGGGAACAGGTACAAGGCCCTTCTCTTGCTGCTGGTGAGGGTCTATGTTGACCAATCTTAGCTCCCCTCTTGGGATAGGGACTACTCCAAAGGGTGTTGGAGGTTGTCTTCCAAACTGGAGAAATGACGTCATATTGGCTATCACTTTCTTCTGCTCTGGACGGAGTTTTAATACCTCTGCGTCAATTAGAGCCTGAAGGATGTCTTTGAAGACATAACAGCTCTTGGTGGGGTGTCCCGGCATCCTATGATACAAGTAGTAGTTGAAACTATCGGTTTTACCGACTTCTTCAGGGCGTCTGGCTTCAGAAAGCTTCAGTCTGTTGCTCTTGTTAAGTAACTTGAACAGCGAGTCAACATGTTCGTCCTTGAAGGAATACTGCTTGCTGGCGCGCGGCTGACTTGAAGAGCCACTTCCCTTGACCGGTTGAGGTTTGACGGGGGATTTGATCTCTGTCGCCAAGTTATCCTTCCTTTTCGCTTGGAGGGATGTGTCTGGCGTCCGCCTTGTCGACCTCTCAGGCCTGGGTTTGCTTTCTTCTGCCCTAACTCGGGCGACAATTTCTTCAGCCTGTTCACCTTGTTGGATCAATTGTTTTCAAGTGCGGCTTTTGGCAACTCCTATTTGGGGGAGGAGTGAAGTTTGCAGATTGTGGCGGTATGTTTCCACCAGGGTGACCTGGGTCATACCGCTCGGACATCGGAGTGCTACATTCTGAAATCTTTCTACAAATGATTTGACGGACTCTCCCTTTCACTGCTTGGTGGCCAAAAGAGTAGGCATGGTGACCTCTGAGTCATCTTCAAAGAAGCGCCTTTGGAAGAGCTTCTCCAAATCATCCCAATTCTTAATGGAGCCTTCTGGGAGCTTCATGAACCATTCAAATGCAAGCCCTTTTAGGGTGCCGATAAATAAACGTGCCAGGATGCATCGTTATCTACCACATTCCCTGTCTGAGACTTAAAGTAGTAGATGTGTTGGTTCGGTGAACCTTCCCATCAAAAGCTTGGAGGGTCGGAGCCTTGAACTTGGGAGGGTATGGAACAAGGTCCCACTCAGTCGGATATGGCCGAACCACTCCTGCTTCTTGCAGGCCTTTCCGGTTGGTAAGGGCCTCAAGACGTTACTCCAATTGATTCATTCTTCTAGAATGAACCCTTCCCTGGTCTCGGTCGTCTTTTCCTTGCGACGAGGATTTAGATGAACTAGAAGTAGGCTGCTCTTTCTTCTCTATATATACAGAAGATGAGCTTTCTCCCTCTTTTCGTTTGCCTTTAGACTTTTTAGAGGAGGCTTTGTCGGTTGACTTCCTCTTGTCTTCAAGCAACTGTGCCAGCATCTACTTGAGGGAATCGATAGATTCTTGTTGAGCACGAATCATCTCGAATTGTTCTCTCTGGACCTGGGCTTGCTGCTCCAAGCGCCTAACTATCTCCTTAGGAGTACTTGTCATATATATAAAGGCCTCTTTCTCTATAGAAGAGTTTGAAGCCTTTGACTCTGCAATAGTGGAATGCGAGTCATCTACCTCAATACCCCGAGCCAGGGCACTGTAGTTAATCGGGGGACTTACCCCAGTCCGAGTGCGAGTATGTCGGTACACTCCTTCTGGTTCTGTGTCCGACTCGTCGGAGCTGTATGCAGGTTGCTTTCCCCTACTCCTGCTCGTCATGTTTGCAGTGAGCTCAGGATATTCAGCGTCAGAGAAAATCTTCCTCCTGTGAGAACGATTCCTTTTAGCTGATCGGGGAATCAGGGTCAGCTGTCTAACTAGAGACTGCTGGTTTGCACCTGAACTGCAACGGCACTCAGAGAGCATTGTGATAAGCCGTTCGTAGCAACACGATGAAGTGATCCGATTAGCACTTCTTTTCCTTACAAATAATCCCTTAGATCCGTGGGAGGGGGATCGAAGAGATTAGCTTCGCAATGTTGAGGGCGTCGCACAGCTGAGTCGCAAGGTTTGGAGACGCAGTTCTTGCGTTGTTGCTTCGAAATGCGAGTCTGGCGTCTCTGCTGATAAGAGACACAACTCTCATATTGTTGATTATTGCGTCTGAACAGAGACGCTTGAGAAACGCAGGGCTGCTGGGCCCCGTGCCTAGAGGCGCGTGCTTCTTGTGCTTGACAAGGTGCGCGAGCTTCACGTTGGCGTTTGGGGAGTGGGGCTTCAGAAGAGCCAGCCTGGTGAACCTCACGTTTGGGCTGCCAAACGCGGACTTCACGTGTCGGATATGATACAGAAGAGACGCTGGTCCGAACCTCGCGTCCTACCTCTGTTGGACAATCAGTTGTTCCAACTTGTAGTTGACGCGCACGCCTTCTCTGTCGCCGTTCAGCATTCCGGTTACGTCGTGGGGGTTGAATGGAACCCCCGGGGACCTGGTGCTGAGGAAGAGGATGGGCTGGCTGAACATCAGGAACGTTGGCCACGCGGGTCTCCTGAAAGACGTTGACGCGAGCGTTACGCGTGATGCGATTAGCCACGACATCCTTCACAGTAGTCACGTCTGAGAGGATCTCAGAGCAGACTTCGGGACAAATCCCCGTAGAGACCCTGCGGTAGGCCCGGGCCTTTGGGCTCTTGGAGCCGGAAGAGAGGAACTCTTCATACTTTGCTTGGTCAAATTTCACGACGAGTGATTCGACCGTTTTTCCTATGTAGATGACGTCACCTTGCGCCACCACTTGCTTGTCAGTAGAGAAAGTAGTCCCCAGCGGAGTCGCCATCTCTTGTTTGGTGGGAGAAGGTTCCTTGTAAAATTTCCTTGAATCAAATGAAAGATTACAATGGATTTACACTCTGATTGCAAGAGAGGGAAGATGTTGAGACTTGAATCTCCCGTTTATTTAATGCTGGGTTCTTCAGGTGGCGGTGGAAAGTGAATCTTATTTTCCGTTGACCGGGTGAACATCAAGAACTCTTAGGAATCCTCTCTTTGGATGGTCGATGGAGTGACACAGCTCCTGTCGACCAGGAATCTCAAAGAGACTGTAGGCAAAGATTGGTTTGTACGCAGCAAGTTGCTTGAAGAGTTGAGCTGTAACACCCTGATCCCCGGTGTACGTATCACCGTATCGGTACGCGATACGACGTACAAAATTGGTATGACCTCTGTAGTAGTCCGATTGAGCCAATTTCAGTTTCAAAAATTATTTCCTAATATTGTAGATTTTTTTAGGATTTTCTGGAAATTTTCTGGATTATTTTGGAAAATCTCCGTTGTCGGTGTCGACCGATACCGATAACCAGCCTTTCGATTTTTATTTCACAAACGGAGTAGAATTTTGAGAATCGGCCTTCACCGTATGTCTTAGAATCGTATTATCTACGTTCGGGTATTTTTGGGAAATTTTCTGAATTTATCAAAAATCCGGCCAAATCCGGTGTCGCCCGTATCGGCGAGACACTTCGGGATTTTTAATTTACAAACCGGATTGAGTCTTGACAAACCGTCTTCATCTTACACCTCCAGATAATATTCTCTATTTTCTGTAATTTTTGGGCACCGTTCGGAGCTAGTTGAATTGTGGGCTGAATTAAATAATATTATTTTAATTATTAAATCTTTTTTTTTCTTTTCTTTTCTTTTTCTTTCTTCTTCTTCTTTTCTCTGGAGCCTTCTCCTCCACCGACATCAGCCACCGACTTTCCCCCTCCTTTATAACCTTCTCTCCTCTCTCTCTCCTCTAATCTCTCTCTCTCACTCTCCCAAATCCTGTCTCTCTCTCATTAGAGAGATTAATTAAACTCTCTCTCTCTCTCTCTCTCTCGTCCAGGGGACCACGCACTGGTGCAGGCCGGACCGGCACTTCGTGGTGGTGGCGCGAGGCTCCGGCGAAGAGCGATGGCCGGCCGGAGATGGGTGGAAGCGTTGGTGGTGGTGGTGTGGGTTGTTATTCGGTGGGGGCGTGGCGGTGGGGTGGAGGCGCTCGCGTGGGGCGTGAGTGGCGTTGGGTGGCCGGTGGCGGAGGCGTGGGGGTGCTGTAGGCGGTGGCGGAAGGGGGGAGGCACCAGCCCTCCCCCATATCTCTCTCTCTCTCCCGCTCGTTGGACGGCCAGACCGGCGCCGGAGCACCGCCGGAGCGGCGCCGGCGCCGGGGAGGCGGCCGCGCCACCGCGCGGCTGGGCGGCGGTGGCCGCGCCAGCCGCAGCAGCCGCGGGCGGCGGCAGCAGCTGCTGCTGCTGCCGCCAGACGTTTGGGGGAAGAAACCCATTTGGGTTTGGGTTCGGGTTCAACCCAAACCCGACCCGTTTACACCCGGACCCGACCCGTTAAAGGTAAAATTATCATTTAGCTCCTGTAAGATTTTTAATTACATTTAGGCCCCTGAAAAATTACAATTAGCCCCCTGAATAATTTCTGTTATTACATATTTAACCCCATTTTATTATTTTCAGTATTCGGGCGATATCGGGAGCATCCGGACTCCGATTTGGACGAGTCTGGATCCGTTGCGATCGCGGGAACAAGAGCTACAGTCCAGTAGCCAGTTTGTGAGTGTTTTTATTTTAAAAATTGTCTTTTTATCATATTTATTGAACTTGACTGTTTTATGTAAATAAGACATTACCGGTTAATAACTGATACTGAGTAAAAGATGAGTATAAATATTCTTTAGATCATAATATGGTGACCGTCATTACGAATAGGGATAGCTGATACTCGCTTAGCTATGCTCACCGGTACCTGCCTCACACTAGACAACGTTACTGCATGTATCCGTAATTGTTACCCAAACATTCTAGAACATTAGATACTCTACACCCAGTACATCACACATTACACGATATATTGTCATTCACGGATACACTAACACTGTTATTGACTGTTATAGAATTTTTGCTATACGGATACACCAACACTACTATTGCATGTTATGGTTACGGTGACACGGATACCCTGTACATTATTAGGGGGACACGGATACACCAGTTCACTGGATACCATCATGTTAGATTGATATCCTCGTTACATGGACGCACTGCTCACTGTCAGGACATGCACGTGCACTGAGATAGTACACGGATAGATCACTGCACGGACTACCTCATTTCATGTTTACATATCCCTGCTACACATGCCTGCATTTCATGTTTACATATCACTGTTCCACATGCATGTCATGTTTCCCTGTGACACATGCTTATATATAGTTTCTCTATATTCTTGTCATATGGATCATCATGCCTATTACGTGTATTATTGTTTCATGTTCCCGTATTCATGATTAGACGATTGTTTCCTGTTACGGATATGGATATTGCTGATACTGGACATGCGAGCTGTTGATATGCGATATGTGGGAATCCCACATCTAGTGTTCCCGTTTCCCGGTATACTGTTCATGTTATCTTGTTCATGTGATATTGTTCCTGATTCCCGTTATATTGTTCTACGCTATCAACAGAGCTTTGGTCCAGTTATCATGTTACCCGTATCATGTACTGTATTCGTTCTTGTTACAGTGTATACTTGATATATCAGATCATAAAGATAACTCGGGTATGGGGGAGACTTGACGGTTGATTAGATCTTATCGGGTGATGTACTGGATCCATATTGTTTTCCCACTGCAGGGGACGGTAGGAGGGCTGCCTACCAATTGCTCCATGAGCTCTTGTTACTTGATTCATGCTCCCCTCTTAGCGGAGGGCCCTGGTCCTGGCAGCCAGGGGCTTGTTTAAGGCCGTGATCCCGGGTATGCACGGGATACATCCACCCGATAAGAACTCTTCGACCACGGGTTTCCAATTAACATAATAAAACAGTATACACAATAGTGACGTCGGGAACACTTGTTATTTGGTTGCTCTCTCGTTTGGATAATGGTACCCGTAGGCCATGTCCGGATGGGTTCGACTGGGGTGCGGGCTTCAGTATGAACCGCCAGTGGTATGGGACACTGGAAGAGAGTAATTAAAATAGCAGGTGGTACTGATCGCTACTATTGTATAAATGACATGACTATGACATGACCTGCCTGCTACTATATTACCTTGTTACTGTTCCTGATCATGTAATTGCTATCATGTTACATGTATACATTGATACTGTACCTGTTTTCTGTTACCCTTTCTGTAGTGACCTACTACTCATGCACATGTATACTTTGTTACATTACCTGGTATACGTTACACTGTATGTAGTGGCATACTATGCATGTTCTGCATTGCATATATTTTATGTTGCCGACATATACCCATCTGCATATATTTTATTGTTGCAGACATATACTCACCTGCATGTTCACTGCTATCACAGCACCACTAGCATGTACACTCGTCACCACTAGATAACACCATATATTCTATAAACTGGACACGATTAGAGACATGACCTGATGATAACCGGTTAGGTAATAATGGTAGTAAAAGATGACCTGTTTACATGTTCCTACTGCTTACATGTTGATATAATCCTACTACTTATTATATGGTATACACCATCACGTATATATATTAGTATCGTGCTTGTATTATTATGTATATATTACTGCCTCCTTCATTTTACCACTCACTAGGTCGCTTTCTGACGACCCTGGGTTTGCGTGCCCAGATTGGAGATCGGAGTTATCGTATTATCTGATAGTGTCGTGGAGTCACATTAGAGATTCCTCATCTGACCTATTCATAGGTATCTTAGGCATTTATTTCTGTTATCTTATTTGTCCCTATTTTTCATATCTGTTATGATCGCTGACCTATTTCTGCAGGTATTCTTGTACTTATTTCATGCTGGGACCCATGTCTATATGGAGGATATGTCCTGTACTGAGGCTTAACGTACGCGTGAGGTTGTTTTCACCTCGCGTATGTACGTCGCCATAACGTCCCCGTACCTGCGGGATCGGGGCGTTACATGAGCTCTCTTTCCTTTTCTGTGGAAGCTAACAAATCAAATTCTTCTCCCCAGAATTATCTGATCGAACCCTTCTCAATAACAAGCGGGGCTATTTATAGAGGTCCCACAGGTGAACGTGCCCCCTAGAAACACTCCACAATGGGGGTTAACTTCCTCATTACGTGGGCAGTGATTGACTCCATAACAAGGGCAGTTATAACTGAGACGCGGGTATCTCCTCTCGCGCCTTGGTGCTGCAGTGGGGCTGAGACGCGGGTTTCGGCCCTCGCGTCTTAGTGCTACAGTGATGCTGAGACGCGGGTTTCGACCCTCGCATCTTGGTACTGCAGTGATGCTGAGATGCGGGTTTAGACCCTCGCGTCTTGGTACTGCAGTGATGCTGAGACGCGGGTTTCAACCCTCGCGTCTTGGTACTACACTGATGCTGAGATGCGGGTTTAGATCCTCGCGTCTTGGTGCTGCAATGATAGCTATGATTAGTCCTGCGTCTGGGGTTTGGACTCTGCTTTTTGATGACTTGTCTTCAGTGATTTTTAGACAGTCTACATGCATATTGTGCACATTCCCGGTTGACCGACCGGTCGACCGATCCCCTTTTGCGGTCGACCGATGGGGTGACCAACTGTAACCATGATGGCCTCAGTTAAACACGGTCGATCTACCGGTCGACCGATAGCCGACGGTCAAGTTTTTTAGAATGGCCGATCGACCGACCGACTGCCAAAATGACAGTAACGACCAGAATTTGAAATCTAGATTTTTGACATGTTTTTAAAACATGGAGATTTGAATTCCTAGAGTCAAAATCTTCTCTTTTAAACCTGGTAAATAATTCTAAAGGTGTTTTTCTTAAGCCGATATAAAGGATCATTGGGATTGAATGTTTACAATAACAAATTCTATTAAAAATCTAGTTTTTACTTTCAAAGAGAAAAAGTTTCAAAGTTTTCTTTTGTGCTGTCAATTTTAAAGTTTTAATTGAGTTTTTCTACTCTTAAAATCTCTCTTTCCTGATTTTCACTCTCACATATATTCTTGAGCTTCAAATTTACTTTTTACTCCATAGGAATTTATAAGAGAGTTGTAAAGAGAGTGTTTGTGATCTCTTTATCACCAAGAGCTTGTTATCTCAATTTGCTTTGTGTTGCCTCTAGTCTAGAGGATTGAGTTAGAGAGTTGTGTAATCCAAGTGGTTGTAATTCCTTATTGTAAGGTCCTTTTGTGGAGATCCAATAGTGGATAGTGAAATCCTGTTGGCCCATAGGCCCATCACTCTAATTTTGATGATGATCAACTCATGTAGTTAAAGTACTAATGATCTTGTGTTTATTTAGTCTCAGATTTGTGATCAAGATCTTAGTAGGTGTGTAGCTTCAACAAAGGATTTAAAGTCAAGTTTTGGGCTTGCACGGTTTGATTCAAGAGCCTAGGCTTCAAGACCACATCAAGTACTCAAGAGGAGTCTAGCTCTTTGGATCAAGTTTGGACCAAGTAAGAAGATGTGAAGACTTCAAGTGAAGACCTTTAAGATCAAGACTTGTGTCTAGGTTTGTTTTATTAAGATTTTGTTTTAGATTAAAGTGTAAAAGATAGAATAGTTAGTGGATTGCTAAAGTATACCATATACACACACACACACTCTTGATTTAGATGAGTTTTCATAAAAGAGTTTTTATTTTAGAAAAATACAAAAGAGTTTTCATTTTGAAAAATACCGGTTTGATTTTTGGAATTTATTATATACATGTGTTTTTAACCAAAACCGTTTTAGAGCTAAATGTCAAAAACATAGATATTTCATCATGTATGTGTAGTGGATCATATCTATACACTCTATGCTTTAAAAGTATTTAAAATATCTTGTTTTTGTATTTATACAAGTTTATAGAAAAACCGTATTTTCCTTTAGAAGTTTGGTTTCTAGAAAATACCGTTTTTGTTTTTAGCTAAAATTTCTAAGTTACAAAAATAGTTCAAAATGTTTGTAACATGTCTTGATTTTACTCAAACATGTTTGTATATCAAAGTATAATATTGAACCTATTTTTGTAGATTTTTTGTTAATTTATGGGATTTTATTTTAGTCAAAATTCCAAATTTTTAATCCCTATAACAACCCTGTCCTGGCTTCTGCCGGTCAACCGGACCGGTCGACCGAGCTAGGACTCGGTCGACCGACGTGCACAAACATGCACGCCAGTTTGGCTGGAGGGCCGGTCGACCGCCAGAGAGCTTCTGCTCTCTGGAAAGCCCCGGTCGACCGGCAGAGAGTATCTGCTCTCTGTTTCGCTGGCCCAACGGTCAGATTTTTGACCGATGGCGGTCGACCGGGCCGATCGACCGACAGCAGTCAGAACTGCTGACTGGACCCCAATGGCTTTTTGGATAGCCTATAAATTGTGGGTTTCTTGGGCTGTTTTGTAGAAGATATTTGGAGAGTTTTAAAGCTAGTTTTTCCTACTCTATTAAGAGGTTTTCTCCATTAGTTTGAGAGCAAATATTTCCAATTCATAAGGAAGTTTATCAAGAGTGTTTTTCAAAGTGATTTCTTGTGTTTTCCTCCACAATTTCCATCCTTGTTTTTCTCACAAACACTTGAGCTATCCATTGTTATATCTACCTACAGGGATCTTTGTTGTGAGAGGATTTGAGGTGATCAAGTGTTTAGATCACCAAAGACTTCATCTTTGCTTTGAGGAGGCGGACGTGTGTGTTCGCATTGTTTCGGGTTCTAGTGTGAACTCGGTGTTTGAGGTGCGGCCTCAGCGAGCTAGTAGGCTTGCGGTGTGTTCTTGCCGGAACGAGTAAAGGGACTAGAGAGTCCAAGGAGTTCAAGTGTGAACTCGCCTTGTAGGTGTTGTGGCACCGAGTGATCCGGTGGGATCGATTTTAGTAGAAATCCTTCATAGTGTTAAAGGCGGGGACGTAGAGCAAGTGTGCTCGAACCTCGAAACAAATATCCCGTGTTTGCGATTGCTCTCTCTCTCTCTCTCTCTTACTTGTTTATATCTTACATGCTTATATTGCTTTCATCTTATATGCTTGATATATATTTGTGCTCATATTGTTATATGCTTGGGAATTGTTTGCTAACACTTGTATTCAACCAAGAAAGCCAACGCGGCACCTCAACTCTTATTTAGTGGAATCTTGAGGAGTTAGTCCAGAACCCTTCACGGGGAATCTGGCTACACTCTTGTGTTATACTTGGTGTTTAGTTTAAGAAGTTTTAGTTTGCATTAAATAAGTTTTAATTTCGCATTATTTGACCATTAGATTAGCTAGTCACCTATTCACCGCCCCTCTAGGTGATTACAAATCCTTCACGATGGTGAAAGCGGGGACGTAGAGCAGTGACTCGAACCTAAAAAAAAATCTTTTTGTTTGCGATTGCGTTATTATCTATATTTACTTGTTTATTATTCATTCATTTTGTCAATCAATACTCATCTCAATAAGATAACAATTGAGCACTTCAACTCTTATCTAGAGGAATCACGAGGAGAAGTTCAGAGCCCTTTACAGGGAATTTGGCTTCAAGTCTTATTTTGAGTGATCGGTTGCATCATTCAACTTAAATTGATTAAAATTTGCAATGGATTAGCTATACACCTATTCTTCCCCTCTAGGTATGTTTTCAATTGGTATCAGAGTTTTAGTCTCTAATGTTTTGATTAACCACCTTAGAGAGATCCTAGTTGCTATCATCTCATTAACATCTTCATTTTCACGTTTGGATCAATTCGACTTGGAGACGGCACTCTACAAGAAGACTTCGGTACAGTGTTTAGTTTATAGTTTAAATCCATTGTTAAAGATTAGATAGTGTGATATGCTCAAGTTCACAACACATAAGTTTCATGTTTTGGTTTTTCGGTTCTTGGTTTAACCGATCTTGGTTTTCATGAATAAATAGAATCAACAAGTTTACATGGCTTAATGTATATTAGATTTGTTCTATATGCATCTATGCTTCAACTATTTAAACAAACTTAGTTTGATAGTCTATTTCATGAGTTTGGAGTTTTGGTATTTTAACAAAACTTATTTTTGGATTTATTGTCAAAAACATTGATATATATCTTTATATGTATATTGGATTATATCCATATACTATATGCCTCAAAGTTGTTTCAATATCATGTTTTTGTATTCGGATGAGTTTTGGACAAAACGATTTTCCATTTCAAAAATCTAAGTTTTGGAAAATACGGTTTTTGGTTTTCGGCAAAATTTCTAAGTTACAAAAATAGTTCAAAATGTTTGTAACATAGTTTGATTTTATTCAAACATATTTGTATATCAAAGTATTATACAGAAACTATTTTTGTGAATTTTTAGAAATTTTATGCGATTTATTTGATAAATAAAAACCCAAGTTTTAAATCCCTTAGCCAGTTCTGCCAGGCTCAGGCGGTTGACCGGGCCAGTCGACCGGACCCAGAGTTGGTCGACAGGATCGGTCAACCGACGTGCACAAGGACGTGCACGCAGGCCAGCCTCTTGGGCCGGTCGATCGACTGAAGGCAACCCACTCTCGGGTTGTCCCGGTCGACCGGGCGGTTGACCGGCCAGAGAGCCGTTGCTCTCTGGTTCTGGGCGTGGTCGACCACATGGTCGACCGGCAGGCACAACGGTCATATTTTTGACCGTTGGCCAGTCGACCGGCCGGTCGACTGGAAGGTCAATTTTGACCTTGTCAGCTGCCAACGGGCAGAATTTTTATGGGGGTTATATACACCCCATTTGAAGTGGGTTTTGGTAAGAATTTGAAGAGCAAAAATTTCCTACTTCTCTAGTGTTTAAAAGCAAGTTTTCAAAAGAGTTTTTGGTTTTAAAGATTTCATCTTTATTTTTAAAAGGGTTGGAAAATCATTTGAAAAGAAAATTCTTTGGGAATTGATTTGATCTTCATTTGCATTTCTATCTAGAGTTTTCCCTAGAGTTTCTTTTTAAGTTTTTAATTTCCAAACTCTTTGTTTTCCACATTTGAGCTATCTTGCTATCCTATCTATAGGATTTTTATCTTTGTGGGAAAATTGGTTTGTGGTTGAGATAGACCACCAAGTTGTAAACTTCCTTCATTGTGATATCCCTCTAGTGAGAGAAAATTGATTTGGTATCCCTCTATTGTGAGGTGATTGTGGAAGTTGTGGTTGGCTCCCTCTAGTGAGAGGTAGAGATTGTGTTTAGCTCTCTCTAGTGAGAGGTGGAGTTGTGTTGGAATCCCTCAAGTGTGAGGTGATTGATTTGTATTGGCTAAGTGCCTACCCTCTTGTGTGAGGTGGATTTTGTGTTGGTTGTGTATTGCCTCTGTGAGAGGTTGTATTCGGTTGAGAGAGGAGTTGTGTACTCCCGATTGTATTTGCCCCAAATCCTCGGTGGAGGTTCCCTGTGTGGGAGTCCTGTGTGGACAAGTTAGTGGATTGGAAATCCTTCTGTGTGAAGGCGGGGACGTAGAGCTGTGTGCTCGAACCTTGAAACATATCCGTGTGTTAGCGATTGATTCACTTTCTTTTAACTCTCTCTAGTACTTTGTGCATCTATTCATATTGCCATATCATTTACATGCTTGTGTTGTTTGTGTGTGCCTCACTTGTGTTTAACCACGAGAGCTTCATATAGCACCTCAACTCTTATTCAGAGGAATCAAGAGGAGTTAGTCCAGAGCCCTTCACCGGGAATTCGGCTATACTCGTTGGTTACATTAAGTGTGTTGCTATATAAGTTTTAATTTTCGCATTTTGTTCATTAGATTAGCCGTACACCTATTCACCCCCCCTCTAGGTGTACTTACAATTAGTATCAGAGCCTACGCTCCTGATATTAGGTTTAACCACCTAGGAGTGTGATCTTGGTTTTGCTAATCTATCATTTGCATTTGCACACTTATATTGTTTACACATACTCATGGATTGCTTGTCACCTCCCATGTTTGATGTCTCCAACATTGACATGTGAAAATTTAGGATGTCCATGTATCTAAAAACCCTAGGCTTGCATGTTTTCCTTGCCGCTACCAAGAAATCCTATCTTGATAATAGCAAGCATATAGAGGCCAATGCACAAGCCCTTGAGGCACTTAGAAGCACGCTTAATAAAGAATATTTGTGCTTAGTTTCTAACTGTGATTCTGCCTTTGCAGTGTGGAACACGTAGACCTCCTCCGAGCTACAAATGCCCAACATTATGGAGGATGAATCTAGTGGAGAATCCGAGCAACAATGCTACATGGTCCAAGGGAATGACTCCCTTGAGGTATATTCGGAATCTCAATTAGATGATGATGATGCTAGTTCTTCTAGTAATGATTATATTGATGCCAATGTTTTGAATGAAGAACTTTCAATTGTTTGTGAAAAATTACTTGAAAAATATAATCTTTTGAAAAAGAAAAGTCTAGGACTTAACAAAGAAAATAAAGATTTGTTTTCAAAACTTGAGATTGCTTTGCAAGAAAGGGATGAGATTTCAAATGAACGTGACTCACTTAAATCCCAACTTGATCTTGCCCTAAATGAAAACAAGATTTTGAAAAATAGAAATGATTGTAATGAAGTTTTGAAGAAAAATAAAGTTATATCTTCAAAACTTGATTTTGTTGTAAAAGAAAATGAATCCTTGAAAAACAAAATTGATTTGATTTCAAAAGATTTAGAAGTTTGCTTAAATAAAAATAAATCTTTAAAAAATGATTTAGATACACATGTTTGCCATGCGAGTGTAGCTTCACCTAGCTTACCTATTACATGCTCCACTTTATCTTCTAATATTGAAAGTGATATAAATTTGTAAAGAAGAATATGGATTGTTTGGGCTCCACTTTGAGCCATTGTGCTTTGAACCACTCACGTTTGGAATCTATGTTTCGAAAGAAACAAGTCCATCTTTGCATGCACACAAATCACGGCATACACATGCTTCGCACGTTCATGTACACAACACTATGAATGCTCATATGTATTGTAACGCCCCGATCCCAATGATACGGGGACGTCACTGCAACGCATATACGTAGGCCAGATGGTGCCCCCACGTATATACGCTAAGCATAAGTACAACAAGTATCAGAGTACAACACCCACAGCGTGGTATAATCATATGCCAACTTACAAAATATAAATACAAAGTTGCACAAGTTATGATAAGCAAAATCACTTTACAAGTGTCCTTTATCACAACCCAAGTCCAAAAGAACGATATACAATCCAAAATACAAAAGCGCTCACGTAAGGATGGAGATCCGTGAACCAAAAAGAAGTGTCGGGCAGGATAGATCTAGAGCTGGTCAGCCTGCTCTCCTAGGTAAGCCAAGTCCTCTGTGGAAGGCTCCACTTCGTTCCAAGCCTCAGAATCTGAATATGCAAATCCAAAGGGTCAAGACATAATATAACAAATAAAAGATAGCCAAGTGGCAAGGATCATGAATAGAGATAATGAGATAGTACTAAGTAGCAATGCATGGCAAGAGATGTAAACTAAGAAAGATAAAGTCATATGCAATAAATCTACAATTAATGTCTTATTATTATTACTTGTCTTACTGTGATATCTAGCTATGTGACCCAGCGTCCCAGAGCACATAGATCCATATCCTAGTGAAACAAGGTTGTTATTGGAAACAGCGGTTGTATCGACGAACTATGTTTACAGTGGGTCCCGTGCATGCCCGGGACCACGGCCCAGTATTGTTCCGTTGCTTGAAGACGGAACCTGCCGCTAGGCTAACAGGAGGGTCTTATGTATGCCCTTGTCATGACAGTAAACAGGAAAGGGAGGAAGCACTCCCCTCGGTCCCCTGGAGTACCGCAGGTAAGACCGGAAAATATAGTGCACAACCTAATACCACTGTACACATATCGATATTCCGCATATTTCCCCCTGTCCCCATGTAAGTTGGTATATTTTATATAAAGGTCGGGTATATCATGCTTGGTGTTTTAGTGATAGCATGAAGAGTGGTGATACTTCATATTTAACAAGTTAAAGAATAGCAATATATAACAACAAGTCATGAAGCCTAATGAAGCAAGATCTATCGGGTGACATGTCATGCAGTACAGGTACGAAGCATAAACAAGACTAAAACATCATGCGTACATCAGGGAAATATCGAAAATCAAAAGGAAAGGAGTCTGAAATCTGTCCCAGAATTTGGCCTAACGGTCGACCTCCGGTCGACTGCCGGTCGACTGGAATTTACAAAGGCGGTCGAGTGCCGGTCGACTGCCGGTCGACCGTACAAGGTGCGTGAGCTCCAGGTTTGGCCGGTCGACTGCCGGTCGACTGGTCCACAACAACTTCCTTAAGCCGGTCGAGTGGTCGGTCGACTGCCGGTCGACCGCCAGCTCAAAGCTGTGCACTCTGTGCACATCGGCAGAGTGATCGGTCGACTGCCGGTCGACCGATCCTCTGGAATAAGCTGCTGTTAAGGCAGAAAAATCAGATTTTGTGTGGGTTGATTCTAACAGATTAAAGGTAGGATTTTTATGTTATTAGGGGACCTGATCTATCATCACAAGTACACTAGAACAGAGAATAGCCATGGTGATTAATATGTCCACATGGGTATGTTGGAATTGGGTGTTAATGTCCTAAAAATAGGATTTTTATGTTATAATTGTACAAGGATCCCTACCCTAAGCCTATGGAATATTAGCTAGGTCTTGGTGAGTAAGATACTCACCTGGATGGGTCAGATCTGAAGCTTGATCCAATGGAGGAAGAGGTTGGCTTCAATCCACAAGTTGTTGATGAAGCTAGGGTTGAAGAATTCCCCCTTGGTGTTGCCTTGAATTAAGCCTTGGTTGATTCTCTAGAGATCTTGAGGTGGGGTGAAGAGATTGGGGTGATCTCTTGAAGCTAGGGTTCTTGCTAGAGGAAGAAGGAGATCTTGAGAGTTCTTCTCTTTGAGAAGAAATGAGGAAGAAAAGGGCAATGTTGCAAATGATAAGTTTATATAGGTTTGGGATTTTTGTAAAGGGAGTGGAAATTGGATGGAGGTGAGGGGCTTTCTTGCAAAAATGTGGGTGAGGTGTCCCTCCTATTGCCATTTGGCCGGCCATGGGAAGGAGAGAGAGTTAGTGGGGTTAGGTGTAGAGTGTGAGTGGGAAATGAGGTGGCACATGAGGTGGAAAAGGAATTTTGCGAATTTTGGAAAAATGTCCGAAATTCAAGTATCTCGGATTGGTCAGAAAATTTTACCAAAAATCAAGAAAAATATTTGAAGACCAATGGTGAAATTCGTTTGAAGAAATACTGTATAGATTTTTAATTAAAAATCCCGGAATCAGTTATTTACCGACTCCGAAAGAATTTTCATAAATTTGTAAAAATCTCAGAAAAAGAGCATAAGTAGGAAATATGATTCTAAGCAATAAAGTCTAAAGGACTTTCTAAGAATTCCTAACAGTTTGGAAGAAAAAAAATTCGGAAATCGGTCAGCGGTACTGGTCGACACCGGTTTTTGAAGAAATTCATTTTAATTCCAGAAAATTCCAGAAAATCACATAAAATCTAAAATATTGGAAATTGATATTTGAAATTAAAATTGATCAAATACGGAAGGTAAATCGGAAAATACGGTCGAGGGACTGAATACGTAACTAAGTACGTATTCCGGGAGAGGGGTATTACAATCTACCCACCTTACAAAAATTTCGACCTCGAAATTTCATAAGGTGAAAGATAACAGGAAAAGCAACAGATAGACATGGGTACAAGGAAAGATAACAGTAGAGAAGAGTAGAGGAAAAGAGTCTTACCCAATCAAGATGTGAAAAGATGAGGATAACGATCCCGGATAACGTCCTCACGCTCCCAAGTGGCCTCTCCTGGCGCATGCCTGTTCCATGACACCAATACCAATGGAATAGCTCTGTTCTTCAGTGTCTTGACACTCCTATCCAGAATGGCCAACGGCTGCTCTTGGTATGATAAATCCGGTTGTAACTCCAGCTCAGAATGATCCAGAATATGGCTGTCATCCCTGACATACTTCCTCAACTGAGACACGTGGAAGACATTATGCACCCCGTCCAAAGATGGCGGTAATGCCAATCTATAGGACACATCTCCCACACGATCCAGGATCTCGAATGGGCCAATATACCTTGGACTTAGCTTCCCACGAGCACCGAACCGGATCACTCCCTTGGTAGGTGATATCCTCAAGAATACATGATCTCCAACCTGGAACTCCAATGGCCTTCTCCGAGTGTCTGCCCAACTCTTCTGCCTACTCTGAGCAGCCCTGAGATGATTTCTGATAACCCTGACTTTCTCTGTAGTCTGCATCAGAATCTCCGGTCCCAAAAGACTCCTCTCACCGACTTCATCCCAACAAATCGGTGATCGGCACCTCCTACCATACAATGCCTCAAAGGGTGCCATCTTAATACTTGCCTGGTAGCTGTTGTTATATGAAAACTCAGCCAAGTGAAGATGGTCTTCCCAAGATCCCCCAAAGTCAATCATGCAAGCCCTCAACATATCTTCAAGGATCTGGATAGTCCTCTCAGATTGCCCGTCTGTCTGAGGATGATAAGAAGTACTGAATTTCAGACGAGTTCCCAGACTTTCTTGGAGACTCTCCCAGAAATGAGATCTGAATCTGGTGTCTCTATCTGACACAATACTAACTGGAACTCCATGCAGACGAACCACCTCCTTCATATACTTATCTGCCAGAACCTCTGTCGACTGGCCTACCCTGAATGGTATGAAGTGAGCTGACTTGGTGAGGCGATCAACTATCACCCACACCGCATTATTACCCCTGGGACTCCGAGGCAATGCCGTCACGAAGTCCATGGTGATGTGCTCCCATTTCCACTCGGGTATCGGCAAAGGTTGAAGAAGTCCAGCTGATCTCTGATGCTCGATCTTAATCTGCTGACAAACCAAGCACTTGGCAACAAACTGGGCTATCTCCCTCTTCATAGCATTCCACCAAAAGTGTTTCTTCAGGTCCTGGTACATCTTGTTTCCCCCAGGGTGTATAGAATAAGCTGAACTGTGTGCTTCCTCCAAAATCTTCTGTCTGACTTCTCCTCGGGGAACACAAAGTCTATCTCCAAAATACAATGCACCATCTGGGTGAATGCAGATATCCGACCTCAATCCAGCCTCCACCTGAGCTCTGAATGTCTGCAATCTGGGGTCCTCCTTCTGAGCTCCCTTGATCTCCTCTATCAATGATGACTGGATCTGTAAAGCCATGAACTGCCTGGCCTTATCACCTCCTCGCACTAACATCAAATCCAATCTGATGAATTCCTGAATCAACTCCCTCTGCTGCGTGAGGTGGACTAGCACTCTGTTCTCTGGCATCCTGCTCAGTGCATCTGGAACGGTATTGACTTTGCCGGGATGATACTGCAAGTCAATATCGTAGTCCGCCATAAGCTCCAACCACCTCCTCTGCCTCATATTTAACTCCTTCTGTGAGAAAATATACTTGAGGCTCTTGTGGTCTGTGTATATCAACACCTTGTCCCCAGAAGATAGTGCCTCCAAATCTTCAATGCAAATATCACAGCCGCCAACTCCAAGTCATGAGTTGGGTAATTCCTCTCATGAGGCTTCAATTGCCTAGATGCATATGCTATAACATGATCATGTTGCATAAGCACACACCCCAGGCCTTTACCCGATGCATCACAGAAAATGACCATCCCTCCTCTTCCTGAAGGGGTCCTCAAGATTGGAGCTGATATAAGCCTCTGCTTCAACTGCTCAAATGCTGCATCACATTCTCCTGTCCATATGTATCTCTCCCCTTTTCTGGTGAGCCTGGTCAACGGAGCTGCAAGTCTAGAGAAATCCTGGACAAAGCGCCTGTAATATCCGGCTAGCCCAAGAAAGCTCTTTATCTCAGTCACCGACTTCGGAACTGGCCAATTCTGCACTGCCTGGACTTTACTAGGATCAACTGAAATTCCTTCTGCTGAAACTATGTGTCCAAGGAAAGCTATGCTGTCCAACCAGAATTCACACTTGCTCCACTTGGCATGAAGCTGCTCTTGCTGAAGGGTCTGCAACACAATCCTCAAGTGCTCTGCATGCTCCTTCTCATTCCTTGAATAGATCAGGATGTCATCTATGAATACAACTACAAACTGATCTAGGTAAGGGGAGAACACTCGATTCATCAAATCCATGAAAACCGCAGGGGCATTGGTGACTCCGAAAGGCATAACTAGAAATTCATAGTGGCCATATCGGGTCCTGAACGCAGTCTTCGGAACATCCTCCTTCTTCACCCTCAGCTGATGGTAACCCGACTGCAAATCTAACTTAGAAAATACACGGGCTCCATGGAGCTGATCAAATAAATCATCAATCCGGGGCAAGGGATACTTGTTCTTGATGGTGACCTTGTTCAACTCCCTATAATCAATACAAAGCCTCTTACCACCATCCTTCTTACTCGCCAAGAGTACTGGTGCTCCCCATGGTGAAGTGCTCGGCCGGATCAATCCCTTGTCCGAATATTCCTGCAGCTGCTTCTTCAGGATCTCCAACTCTGTCGGTGCCATCCTGTACGGAGCCTTAGATATAGGAGCTGTCCCTGGAACTGTATCAATGGAGAACTCCACTAACCTCTCTGGTGGAAGTCCTGAAATCTCAGCAAAGACTTCTGGAAATTCATCCCACACTGGCACTCCCTTCAGAACCTCCGAAGTGGTCATCTGAATCTTCCTCTTAGCAGGCTTCACTTCTCCGCTAAACTGGAACTCCGGCTGACGCGGGATTCTGAAATTGATCTTCCTTCCTCTACAGTCAATCACTACATAGTACTGACTGAGCCAAGTCATGCCTAAGATTACGTCGTACCCTTTGGTGTCTAGTACGAGCATATCTATGGCCAAGATCTTCCCACAAAGTTCCACTGGACAGTCAGCACAAACTCTAGAAGATACAACTACCCCATTCCCGGTACTTATCTCCCACTTGTGGTCTAAAGCCTTAACAGGTATGGAATGAACAGCCACAAAATGGTCGGAGATATAACAGTGGGATGCACCTGAATCGAAGAGAGCGAGAACGGGTATAGAATGAACTCTGATGTTACCTGTAATCACCTCCTCTGAAGCCTCAGCCTCCTCCGCTGACAGGTTGTAGGCCTGACCTCTACCACGTCCTGCTGCCGTCCTGGCTCCTCTCTGCACTGGGCGAACAACACGCGGTGGAGGAAGGGGAAGAGCTCTCCTCATCACTGGTCCCTGGTGCCTCTGCCCAACTGGCCCTGGTAGTACCCTCTGTACATTCTGCCCTTGAGGTGCCGGCAAGGTTTGATTAGCAAACCCCACTCTCCTGTGCGGACAGGTCTCCACGGCATGGTCTCGTGCTCCACACACCAAACACCATCCGTTTGCCCTCCGGCAATCCTGCTGAGAGTGTCCTGGTTTCTGGCAGAAATTGCAGATAAGACCTGGTCGAGCCACCTGGTAAGGAACTGCCCTGAATGGTTGCCTGGCCTGGACCTTCGCTGCTCTGGATGGTCCTCCTCTGCCCACCGGCACAAACGGCCTCTTCATGGCCTGGTTCTCTTGCTTCTTCTGAAACCCACGCTCCACCTCTCGAGCGATGGTGAGAACCTCAGCATAGGTCTTCAGCTGCTGGGGCATCAGAAACATCTGGATCTCCATCTGTAAACCCTGCTGAAACCTGCTTGCCCTCTTCTCTTCATCTGACACCATGTAAGGGGCAAAGCGACTCAGCCTGAGGAATTCTGCAGCATACTCATCCACGGATCTATCCCCCTGTTGAAGCCTGATGAACTGCTCCTCCATATCCCTCTGAGCAGTGGCGGGAAAGAACCTGCTATAAAAGCTCTTGGAGAACGTATCCCAAGAGATAGGTTCCTTCAAGCGAGCCTCCTCTGCAAGCCACCAAGTCCTGGCTATGTCCTTCAGCTGGATCTTTGCAACCTCCACTTGGTTCTCTTTAGGCACCCTGGCGGCGTTCAGCAGATCGGTGGTGTCTGTTAACCACTGTTCAGCCTCCAATGGTCTCTCGACTCCCGTGAAGACGGCCGGTTGCAGCCGCCGGAAGTCTGACACGTTCCCAGGCCTCTGCTCCTTCGGAGCTGCCAACTCCTGCCTGAGGAGCTCAGTCTGCTGCTGCTGATTCTCCATCTGCTGCTGCTGGTTTCCCAGCATAGTCTGAATGATCCTCAGGACATCAGCACCCTCTCCTCCTACGGGTCCATTCGGTACTTGCCCGACATTGTTGCGACCCGAACGTCTCTCCATGCCGAAAGGGATAAGATCTGGAATTGGAAACAAAGGGAAGGAGTTTAGGATACGAGGATCGAATCAAGGACGAAGTCAAGAAGGACTATATAACTTTGTACATTGTAGTTGGCATTAGCAAATCACTAGAATTTGCTACTTGGTTGTACTTTTAGGTTTGAGAGCCTAGGCTCTGATACCAACCTGTAACGCCCCGATCCCAATGATACGGGGACGTCACTGCAACGCATATACGTAGGCCAGATGGTGCCCCACGTATATACGCTAAGCATAAGTACAACAAGTATCAGAGTACAACACCCACAGCGTGGTATAATCATATGCCAACTTACAAAATATAAATACAAAGTTGCACAAGTTATGATAAGCAAAATCACTTTACAAGTGTCCTTTATCACAACCCAAGTCCAAAAGAACGATATACAATCCAAAATACAAAAGCGCTCACGTAAGGATGGAGATCCGTGAACCAAAAAGAAGTGTCGGGCAGGATAGATCTAGAGCTGGTCAGCCTGCTCTCCTAGGTAAGCCAAGTCCTCTGTGGAAGGCTCCACTTCGTTCCAAGCCTCAGAATCTGAATATGCAAATCCAAAGGGTCAAGACATAATATAACAAATAAAAGATAGCCAAGTGGCAAGGATCATGAATAGAGATAATGAGATAGTACTAAGTAGCAATGCATGGCAAGAGATGTAAACTAAGAAAGATAAAGTCATATGCAATAAATCTACAATTAATGTCTTATTATTATTACTTGTCTTACTGTGATATCTAGCTATGTGACCCAGCGTCCCAGAGCACATAGATCCATATCCTAGTGAAACAAGGTTGTTATTGGAAACAGCGGTTGTATCGACGAACTATGTTTACAGTGGGTCCCGTGCATGCCCGGGACCACGGCCCAGTATTGTTCCGTTGCTTGAAGACGGAACCTGCCGCTAGGCTAACAGGAGGGTCTTATGTATGCCCTTGTCATGACAGTAAACAGGAAAGGGAGGAAGCACTCCCCTCGGTCCCCTGGAGTACCGCAGGTAAGACCGGAAAATATAGTGCACAACCTAATACCACTGTACACATATCGATATTCCGCATATTTCCCCCTGTCCCCATGTAAGTTGGTATATTTTATATAAAGGTCGGGTATATCATGCTTGGTGTTTTAGTGATAGCATGAAGAGTGGTGATACTTCATATTTAACAAGTTAAAGAATAGCAATATATAACAACAAGTCATGAAGCCTAATGAAGCAAGATCTATCGGGTGACATGTCATGCAGTACAGGTACGAAGCATAAACAAGACTAAAACATCATGCGTACATCAGGGAAATATCGAAAATCAAAAAGGAAAGGAGTCTGAAATCTGTCCCAGAATTTGGCCTAACGGTCGACCTCCGGTCGACTGCCGGTCGACTGGAATTTACAAAGGCGGTCGAGTGCCGGTCGACTGCCGGTCGACCGTACAAGGTGCGTGAGCTCCAGGTTTGGCCGGTCGACTGCCGGTCGACTGGTCCACAACAACTTCCTTAAGCCGGTCGAGTGGTCGGTCGACTGCCGGTCGACCGCCAGCTCAAAGCTGTGCACTCTGTGCACATCGGCAGAGTGATCGGTCGACTGCCGGTCGACCGATCCTCTGGAATAAGCTGCTGTTAAGGCAGAAAAATCAGATTTTGTGTGGGTTGATTCTAACAGATTAAAGGTAGGATTTTTATGTTATTAGGGGACCTGATCTATCATCACAAGTACACTAGAACAGAGAATAGCCATGGTGATTAATATGTCCACATGGGTATGTTGGAATTGGGTGTTAATGTCCTAAAAATAGGATTTTTATGTTATAATTGTACAAGGATCCCTACCCTAAGCCTATGGAATATTAGCTAGGTCTTGGTGAGTAAGATACTCACCTGGATGGGTCAGATCTGAAGCTTGATCCAATGGAGGAAGAGGTTGGCTTCAATCCACAAGTTGTTGATGAAGCTAGGGTTGAAGAATTCCCCCTTGGTGTTGCCTTGAATTAAGCCTTGGTTGATTCTCTAGAGATCTTGAGGTGGGGTGAAGAGATTGGGGTGATCTCTTGAAGCTAGGGTTCTTGCTAGAGGAAGAAGGAGATCTTGAGAGTTCTTCTCTTTGAGAAGAAATGAGGAAGAAAAGGGCAATGTTGCAAATGATAAGTTTATATAGGTTGGGATTTTTGTAAAGGAGTGGAAATTGGATGGAGGTGAGGGGCTTTCTTGCAAAAATGTGGGTGAGGTGTCCCTCCTATTGCCATTTGGCCGGCCATGGGAAGGAGAGAGAGTTAGTGGGGTTAGGTGTAGAGTGTGAGTGGGAAATGAGGTGGCACATGAGGTGGAAAAGGAATTTTGCGAATTTTGGAAAAATGTCCGAAATTCAAGTATCTCGGATTGGTCAGAAAATTTACCAAAAATCAAGAAAAATATTTGAAGACCAATGGTGAAATTCGTTTGAAGAAATACTGTATAGATTTTTAATTAAAAATCCCGGAATCAGTTATTTACCGACTCCGAAAGAATTTTCATAAATTTGTAAAAATCTCAGAAAAAGAGCATAAGTAGGAAATATGATTCTAAGCAATAAAGTCTAAAGGACTTTCTAAGAATTCCTAACAGTTTGGAAGAAAAAAATTCGGAAATCGGTCAGCGGTACTGGTCGACACCGGTTTTTGAAGAAATTCATTTTAATTCCAGAAAATCACATAAAATCTAAAATATTGGAAATTGATATTTGAAATTAAAATTGATCAAATACGGAAGGTAAATCGGAAAATACGGTCGAGGGACTGAATACGTAACTAAGTACGTATTCCGGGAGAGGGGTATTACATGTATACTTGTACACATTGTGGACGTAAGGGCCACCTTGCTAAATTTTGCTATGTAAGTTACATGATTCAAATTTAGCAACTAAATTTGTTTGGGTTAGGAAAGGAGCTAACCCCCATAGACTCAAAAGAGTGTGGGTACCAAAGACCACCCCTATTGTATTTGATGTAGGTGTGGGCTCTCACATGACGTGAGAGTTATGGTGCCTTGAGGTGGATGCGTTCCGAGCTTAAAGGGAACTATTTGGATGCATCACTTTCAAGGGGAGTTTGGTGGGAGGACCACCTTGTTTTTGAGACATGGAGAGTTACCCTCTTCGGTTTTGGTAACAATCTCTTACTCTTCATTTATGTTTACATGCTTTTCATGTTATTGAGTTTTAGCATGTCTTGATTAGTATGTTAAATGACATGATTATTAGACTTGTGATATGCATGATTAGTATTTGAGACACCCATGTTTAATATGAACTTATATTTTTGTGTTCTCACATTTGTTTAGCTAATATGTATATCATAGATCTAATGCATGTTCATTTACATAATGATCATATGAGTTTTGATTTCTATGCTTCATGTTTTGATTATATATTTAGATGTTAGTTTTCATTAAAACTTGGATATATACTTGTACAACTAGTGAGCCACAAATAGATTATTATGTGTTTGTGCTTGAATGCTCATTTGTACTTATTAGATGTACTCGTATAATCTAGCTTTGATGATTCATACATTTTGACGTGTATTCCATATTTTTGTACTTGTTTTCATGTATATGTTTAAACTCCATGTATATGTCCATTTTGTCCAAACTAATAGTTATACATATACATCCTTGAGCCACTTGCCTTCATGCATATACTTTTGTGGACTCGTAATGTTTGGATATGTATGTATACTCTAGTTTGTACAAAACATACATATACCTTGAAGGATTTCTAGTGTTGATGATTTTCATGTTTTTAAGGAATTTTGAGCTTGATTACCTATTTTCATGATGATGTATTTCGCATAACTCTTATACGCTCACTTTATTTAATGTTTTCTCATGATTTTGTTTTCATGAGTACAATTTGTACTATATAGATTTTGAGTGTTTGATGATCATGTGACTTATATGTTTTTCATGAAATATAATTTTGTTTTATTCCTTGCTTGAAGGATTTCGTACTAGCTTACAAATTTTTCATATAACTAGTTCGAATTCTTCATTATGATAGAGTTTTTCAAACATATTATATTTTCAAACTTATTTTTGAAAACCCCTACCCATTTGAAGGGCGGTTGGTTGGGCGACCATGCCTTGTATGCTTATTATTGAAAATCCTTTTAAACATGTGCATGAAATGGGTGGTAGGTAATATGAATTATACACTTGATCTTATTGTGTTTTCAATTGGTATCATTGGATCTTTTCAATTGGTATCACTATTTTTGTATACTTATATTTTTTTTTTATGTATGCTTACACTTCAAATAGTATCAATTTCGATTGGTATTCAATTTTTCATACATATATATATGCTTTATTTATGCTTACTATATCTCTATATCTTTGAGTACAAATTTTAGTTATGCTAAGCTTGATTTCTTAAATGACTATTACATTTCAATTGATTATGTTTTCAATTGGTATCATATACAAGCTTATGCATCATTTTATTTGGTATTTCATAAAGGGGGAGAAAATTTATATTTCACTTTTCAATTGGTTTTGCTTATCTTTAGTATTCTACTTTCACACTTTATGTTGAAAAATGATTAAAAAATGATATTGATTATTTTTGGTATCGTATGCTCCTAATGAAAAATTACTTTCAATTGGTACTAATCTTTACTATTGATATCAAGATCATCTATATATTTTTAATTGATATCAAAATTTTTGGTTGAATTTGTCAAAATGATTTATTTACTTACAATTGGTATTTAAATTTAAAAACATTTATTTTATGTACCTTTAGTTGGTATGTTTTATTTATTTTCAATTGATATCATAATGCACGAAATTGATATATTTTTTTCAATTGGTATTATAATGTTTTGTTTTGATTTCACCCCTTATTGATATTTTTTGTTTAAGACAAAAAGGGAGAGAACATTGTTTTATTGTTTTCTTTAACCCCTTTGTTGATGATTGACAAAAAGGGGGAGAAGTATTTGAGTTTAATATGCATGTTTATTGTTTATTTGTAAGCTTATACCAAAGTTGTTAAGTTGTTTCATACTAATTCATATTGATATTTTTTTATTGTTGGTATCAAAAGCTTTTATTGATTATCTTCCAATTGGTATCAAGAATTTTTTTTATCAAGAATTTTTTTTATTGATTGGTATCAAGAGTTTTTATGTTGCTTTTATTGATAAAGTTTTCACATTGAAATTTTTATTGGTATCAAGAACAATTATTTAAAGAACATGTTTATCTTAAAAAGGAAAAGAAATTTATTTTAAAAGTTTGGTATCAAGAGCATGTTCATTTCATTATTTTATGCATGTTGATGCATATTCATGTTTAGTATTCATTGCATATATTTATTGTTTATTGTTATGCATGAGTTAATGGGGAGCTTCTTTGAAGCTTAACTTTAATCCATGCATATATAACTCCATGAGTTTTGTCATCATCAAAAAGGGGGGGATTGTTGGCCCAGAGACCTTCCACTCTAGTTTTGATGATGATTAACTCATGTAGTTATAGTTTACTAATAATCTTGTGATGTTTAGTTTCAAATACTTAACCAAGATATTAGTAGGTGATTAGCTTCAACAAAGGAGTTTTGGAGCTTTCACATGGTGATTCAAGAGCCCGAGCGTCAAAGTTCATATCTAGCACTCGTTGGAGTCAAGCTCGGTGGATCACGTTTGGATCGGTTCGACTTGGAGACGGCACTCTATAAGAAGACTTCGGTACAGTGTTTAGTTTATAGTTTAGATCCATTGTTTAAGATTAGATAGTGTGATATGCTCAAGTTCACAACACACATACTTGTTTAAGTTTCCTGTGTTGATTTTCGGTTCTTGGTTTAACTGATCTTGGTTTTCATGAATAAATAGAATCAACAAGTTTACATGGTTTAATGTATATTAGATTTGTTCTATATACATCTATGCTTCAACTATTTAAACAAACTTAGTTTGATAATCTATTTCATGAGTTTGGAGTTTTGGTATTTTAACAAAACTTATTTTTGGATTTATTGTCAAAAACATTGATATATATCTTTACATGTATATTGGATTATATCCATATACTATATGCCTCAAAGTTATTTCAATATCATTGTTGACACTTAAAAAAGACAAGATTCTCATTGGTCCGAACAATGTCTAGCGACAGACGAGCTGAAGACCAGTTTTCACCCACCTCCAAGGGACAAGGAAGCGGTTTGGACTCCACTGATCCAGCAAGCAGAACAGTGAACCCGGATTGTTTCTAAACAGACCTCAGCAGGTCTAAAAATGCTAGTATTTAGCATTACATTAGCCCAAGGAGATAGCCTCGTTTGAGAGGTTAGCATCATCCAGAGCATCGCCAGGAAGCTAATTGACAGCTTCGCCGAAAAGCCTCTTTTTCAGGACCTCGCCAAGAGTTGCCTTTAGCTCCGCTGTGAGTTCAAAGCGGGCATCGCCGTTATTGGTCTACTATGGTCAACCTTTGACCAATCAAATCTCCTGATGAGATCGGATCCAATCTGATCAAATCCAATTAGGATTCAAATATGGCAGGTGATTGCCGCTATCTCTGGACTCTCTTGAAACGAGTAAGAGGATCAAGGAGAATCTCCCAACAATATGGAAAGGATCAAAACAGATCAACCGACCTGCCAATTCTAGCTCCGCAGAAGCTATCCTAGCCTCGCAGCAAGGCTACTTTCCAGATTCAAACAGATTAGGTTCAATCTGTTTCCATATCTTCAAGGGGACGATTATACCCTTGCTCTCCCTATAAATAGCCCGTCAGGGGCACAAGGGAGGAGGATCACATCAGATCGAGGAGGATCATCGATTGATCATCGGCGAGATTGGCGTCTTCTCAAAGATCGGGCTTCTTCATACGCACCGTGCGCTCTCTAATTCAGAGACCTTTCAAGAGAAATACTTCTCCTTTCAGGGTGGTGATACCCTAACAACCTCTTTTCCTCAAGGAATCTCCGGAACCAGGCGAGAAGGAATTCCTCACAGAAGGCGGTTTTGAGAAGTAGCAAGAGGGTTTTACCAACCTTCTATTCTCTATTCCCCGAACCAGGCGAGAAGGGAATCTCATCGCTCGCATCGTCAAAGGGACAAAGTGGTCGCGCGCTGACCAGACTCCTATCGGCACACTTCTCCAGAATCTCTGAGGAGATCTACTTGTAATCTTTTTAAGAATACTTGTAATTTAGCTCCTCAACTTTTTATTGTAAGTTTTCCCCTTTGCAAACATAATGGAAAACAATCATGTTTTTGTATTCGGATGAGTTTTGAACAAAACGATTTTCCATTTCAAAAATCTAAGTTTTGGAAAATACGATTTTTGGTTTTCGGCAAAATTTCTAAGTTACAAAAATAGTTCAAAATGTTTGTAACATGGTTTGATTTTACTCAAACATGTTTGCATATCAAAGTATTATACAGAAACTATTTTTGTGAATTTTTAGAAATTTTATGCGATTTATTTGATAAATAAAAACCCAAGTTTTAAATCCCTTAGCCAGTTCTGCCAGGCTCGGGCGGTTGACCGGGCCGGTCGACCGGACCCAGAGTTGGTCGACCGACGTGCACAAGGACGTGCACGCAGGCCAGCCCCTTGGGTCGGTCGACGATGCATGGAGTGGGTGAGCGATCACCTGGGTGAGAGGTCCGAACCAATCTTTATCTTTTCTCGAATGTCCCAAAATCCTAAATTAATTTATCCACAGTCCCACAAACTCTAGGTATCTTCCCTTTCATCTTGCGTCACACCCCCTTCTTTGCACACATGTAAACACCCAAAAAGAGAAGGGTGTAATGGTAAAAAATTGACCCTCATTAAAATGGTGACACGTGTCCATGCAACTGAAAACCTCCCGCTGAGACGTCCATGACGCTCGGTCTGTTCAGAGGCCTCCACCACTCCACATCCTCCTAGAATCACTTCAGATCACACGAAGTCAACTTTCATACCAAAAACTCTTCCAACTCGGAAGCATCGCAATCTCAAGTCATCCAGAAGTAACATCCAGCCACGAAGACTATATCCCTCCGGAGCCATCTACAGTCCAAGGCTCCCGAGTTTCTAACAAGGGACACTGAGATGTCTGCTTGCAGTTACGCCTCTCATTTCTCTCCCACGTTCATAATGTGTAGCGGTCCTCAGTGCGGGCAGTTATGGACATTGGTGAGATTTCTTGCGTGCAATCTAACAGTCCAGCGCCAATAATCACGGTCGTTACAGTAAATCTGCTCGTGAAGATTGTGAAGAGATCACGCCCACACCATATGCCTCCATGCTAACAGTTCAGTACAAATAGACTTTCTCCTCTAAAAAGAAGAGGTCCCATACCAATTGATTCTAACTGAGGGACATACCAACAAATCCTCTGTAATTCTTATAACTTGAGAATCACAGTGGAATCTTCTCCTCTTTCTCGTGATTTTTTTTTCTGATTTGGGTTTTCATATAAAAAAAATCTTGTATATCTTTTTCTATCATGTGCATCACTTTTATTCACGCACTCCCCACTTCCCTATGCTCTTTTGTGGTGTGGATCGACCATTTGATCGTTCGCAACGAAAAATCTCCACCATAGACTAGTGCTTTCTTTGATATCTGAATCCTTACACTCAAGATCTCTCCCCTAAAAACTCAAAATCCTTCCTCAAAAAGCCTCTTCTATAGCGTTGATGGCTCCAAAAAAGCAAACTGTCACTCTCAATGATGCAACATCCAAAGGCAAGGCCATCGCACCACTGGGGGCATAGTCCCCCACCAGCCATCAATCAACTGCATGCCACAGAAGATATCGGCTCCTCACCTCAGGGGGCAACCGCCAGTGCCCAACCATCGCAGCAACATGAAGATCAAATCTTTAAGATGCTTGCCGACATGAAAGAGCAGATGAAAGAACAATAATCCCAGATTGATCATGATCGAGAGCAGGTGGCTCATGACCGCGAGAATGCCATTCATGAGCAGGAGACATTGAGGCAGCTCAACAACTAACTTCAGGCTCTAATCGCTGCCCTCGAAAACAACCAACCATCGACGCAGTCAGAAAGCGAGCCTGAAGTCGGTGGGGTCTCCCGACCTACAAGCTGTTGATGAGCTGATCCAAAGACAGATCGTAGAAGTCAAGCTGCAAAGCCGCCCCACGCCTACAGCTGCCAAAACCTCTGACATCCTCCTCTCTGAAGAAATTTTAGAGTGCAAGTTCCCAAATAAGTTCTCGACCCCGACCTTCGACTACTACTCCTAGGAGAGCGACCCCATCCAGCACATCAAGCATTTTCGAGACAAGATGATAGTTTATTCCTGCAACAATTCACTTTTGTGCCTTACCTTCCCCTCCAGTCTGAAATGTGTGGTGTCAGATTGGTTCTACTCTCTACCACCCCGCTTTCTTCGCAACTTCGAGGAGGTAACTGAAGCTTTCCTCACTCAATATGCCTCTCACCAGGAGGCCAAGAAGAATAGTCATCACCTTCTTTCCGTCAAGCTGAGGTGAAGCGACAGCCTCAAATCATACATCACCTTTTTCCAAAGTCAACTCACCAAAATCCCCAACTTCGGTGACGATGTCTCTGCACTCGCCTTCATCCGGGGTTGCAGGTTCTCACCCTTTGCATATGCACCTCCTCAAGCACAACGTTACCAGGGTCGCGAGGTCCTATTACGAGCTCAGCTTTACATCTAGCTAGAGAAGGCAATGAAGACTTCCTTCAACCATACCGCGAAACAAGGAGACGTCAGAAGAAAGCCAAAATCTCTATATGAAGCCTCTACCCGTGCCCAAGATCGGAAGTGGGGGCAACCTACCTTCAAAAGACAAGCACTCCTAATCCTCTCTCCAAGCCCGCTCTGAGCCTTCTAGATGAAATAACATTTCACTCCATTGAAGCTCCCATCAACGAGGTCTTTAACACCATCAAGGACCAACCATAGGTTAGACGCCCAAGACCAATCCGACCCACTTCCTGGAGTAAAAGAGTATTGCTCCTACCATGACTGTTGATCGGTCACATATATTGCATATATATTGTCACATTACCATGTTTATTATGTAATAAATCATATTAATAAGTCTTATTTTTCTTTATAAAATGCAGGCCCATTGCTAAAGGAAAGGGAGAGAAACGAGCCCAAAAGCTCATCAAATTCTGATTTAATTCAGAATTAATTCAAAATTAGAAAATCAGGACAGATCATGGCAAATCAGAGAGGTTGAAAATTGGTTAAAATGAATCTTCCCAAATCAATTAGTTAAAGCCAAAGATCAAAGTCTGTTTTGTCAAATCCAGGAGCTAAAATGGAAAAACCAGTAAGAGATAAGGGTAAATCACCAAACGAATGAATCTTACCAACTAGGTGCGGCCACCTGGCCACACCCTGGCCGCGAAAACATGGCCAAAGTTGCATTTTCGCGGCGTGGTTGAGGTAGTTGGGGGAGCGTTTGCTCCCCCTATCTTCGTACGCCCTCCCCCGTTTGGTTTTTCCCTATAAATACTGTATTTTCAGAGAAAAAGGGACCGAAAGTTAGTTTAAGTTTTTCTCTTTATTTTTAGGATTTAGGTTCTTTATTAGATAGTATTGAGAAGTTGTATCTCTATTTTTTTTAATTTTTAGTTTATTCCAAATACCAGTGTGAGAGAGATAGTGTGATTGCCTGAAGTTGAAGTGACATCAATAAAGCATCAAGCTTTCCCTTCTTCTATTCCAATTTACGGATATGTCTTGTTTTATTTACATGTCTTGTTTTACATCATTTATGAGTAGCTAAACTTGTTTTCTGGGCTAACTATCGTCCCTCTTTTCGATCCCTCTTGTTTTGAATGGTTTTGATGTAAAGAACCCAACGGAGTCATATGTATGCCTTAAACTAAGCCTTTCTTCTTTGAAAGTGTTCTTGAAGGCACATGAGGATGGGTTTGAATTTTTAATCTTCTATTTCTTTTAAACTATCACTTGAACTTATTTTTATTTCATACTTGAAAGAAAACTTGATGATTTAACATTCAGTTCAAGAGGATTTCTTAAAAAAAAGGAATTAAACTTTTCTAAACAATCTTATTTGCTATACTTAAGATTTTTGAAACTAAAGCTTAAGTTTTTGCCTATGATCAAGTTGAGGCACTAAGAATTTTAAGAGAAGAACACATCGTTGAGTAGTAACATAGTGAGCCCAGATCTTTTTTCTATATAAAAAACCACCAAACAATCTTCAACATTTTTAAAGATCACCTTTTTCAAAGCCTTCTCTAAGTTTTTCAATTTTTTTTAATCATTTTCTTACTCTCCATTTCTTTTTTAATATAAAAAAAGAAAAACACCATTCTTTGTTATTTAACAATTCATCGAAAAGCTTCTATCGCATTCCTCTTCGTGGACACGACCCGTTAGCCCAAAACTAGACAGTAATTTTCACTGCACTCACTTTTCAATCAAATTTTTGGCGCCGTTGTCAGGGAGGGACGGTAAGATATTCTCTTTTTAGATTTACATTTTTGGTTAACTTTCTTCTTTGTTCTTGGTGTACAGGTTTAACAACAAGGAATTTTTGCAGCAGTGGACATATAAGCGGCCTTGAACTCTGCTCAAGAAAGCAGAGCCCAGAAGCCCTCAGATTTGCCACATTCCAGTGGCAATCTGAGTGAACTACTAACCTATATTTTTACAGTTGGCTGAATTGCAGAATTAAAATTCTGTAGCTATTTATTTTCTTTTTTGACTCACTGTACATACATTTCTAATAAAACAGTAAAAGATTGATTGTAAATGCTAAAAATGATTTAGACTTTGCATTTAAGTGCGCGTCTATTTTGTTAAATTTTTTATTTATTGTTGAAGAGTGCTGGAGCCAAGGTATGTGTGCATAACATTTAGTATAAGGTTCATTCTTGTATAAAATATTGCTTGAGTGTTACTTTTTTCTATATACTTGTACACTGCACTAAATTAATTTAAGGGCTTGTCCTATAAACAAGATAAGGTGGGGAAGTCATTTTCCTCCCTTAGCCCACAGATAATCTCCTCATTCACTAACCCAAGCCTAACTAAAACTGAGTAGACGTTGGCCCTAGGGACATCTCGGACTCAAATAGGAGACTGGCCTAAGAGGGAAGTTGATTTGAATTTGACTCTTACCAAATCGGTGTGTAAGGTTGGGGATTGAGGGGCGAAACCCGAAGGCTGATGGTTTGGTATAATTAGGCCCGTTGTTTTAAGTACAGATACCTCCCACCAATCTTACCCCTACCTGGCCATTAACTTGTGGTCAGATTTGACAATATACTCCCCATGGACAGTCTAACCAGTTAGGAGTCGTCTAAGTCTAAGGTCTACCCTAACTTAGGTTAGATTTTTTTTCTTTTTATTTGTTTGCTTATTTATCTTTGTTTGTGTTTGACATTTCTTGTATGATATGGCTTATAACAACAATTGTTTCAATTTTAATGGTAATCCATGTTATACCCCAACCTCTTTTTCGGATATTACCAACCCAGCATATCATAACATTAACCAACCTAGTGTGCCAGATTGGTCTTATCCGAATCAATACAACCCATGCCCCCAATATTATGACCATAATTTTCAATATAATTCCAACTCTTCACAAAATCAATGGGAATTCCCTCCCCCGAGTCTAATTTTCAACTAACTTGTCCTCCTTATTCACCTTGTCCACAATTTTCACAATATTCATTCTCCGATTTTGTTTCCTATACTCCTTTTCTAGACCAACCCATTGAAGAAAAATTCGAGCTAGAAAAGAGTATAGAAGGCATGCAGCAGGCCGAACAAAAATTTGGCCTCCCCAATTCCACAATATCTTGAAGATTCGTACTCAGTTCCATCAGTTCAAAATAGAAAGCCATCAATCTTGGAAATAAGTATGCGTGAGTCTGAGCAACAATCACAAAATCTGATGGACTCACGATTTCACTACAAATTCCAAAATAAAATTTTATCTTTTCAAATCCAATCGTAACAAAACGATGAACCAATCAACTGTAAAAATCTGCTTGAAGCCATGACTCAGGCTCAAATCACTCATAATCATGACATAGATATAATGGTCAAAACTCTCCATTCTCATCCTTTGACCATTCATGATGTCGCTAACCATTCTGTTAGAGCCAAAGAATCATGTTGTTTTGAAAAATAAGATTCCATTTCAGCACGCCCATTTGAACTTGCCCAAACTCCAAATTTTGAAAACTACATTGACATTTTGGCAAGTTATCCCTTTTTTGAAATTGAACTTTGGAATGAATATGATCCTGAACCTCAACTTGGTAATTCAATTCTACTTCCTGATTCAATAATGACTCCGGTGTCTTCACTAGATTTTAATCCTTCTCCAGAGTCTACATTAGATCCTGTGCTTGTCCATTGGGAAATTGAATAACCAATCTTTTATGATCATCATATTAAACTTGACCAATTTCAGACTTTTGAAAGTCCTATTGATAAATTGGAAAATTCTCATTTTTATGAAATTGAACTCAATGAGGAATGTGATTTTGAGTCTCAAATTTGTGATCCAGTTCAAATTTCTGAATTAATATTGACTCCTATTTTGCTACCTGATTTGAGCAATATTTTAGAGTCAGTTTTGATTCTCATACCTGTCATTCTTGAACTTGAATCACCAATCTTAGAAAGTCACATTCCATTGTGGGGAAATGAATATGGACTTGAGTTTCAACTTCTTGATTTGGACCCACTTCCTGAACAAATTTTGATTTCTGAACCTTTACTTGACTTCAGTCATTTTCCTGAGTCGATTGTAGTTCATGCCCTTCCTGATTCCAGATCAATCATTCCATCTTTTCATACTCCATTTTGGGACAAAAGTGTTGATAATAATGACTCTAAAATTAATTTGAAAATTTAGAAATTAGATGGGATAAAATTCTTAATAAAAATCATCCATATATATATCATTTTAGTGGGATATATTAGAGAGGTTTCTAGTGGGTTCCTCTGAACTCCACGCAAATTAGATTGGGCTGCATTTTGTGGACCAATTAGACGACCACAAAAACTACCACCTTAAGGTAATATTTTCCTTCCCTTTCTTCTTTTTCATGCATCTATGCATTAATTTATACATTAAGGATAATGCATGAGATAGGTGTGGGAGAGGGTTCTAACATAACTTAGGTTTTTCTTTTATTTATTATAAAAAAATTAAAAACTATTTGAAAATAGAAACAATATTTTGACATATTTTTTTGTAAGAAATTAAGTCAATTTTAAGGAATAGGAAAATCATAATTAGGATTTCTTATACTTGGTCAAAATAAGATTATTTGTTTGATTTCCAAGGTTAGGAAGAAAATTTGTGAAAGAATTTACTCTTGATTTTTACCTTGACGATATGCATACTTTATACACTTACAAACTTAGGGTTCAAAAACAAAGATTCTTATGCCTTATTAAAAAAAGAATAAGAATAAGAAAAAGAAATATATATATATTTATATAAAAATCCTCTGATTAAGCTGGGTATTTGTGTCTCATAAAGCATAAAATATTCACGCCTAAAAGTGGTTCATATAATAAAATTCTTAATTTTGTGGTCTTATTTGCTTAAGTTCTTAAGTCCTTGGGGTGTTTTCTCACCCGGTACCCTAAGACTGTTTCGTTTGGGAGTCACCGATTAAAGGCTCGTTACATGGGCAGATTAGAAAGCTTAATAGAACTAAGGAATAATATTACCAAAAATAAAAAATAAATAAGGCATAAGAGTTAGATTAAAAAACCCTTAGTCAAAAATTCATGATCACAAAGGTGCATATAACTTAGGGTAAAGTAATAGACTAGATGAGAAGTACAATTTGACCCCTTCCTTTGAATGATAATAAATTTTTGAATAGAGACTAAGTTTAGAAATAAAAAGTTCGATTTTCTTATAACTTATAGATTACTTGTACTCTTACAATAATACTTCAAATATTTTTCTCTTTCAAATGCTTTTCGAAAATACTAACTCTTTGTTTCTCTTTCTATATGGATTTTGTGGGTGTAATCCACTGAAAACCCTCATGAGATAAAACTCGTCCACTAGGGGTAACCTAGAGGTTTAACGGCTTATTGCACATGCTCAGTGCAATCGAGTGACCTGCGAAAGTGGTCTAATAATTGATTAGGATTAGTTTTGATGTTTTGCTCGAGGGCGAGCAGACGATAAGTGTGGGGATGTGATCGGTCACATATATTGCATATATATTGTCACATTACCATGTTTATTATGTAATAGATCATATTAATAAGTCTTATTTTTCTTTATAAAATGCAGGTCTATTGCTAAAGGAAAGGGAAGAAAAATGAGTCCAAAAGTCCATCAAATTCTGATTTAATTCAAAATTAATTCAAAATTAGGAAATCAGGGCAGATCATGGCAAATCAGAGAGGTTGAAAATCGATTAAAATGAATCTTCCCAAATCAATTTGTTAAAGCCAAAAATCAAAGACTGTTTCATCAAATTCAGGAGCTGAAACAGGAAAACCAGTAAGAGATAAGGGTAAATCACCAAACGAAGGAATCTCACCAACCAGGTGTGGCCATACCATGACCGCATTTTCGCGACCAAAGTCGTGTTTTCGCAGCTTAGTTGAGGTAGTTGGGGGAGCGTTTGCTCCCCCTATCTTCGTGTGCCCTCCTCCGTTTGGTTTTTCTCTATAAATACTGTAATTTTTTAGAGAAAAAGGGACCAGAAGTTAGTTTAAGTTTTTCTCTTTGTTTTTAGGGTTTAGGTTCTTTGTTAAAGATAGTATTGAGAAGTTGTATCTCTATTTTTTTTAATTTGTAGTTCATTCCAAATACCAGTGAGAGAGAGAGATAGAGTGATTGTAATTTGAAGTTGAAGTGACATCAATAAAGGATCAAGCTTTCTCTTCTTCTACTCTAATTCATGGGTATGTATTATTTTATTTACATGTCTTGTTTTACATCATTCATGAGTAGCTAAACTTGTTTTCTAGTCTCACTATCGTCCCTCTCTTCGATCCCTCTTGTTTTGAATGGTTTTGATGTAAAGAAGCCAACGGAATCATATGTATGCCTTAAACTAAGCCTTTCTTCTTTGAGGTGTTGTTGAAGGCACATGAGGATGGGTTTAGATTTCTAAACTTCTATTTCTTTTAGAGTATCACTTGAACTTGATTTTATTTCATACTTGAAAGAAAACTTTGTGATTTAACATTCAGTTCAAGAGGAATAAGAATTAAACTTTTCCAAACAATCTTATTTGCTTTGTTTAAGACTTTCAAAACTAAAACTTAAGTTTTTTTTCTATGATCAAGTTGAGGCACTAAGATTTTCAAGAGAAGAACACATCGTTGAGTAGTAGGATAGTGAGCCCAGATCTTTTTCCTATATTAAAAATCACCAAACAATTTTCAACATTTTTTAAAGATCACATTTTCCAAAGCCTTCTCTAAGTTTTTAATTTTTCTTTTAATCATTTCCTTACTCTCCATTCTATTTTTCAATATAAAAAAAAAAGAAAAACACCAACACCATTCTTTGTTATTTAACAATTCATCGAAAAGTTTCTATCGCATTCCTCCTCGTAGACACAACCCGTTAGCCCAAAACTAGATGATAATTCTCATTGCTATTTCATTTTCAATCAACTGTAAGGAACATAAGACCACCCACTGCTTGGCCTTCCGGAAGTACCTGAAAGAGCTCATCCAACAAGCTTTCTTCAAAGAGTACATCCTTACTCTCGAAGCAACCTCCAGGTCCAAAAGCTCAACGCTCCACTGCCTGCAAGCCACAACACTTATCACCCAATACAAAGTAACTGAGTGATTTCACGTCTCTGAGAGACAGGGTAGTACTCTTGTCTCTACCATTTCCTATATTTGAGTTTCATGTACTCTATTTTAATATTGAGTAAAATGATTTATTTGCTCCTAACCATTGCAGTCCTTTCAAACTATACATTCACGCTCCGTTGATGGGATTACTCCTACTCGTAGGCGGCAACACAGACTTGCCTACGAGTCCCTTCTCGATTAGCTTACGGAAATTGAAACCCTCCACTGTGAGATTTTTCACACTCGGAGTCCCTACTCTGCTGCACGAATTTTTCCCTCTCAGAGCCCCTGTTTTGATATTCCGCTGATAGAATCACTCGGAAACACAAACACTAGCCTACAGGCTCCTCTTATCTGAGCCACGGGCAGATGAACCCCTGGCAGTTTTTCTCTGTCGGGTCCAAGCTGGATCGTCACTCCGCTGTTGGTATTTTTCCCACTTGGAGTAGACGCATCCAATCTGTCATGGGTTGTACCCCACTTTAGGTCCCTACCGAGGTTACGGCTCTGCTGATGGGATTTCCTTCACTCAGAATCAACTGTGAACTTGACTCTACTTATGGTATTTTTCCCACTCGGAGGCCCATCTCCGTTAGTGGGATTTCCCCCACTCGAAAGTCCAGATCATTACTCTGCTGATGGGATTTTTCCCACTCGGAATCGACATGTAACGCCCTGATCCCGCAGGTACAGGGACGCTATGGCAACGTACATACATAGGACGAAGATACCCTCACATACGTACACTAAGCCTCAATATAGGGAATAACTCAATACATACAAATAGTTCCAGCTTTAGATAAGTACAAGAATACCTGCAGAAAAGGTCAGTGAGCATGATAGATAAAAAAACATGGCCAAATAAGAAAATTTGAAACTGAAATCGGCTCAATCTGACTATCAGAAGGGTCAAATCAACTTTATACGTCATATCGAGCACTCATACTATGATACGTACATCAAGGATCGGGGGGTTACACGACACATCTAATCTGTCAATGAGTGACACCCCCACTTCAGGCCACTTTTCAATTTGCACGTAAGCAACTCAGAAAGCCTATGATTGCATGAAATATACATGAGGGTTTTCGTATTTGGATTTGTTAGGATTATAACTAGAATACGTCGTGAAGGTAGATGAAACTTTGAGGATCAAAGAACGGACATGCACAAGGAGTTGTGCACAGTATTAGTCAACTTATACTTAGTATAGTCGATTAATGATAATAATTAGTCGACTTATTCATTGATTTAGTTGACTAGTGGTAGCCAATGAAGAGTTGGGTTCTTGGATTTTGTTAGAATAGTCGACTAATAATTGGTTATGGTCGACTAATACATGTTATTAGTCGACTTATACTAGGATCTAGTTGACTAGTGTCGGGTCTGACTGTTTCTTTTTTGGATCTGTTTGCAGTTTTGAGTAGGATTCGAGTTTTCTTTTCTCTGAGGCGGTGATCGTTCGTATTGATGAAGTTTGTATAGACTAGGAGAGTTCTATGGCCTATAAATAAACTCTTGGAGTTGGCCTTCAATGAATTAGCAATTCCTAAAAGGTGTAATTCATCAAAGGGATAGATTTGTGTGAGAAGCTTTAACCATAAGGGTTCGCTGTTCTAGGCGGCCATTAAAGGGCTTGCAATCTTTTTAGTGAGATGTGTAAGTATTTCTTATTGTATTCTTGAAGTTTAATAAAGTTTCTCTCCTCTTCTCCCGTGTATGCGCACACGATCTGTTTGATCAGTGGAACCATATTAAATTGTGTGTTAGCTTTCTATACTTTAGAATATCTTCTTTCTTCTCTTTTTCTTCTCTTTGCTCGTCGATCCTGTGTTGATTCCACTGTGTCGCTCTAGTGATTGGTCAGGGCGGTAGCCTATTTCATAACAATTTGTATCAGAACAAGGTCAACGTGAAGATGTCTGCAATCAAGTTCGATATTCAAAAGTTTAATGGTGTCATCAATTTCAGCAGGTGGCAGATTAGAATGAACGTCATCTTGACCCAGAGCGGGTTGAAGAAAGCACTACTCTGGAGGGAGAAAAATTCTCAAGACATGAAGGAAGAAATTTGGTAAGAGTTGATGAGAAAGCCTTGACAGCTATTCAGATTTGCTTGACCAACAAAGTGTTGGATGAGTTTTCTATGGAGAAAATAACATCATCGTTGTGGGAGCGACTTGAGAATCACTATCTGAGAAGACTTTGGCGAATCATTTGATTCTGAAGCAACGTCTCTTTCTTCTCCGCATGCATGAAGTACATCTATCAAGTCTCATATTGCAGAATTTTCCTCTATTTTTAATGATTTAGATAAGTTAGAGGTTAAGATAGAAGATGAGGATCAAATACTTGTATACTGTGTTCTTTACCTTCTTCATGTAAGAGCTTTAGGGAAGCTATCATCTATGGAGGCAAATCAACTATCAAGGTCAATAAGGTTAAGGAGCATCTACTCAGTAAGGATAAAATTGATAACCAGTTGATGAGTGAGTCTCAACGTGATGATTTCGGGTAAGTTCAATTTTCAAAGAAGAAAAGTAATAATGGAAGTTCTATGGGTAACCCCAACAACAACAATTTGGTGTGCAACTGGTGTCATAAGAAGGGGCACATTAGAGCTGATTGTTGTACTCGAAAGAAGAAATAACCAGATGCTAATGTCGCTAAACTGACTGAAGGGAATGAAGATAAGTGTGATGTTCTATCTATTACAGACAGATCGGTCGGTAAGAAAGATAGATGGATAATTGACTTTGGATATTCACAGTATATCAGTTCCAATAGGAAGATGGTCTCCTCATACACTTCGGTCCAAGAGGAGAAGTCTTCATGGGGAATCTATTACGAGCAAGGTGATTGGTGAAGAACCAATCCAGTTTCAGTCTCATGATGGATGCATCACTACTCTTCAAGGCTTCGTCATGTTTTCGAATCAAGGTATAATCTCATCTCTCTTGGAACCCTACACGGAGAAGGGTTCAGTTTTGAAGGTGATCTTATGGAAGTTTTTAAAAATGCCATGTGAAGTTTCAGGCCGAATGTGTTGGCGATGTTTACATGTTACGAAATTCGGAGGTCACAATTGATGAATTGCAGTTATCCTCAACTTCAAGATCAGAGGTTGTGGAATAATTAAAGACTACGATGATTTCGAGCTCGGATGTTCAGTTTTACCCTGAAGGTAGATTGGGACTAGACAGCGTCGGTGCACCAAAAGAAAGTCCAGATCGTTACTCCATTGGTGGAGTAAATTCTCATAAATCCTGCGTGGATCAAGGAGATCATTGGGTGATCAAGTTCATGTCAAGCCTAAACTTGTTCGACCTAATCATGTTGTGAACCCTATGAGGGGTTATGGAGAAGAGGAAGTGAGATTGAGATGAAGTCAAGATTTGTTCAATTGTGCATTGATGTGAGCACATGGAGCATGATGGCAATTCTTGGACTAGGACAAATTTAAGTCAAGGGGGAGATTGTTAGGATTATGACTGAAATATGTCGTGAAGGTAGAAGAAATTTCGAAAATCAAAGAATGGACGTGCACAAGAAGTTGTGTACAATATTAGTCGAGTTATACTTGGTATAATCGACTAATGATAAGAATGAGTCGACTTATACATTGGTATAGTCGACTAGTGGTAGCCAACAGAGTTGAGTTCTCAGATTTTGTCAGAATATTCGACTAATAATTGGGTATAATCGATTAATACATGTTATTAGTCGACTTATACTAGGGCCTAGTCGACTAATGTCGGGTATGACTATTTTCTTTTATGGATATGTTTCTAGTTTTGAGTTGGATTTGAGTTTTCTTTTCTCTGAGGCAGTGATCGTTCATATTGATAAAGTTTGTATAGGACTAGGAAAGTTCTATGGTCTATAAATAAATCATTGAGGCTGACCTTTAATGTATTCAATAAATTAGCAATTCCTAAAAGGTATAATTCATCAAAGAGAGATTCATGTGAGAAGCTTTAGCCAAAAGGGTTCGCTATTCTAGGAGGCCATCAAAGAGCTTATAATCTTCTTAGCGAGTATTGTACTCCCCCAAAGTTTAATAAAGTTTCTCTCCCTTCTCCCTTGAAGGTACACACGATCTGTTTGATCGGTAGAACCACGTTAAATTATGTGTTGGCTTTGTATACTTCAAAAAATCTTCTTCCTTCTCTTTTTTCTTCTCGTTGCTCGTCGATCCTATGTTGATTTCGCTACGCTGCTCCAGCGATTGGTCGTGGAGGTAGTCCATTTCACAATAGGATTACCCCTTTGACGTATTAGTTTCATGAGATTAGAGGTGGGAGACATCAAATATACGGAAGAGACATAGTTTCCCAGGTATTACCCAAACACACCTTTGCGAGTGACTGTATGTATTACTCATATCGAGATGACATGGTCCTGTATGTTTAGCTTATAACTACACGAGACATTTGGTATATACATGAGGATTTACTTATTAGTATTATCTCATCGACGTCCTAGTTTCGTATGATTAGAAGTTGAACATACGTAGTCTTGTCAGTCCAATCTATTTAATTTAGCCTTACATTAATTTTTATAATTTTACATCTAACGTTTAATTTAAGTTGTTTTATTGCATGCCTATGTGTGCATCATCCCTCCATAATGGGCCAATGAGCGTTTGTACCCATGGTAGTTTCCCTCTACCAAGCTCAAAACATAAACACTAGCCCATGCACCTGACTCCGCTGCTGGGATTTTTCCCACTCGGAGGACCCTCCGCTATGGGATTTCCCTCACTCGGAGTCCCTACTTTGCTGTAGGATTTTTTCCACTCAGAGTTCTACCAAATTTCCCACTCTGCTGTTGAGATTTACCCCACGCAGAATTCAAAAGTTTGCATGTATCGCTGATGGGACTACTACCACTCGGGAATAATACTACAAGCTTACCAAACCGTCCACATGCCAAATCAAACATCCTAGAGTTAAAGACCAGCATTATGAGGAGACATGATCAATTCCAAACAAGACCAATGGTAAAGTGATCCAGGCAAGATCTAAACAAACATATCCATTCCAAAGACATTTGTATATGTTTTATTTTGAAAAGTCTTTCCACTTTGAATACATATTTGATTACGTATAACAAGATTAATACAAAACTTCATTACAGTTCTATGTTTACTCTTTTTTGAAAAGAAATATAGATAATCCCAATTCAATCCTTCCATTCTGTTGCTACAGCTAGCCTTACCTTCAAACTCCAAGAGCTTGTCCTCTGGAGAACATCCGTCGGAAGACACAGGCTCATTGCTCATGCCTGCCCAGAAGACCCCGAAAGAAGCTCCGAGAGGTTCCCTCACAAAAGTAAGAGATCCTTCAGATGAAGGACATTCTCCTCTCTGCCTGGAACACTCCTCCAAGAAAGTCAAACCAAATAGACTCTGACAAGACATGCGAGGTAGTGATGGATGGAACCTCTAAGACACACAAGCCAGTGATGATAACACACCATCGATCCTTTGTTCTGAGGAAGAGGTCGGAGCTCTGAAAGAAGGAATGCTTCATCAGCGACATCCCATGAAAACGCCCCTCATATTCCCCTCCTGTTGCTCGCTGCAAGAAGAGAGTCTCCAAGCACGAGGCAGCAGTGTCCGATCAGAATGAAGACTCCAAGACAAGAAAGAATGAAGACTTCAAGATAAGAAAGAATGTCGAGGAGTTACATCCTCCTCTGTAACCGCCCAGGATAGTCCCTACTCCTACCTCGTACAAGCTATGAGGAAAGAAGGACTCCAAGCCTCGAGGTTGAAATCAGACCGATCCATCCAGAGAGCAGACGACCAAGCCGGCTTGAAGCAGAAACTTTCTATGTTTGCCACCTCTAATAGCGACACCCAATCACAATGACTGATATTTCTAGAGAGCAGACAGGCTCCCCAAACAGCGAGGGCCTGTCCGCCATTTCCTCCATCCTCATCCTCTTCTTTCCTTCCTGTACCTGATGAAGGGGGAAGACAAGGCAGCGAACCTAAGATGGAATAATTTTGAAGCAAGGATTTTCTGAAGAAGAAATAATATGTGACTTCCACCCTGAAGACTACCATAATTATAAATGGAGGAGAAAGAACCAAACTATCTCCAATTTAAATTTCCTATCCCTGAAAAGTCAGTCTGCATCCCAAGGTCCTTGGTCAACCAAATTAGCAAGATACCAACCAGGGTTCAAAGTATCGGCCATTTCGGTGAAAAAATCGGAGTAAAAAAAATAAAAAACTGACTTACCTGCAGGTTGCCGCCGTTCGCCTGCCTCCAGGTCATCGCCTCCTCCGATCTCTCTTCCCCTCTGCTCTCTTAGAGAGATCAGAGGAAGGGAGAGAGGGAGAGAAATATTAGAGAGGGAGAGTGGGGAGAGGGTGAGAGACCGATTACAGGGGGCGAGAGAGTTCAGAGAGGGAGAGGGGGGAGAGAGATCGATCAGAGGGGAAGGGGAAGAGAAGGAGAGAGATCGATCAGAGGGGGAGGGGAGGGAGGAGAGAGTAGGGGGATTTGATTGGGTCAGATCTCTCCCTCTCTCTCTTTTATATTTTTTTGGTTTTTTCTCATTTTAGCCCTCAATTTTTTCATATTTATAAATTTACTCTTAAATCACCCTATTTCTTAAATTTACCCCTCAAATTATTTTATTTTTCCCAATTATCCCTAAAAAATTAGTTTTACACATGTGATATATAAATATTGATGTATATATTTTTTAAGATTTATCGTGATTTTTTCAGAATTTTTTGAGCTTTATTTGTAGTATTTTGCGCATATCGCCCGAATCCGTTTCGAGACGCCGCGACCAATGTGGAACGGTGCCGCTGAGTCAGACTTTGAACCATGATACCAACCGCTTCTGTCACACGAACTTATCGCATCATGACGCCAAGATTCGAAAAGATGCAAGTTACGAATTTCAAGCAATCTAATCAATTGATGTGCTAGCTATCAACCAGTCGCGTGATCTCCAAGTCAATCCAGAAGATTCGCATTTATGATTCAAATCAGTGTTCGAAGACTCGGCCGAGTCGAATATGACTCGGCAAGCTCTAAGACGACTCGGAGGCCCGAGTTAGTAGACTTAGCCTAGGGGAGCCCGGATCAGCCTCGACTAGGGGTCGAATCAGCCAACTCGGTCGAGTCTTCCCTGACTCGGCCGATTCGACTCCGAGTCGAGGTCAATCTGGGCTCGACCCTATTTTCCCGTGACTGTCGCCTATAAAGCGAGAAAAATAGAAAAAATAAATAAACCAGACTTACCTCTCCGATCGCCTTATCTCTGCTCCACGCTGGTGCTCCTTAGCTCGCCGGTGCTCCGTCGATCGCCTCCAGGTACCCCTCTCTTTTCCTCTCCGTCTCTGATCACTCCCTCTCTCCCTTTGTCCTCTCTTTCCCCTCAGTCTCTTTGTCCCTCTCGCACTCTCCCTCTGTACTCCTTCTCTCTCTCTCCGATCACTCTCTCTCCCCCTCTGACCTCTCTCCCCCTCAGTCTCTCTGTCCTCTCTCCCTCTCTCTCTCTCTCCATCTCTCTTCCTTTCCGACTCTCTCTCTCTCTCTCTCTCTTGTCCCTCTCCCAGCTCTCTTTATCCCTCTATCCTCTCTCCGTCTCTCTCTGTCTCTCTCTCTCTCCCCCTTTGTCCTCTCTTCCCCCTCCTTCTCTCCCTCTGTCCTCTCTCTCCCAGCTATCTCTGTCCCTCTCTCTCCGTCTCTATCCCTCCCTATGTTCCTCTCCCACTCAGTCTCTCTCTATTTAACAATTTCTTAATTTAGTTTAAATTAGTTTAGTTTAGTTTAATTTAGTTTAGTTTAATTAATTTAGTGATTTTATTTAAGTTGGGTAATTTAGTAATTTTATTGAAGTTAGGTAAATTAATTTAATTTAATTTAGTTTAGATCAGTTTATTTTAATTTAATTTAACTTAGTTTAATTTAATTTATTTATTTTATTTAAGTTAGGTAATTTAGTAATTTTATTGAAGTTAGGTAAATTAATTTAAATTAAATTAAGTTAGGTAATTTAGTAATTTTATTTAATTTAGTAAACATAATATATAGTAAATTTAGTTTATTTTAAGTAGCTATGATATGATTTAGTTAATTTAGTTAATTTAAGTTTTAATTTAGTTAATTTAGTTAATTTAAGTTTTAATTTAGTTAATTTAGTTAATTTTAGTTTTAATTTAATTTAACAGATATTTCTTTTAAATTTCAGTTTGGCTCCAAAGCAACGCGATATTGGATGGGAACATGGTACCCCTGTTGGTGGAAGTAGAAAACTTGTGAAGTATAATTATTGTGGGAAACAAGTTCATGGTAGTTTCACTAGATTGAAGCAGTATATAGCACATGTACCCGGTCAGATGGAAGGATAGTTGCGAGTACCAAAAGAAATGTCTCAAATAATAAGACAACGTCTTTCTGAATATAGCAAAGAAAGAGCGGCCATAAAATCCAAGAAAGAGCGACTTATGAAATCTTTAAGTGAGGAAGATTTTTATGATGCGGTCGATGAAGATTCTAAAAATAAAATTAAAGTAGTGGTTTGAAAGAAGTTGAAAGAAGATAATTAAAACAAGTTATAAAAGAAAATCATGAAATGACTTGGAGATCAGCAGAAGGTCATACAAGAGATACTGGTGACAGTAATTCGCAGCCTTCAGGATCAGGGATCAAGCGTGGATTGCGTCAGAGTTTTACCACTAGATAAGTTGAAATTTCAACTCGTGATATTGATTCTTACATGTTTCCAACAAGACAGAAATCAATCAAAAACATGTTTTCAACTGAGAATATTAAAAAAGTTAGAAAATCCATAACGAAATTCTTCTACTACAGGTACCATTCAATGCAGCTGATAGTGGTCCTTACTACCAAGCCATGATTAATACTATTGCGGAGGCATGCCTAGGTGTAAATGGCCTTACAGGGTACCAGATTAGCAATCTTTGTTTGGAGGAGAAAATGAAAGAAATTAAAGTATGTATGCTTCAATAAAAGCAAAATGGTCGCAGTATGGTTTGCACGATCATGTGTGATGGCTGGAATTCGCGGAATAGAAAGCCTATTATTAATTTCATGATTTATTGTGATAGAAGCATGATCTACTATACTTCTATTGATACTACTAATATCTCAAAGACTGCTGATTATATATTCTTTCTAATGGATAAAGTTGTTGGTGAAACTGGTGAAGAAAATATCATGCAGGTTGTAACAGACAATGAGGCGAGTTTTAAAGCAGTTGGTCACTTGTTGATGGAGAAGAGAAAACATTTGTTTTGGTCTTCCTGTGCAGCACATTGTATTAATTTGATGCTTGAAGATATTGGTTCGATGAAATCAGTCAAGGAGACATTAGATGCTGCTAAGATGATCATACCATTCATTTATAATAGCCTCAAAGTGGTGAATTTAATGAAGCTATTGCCAGATAGAGATTTGTTGAGACCAGGCATAACATGGTTTGCCACCGAGTTTATTTCTATTAAAAGCCTTATCTCTGTGAACAAGATTTGAAAAAAATGTGTACAACAACGGAATGACGTGAATTCAACAAGAAAAAGTATAGAAGAAGTGTGAGAGATAAGGTTTCTAATCTCATTCTGACTGACCAGTTTTGAAAGAAGGCAAGAAAGGTCCAAAATATTATAGATTCTCTTGTTAAAGTCTTGAAGACAGTGGATCAGGACAAAAAACCTATATTATCTATTATCTATGAAGTTATTGATAAAGCAAAATTGGCTACAAAAGTATCAAATAAGAATTGAAAGAAGTACTGGGATATCATTGATAAAGATGGGAGAGACAATTGCATAAACACTTGTATGCTGTTGGTAATCTATTTGCCTAGAAATCATATTTGTTGACTAGAAATTGAAACTGTCATATCATAATAATCATGTGTTTACATTATTGCAGCATATTTTTTAAATCCAGCACTATAATATTAAAAAAACTTTTTTACATATCCAGGAGTGAGAAATGGATTAAAGGAGGTCATTAAAAGATTAGAGCCAGATTTGAATAAAAAGCAAGAGCTATTAATGAGGTAACAATAATTTATTTATTTCATCGATATAATGTTATGCTAATATTAACATTTATGATGTGAATTCTTACAGATAAAATTATTTGTGAATGATGTTGGAGAATTTTGAAGCTCACTGACTAGAAGAGCAGCAACAATCTCTTCCAACTGATTGGTGGATTAACTATGACAAAAAAGCTCCCAATCTGTAGAAAATTGCCATCAAAGTTTTAAACCAAACATGTTCTTCAACGGATTGCGAAAGAAATTGAAGCACGTGGTTGAAAGTACACCAAGAGGGCGGTGAATAGATGTAGTGCTAATATAAAGACAAATGATGCAGAATTTAAAACTGATTGCTAACATAGCAAGTGTATAACCAAGAGTGAGTCTGAATTTTCCGTGAAGGGCTCTGGAAAGTACTCTTCGAGATTATTCTAAACTAAGAGTTAAGGTACTTTAATAGCTCTCTTGGTTCAATACAAGTGTGGGCACACAAACTATATCAAGCATGTATATGAATGAACAATAACAATAACAATGCAAGATATATAAAGAGAGATGAGAGTTGAGAGAAAAGATCCAAACGCAAACACAGGGATATGTTTTGAGGTTCGAGCCACTGCTCTATGTCTCTACCTTCACACAGAAGGATTTCAACTATCTACTATAGGATCTTCCATAAAGAGACCTCCATCGAGAAATTACAATTTGTAACCTTGAAGTTCACAACTCCAGCTCTCACACCTCTGCACAAGATGGGGGACAAAATAAAGAAAGAAATACAACTTGGTGATCCAAATGATCACAAACAACTCTTAGTGATCTCAAAGGATCACAAACAATTTTTCTCACAAAACAAGATTCTAAAAATAGATTTGAGATGATAGCTCAAGTATGTGAGAAAATAAAGTGTTTTGAAAAAGAAACAATAAAGAAAACACTTGCGAAAAACTTCTTGATAGACATGTAAAATAAAGAACAAAACAAATTTCCCAAAAGATTATTTTTCTTTGATTTTCCAAAAACTTTGAAACAATAAAAGATAAGAATTTTGGCTCGAAAATGTCTTTTAAAACTTACTGATAAACACTTGAGAAGATGAGAAATTTTTCTCTTAAAAATTTTGTTGAAAACAGGCCAAGAGAACCCATATTTATAAGATTCCTAAAATATAGCCGTTGGGTCTAGAAACCAGGCCAGAATGGCCTGTCAGTTGACCGCCCGGTCGACCGTCAACGGTCAGAAATCTAAATGTTGGGATTGCCAGTCAATCGATCAGTCGACCGCCCCTAAGGCTAAGCCTATTGATCGACCGGCCAGTCGGCTTTGGCCAAACTAGAGAGCCCCCTCTTTGGGTCGGTCGACCGGAGCCAAATCCAGAGAGCAGACTCTCTGGATCAGTCGACCATGCGGTCAACCGGCCCAATGCCCAAGGCTTGTGCCCAATCTGCGCACATCGGTCTATCGAGCTCTGGTCCGGTCGACCGGTTAGTCGACCGCCAGAAGGCTCAAAACCAGGTTTTTAGGGTTTAAAATGTAGCTTGATAATTTCCTAAAATCAATAGAACTTCATAAAATCTACAAAAATAAGTTCATATAAATATTTGAAGTACAAATAAGTGTGATCAAAAATCAACACATATTATAAACTATTTGAACTATTTTTTAAGTATAAAAATTTAGGCTTTAAACAAAAACTGTATTTTCCAAAACTTAGATTTTGAAATGTAAATATGTTTTCTTCAAAACTTGTATAAATATAAAAACAAGATATTTAAACACATTTGAAGTATAGAGTGTATGGATAGAATCTAATACACATGCAAATGACATATCTTTGTTTTTGACATTAAATCTAAAACTAAGTTTTGATAAAAACAAAACTTAAAACACATGAACTAGAGATATCAAGATGAGTTTTTCTAAACAATATGAATCATCTGTTGGCCCAAAGGTTACAATCCCGATTTTGTATTTTGATAATAACAAAGCATATGAAGTTATTTAATACTAATCAAGTTCAAGAGTATTTTTTAGGATTTAAGAAGATCTAACAGGTTTCTTCCTCTAAAGGAAGGTGTTGACGACTCAAGGGTACTCAAGTAACGGGATTGAAGCTCAAAGCTCTTAACGTCGCTGTCAAAGAAGCTCACTTGAAGATTCTTGTAGTTGATTAGAACTTTGTAAGAATCTAATTTGTTAAAGAGTAGAATATAAATTGGAGGCTCAAAGATATACACATACAAAAATGCACGTTTTTGAAAGTATAGTTTATTTTGTATTGTTGACATGTTTAGTCCTGATACATGTTCCACATTTTTCTTTAATATTTTTATCTCAGTTTAAAACTTGTATCTTACTGTTGTACATATTTTTCCCCTTTCAAAATCCATAAAAAAATTATTTAAAAATTTTCTTAATTTTCAAAACTGACCTTCACCCTATTTTTGGCCTAGGTCGGTCGACCGTTCCTATTACTGGCCATAACGATTGACCGCACGGTCGATCAAACCTCTGCCAGAAGGGGTGTGCATGTGTGTACATTCCCGGTCGACTGATCCCCTTTTGCGGTGACCAATGGGTCGACTAACTGTAACCATATTGGCCTCAGTTAAACATGGTTGACCGACCGGTCGACCGATAGCCAACGGTCAAATTTTTTAAAATGGCTGGTCGATCGACAGACTGCTAGAATGGCAGTAACGGCCAGAATTTAAAATCTGAATTTTTAACATGTTTTTAAAACATGGAGATTTGAATTCTTAGGGTCAAAATATTCTCTTTTAGACCTGGTAAATAATTCTAAAAATGTTTTTCTAAAACCTATAAAAAGATAATTGGAATTGATTGTTTACAACAACAAGTTTTATTGAAAATCTAGTTTTTGCTTTCAAAGAGAAAAAGTTTCAAAGTTTTCTTTTATACTTTTAATTTTAAAATTTTAATTGAGTTTTTCTGCTCTTAAAATCTCTCTTTTTTTATTTTCACTATCACATATCTTGAGCTTCTAATTTAATTTTTACTCTATAGGGATTTGTAAGAGAGTTGTAAAGAGAATGTTTGTGATCTCTTGATCACCAAGAGCTTGTTATCTCAATTGGCTTTGTGCTGCCTCTGGTGTAGAGGATTGAGTTGGGTAGTTGTGTACTCTGAGTAATTGTAATTCTTTATTGTAAGGTCCTTTTGTTGAAGATCCAATAGTGGCTAGTGAAATCCTTTACGGTGGTGAAGGTAGAGACGTAGAGCAGTGGCTCGAATATCGAAATAAATCTTTTTGTTTGTGATTACCTTATTATCTCTATGTATTGTTTATTATTCATTCATTTTGTCGATCAATACTCATCTCAATAAGATAGCAGTTGAGCACCTCAACTCTTATCTAAAGGAATCACGAGGAGAAGTTTAAATCCCTTCACGGAAAATTCAGCTTCAAGTCTTGTTTTGAGTGATCGGTTGCATCATTCATCTTAAATTGATTAGAATTTGCATTTGATTAGCAATACACCTATTCACCCCCTCTAGGTGTATTTTCAATTGGTATCAGAGCTTTGGTCTCCAGTGTTTGGCTTAACCACCTTAGAGAGATCCTAGTTGCTAATCATCTAATTAACATCTTCATTCTCATCCACTATAGTAAAGATGGCTGAAGGTATTAAGACCACTCCCAAGTTTGATAGCCTTAACTTTCCCATATGGAAGGTTAAGATGACTATGTTTATGCAATCTCTAAAAAGCCGGGTTGCAAAGACGTGACCAAACCCTTTAGTGTACCCGCTGGTGATGAGGACACTTGGTCTGACATTGCCACCAAGAAATTTGATGTAAATATAAGGGCACACTATGCATTGCTTCAAGCCTTGAACGATGACGACACAGCTAGAGTCATTCATTACAAATCTGCCAATGATATTTGGTCACACTTAGTGGTTACTCACGATGGAACATCACAAGTTAAGAAGATTAAAATTGATCTCTTGCGTTTCCAATATGAGAATTTCACTATGCATGAATATTATTCCATTGATGATATGTTTATAAAATTTACAAAAATCACTAATGGTCTTGCTTCGTTAGGTGATATCGTTGACAATAATTAAAAAGTACGGAAGGTCATTCGTGCATTTCCACCCTCCTGAGAAGTCAAAGCTACTACATTGAAGGAGCTAAATGACAAAGAAGAGATGGATCTTATCAGTCTTATCGGCAACCTTAAGACCCATAAGATGGAAAGGAAGGCTAGAGAAGAAACGACGCCATAAAAGAAAAAGACAATTGCCTTCAAGTCTACTCCCACCATCTCTGACGATGAAGAAGAAGATGATGATGAAGATCTTTCCCTTCTTGTGAGAAATATAAGGAGGATTTACAACAAGGTAAAGTTCAACAATAGAAGATGATGGTAAGAGAAGGAGGACAAGAAAATTATTTGTTTCAACTGTCGAAAACCCAGACGTATCATTGTCGAATGTCTGAAAATAAAAAACAAGTCATCTACTTCAAAGAAGTCATTTAAGAAGAAATCTCTCAAAGTGGGATTCAAAAAGTGAATCTGAAGAGGAGGTGGACACGACAAACATGTGTTTCATGGCAAATGATAACACACTTAAGGTAACCTCTGAACCATATCTTGATGATTGTGATTTAACTATGGATGAATTAGGAGATGCATTTGTAGAACTTTCAAATAATTATGATTTTCTAAAGAAGAAATACCTATATTAGAAAAAGAAAAATGAAGTTCTTCGAAATAAAATTATTACTCTTTCTAAAGAAAATGATGATTTATCTTTCACTCTTCTATCTACACAAAATAATTTTGACGCATATAAGATTTCATGTAAAGCAAAATTTTTCATGATTGATGAAAATAAAATTTTTACTTTAAAAACTAAAATCAACACTTTGGAAAATGTTTTAAAGAAATGTGAGTTTGATAAAACTAGATTAGAAGCCATGTTTTCTAAGAAATTTTTTTCAAAGAAACATACTCATGATACGCATGCTCACACATCTAAATCACAACACATTCATACACATAAGCATGCTCATTCCCAACATACTCATCATGCTTTTATATAGAGAGTTTATTCATGTACTTATTGTGATCGAAAAGGTCACTTAGTTAAATTTTGTTTTGATCGTATAAATGCTTCAAATAATCATATTTGGGTTCGAATTACTAACGTCAAAGGGCCCAAGAAAATTTTGATTCCAAAATCAATAACTTCGTTATTTGAGGTAGGTACATACCAAAACTTCAAGATGTAGAGAGCAGTGGTATCTTGATAGCGGTTGCTCAAGGCACATAACTTAGGATATCAATAATTTTGCAACCCAATCAAGATATCATGAAGGTGGCACCGTCACTTTCGGAGATGTCTCAAAGGGAAACATTATTGGTATATTTAACATTAAAATTGATTCATCTCCATTGATTGAAAATATTGTTTTAGTTGATGGTTTCAAGCATAACCTCTTGAGTGTTAGTCAACTATGTGATCGAGATTTTAAAGTTATTTATAATAATTCTTCTTGCAATATTTTAGATGGTAAAACCGATGCTTGCATTCTTTCTGGATTTCGTGAAAATAATGTATATATTATTGATATGCTAATTTTAAATTGCAATGCTACATATTTAAATGCTTTCAATGAGGATTCTTGGTTATGACATAGAAGATTAGGCCATGTATCATTTGACCATCTATCTAGAATTAACTCTAAGAAATCGGTGAAGGGTATTCCTTACTTAAACTTCGAAAATGACTGCATTTGTGATGCGTGTCAACTTGGGAAACAAATCAAGTTCTCTTTTAAACCAATCAAGGATATCATGACATCTAGACCATTAGAGTTAATCCACATGGATTTATTTTGTCCTACTAAAACCAAGAGTTTAAATGAAAACAGTTATATTTTTGTTTTGGTTGATGATTTTTCTTGTTTTATATGAGTTTTCTTTTTGGAACATAAAGATCAAGTCTTTTCTCATTTTAATGTTTTTAGAAAAATGGTTGAAAAAGAAAAGAGTTTTTCGATTTTGTGCATAAGAAATGATAGAGGTGGTGAATTCATTAACCATTCTTTGATCACTTATTGTGAAGAAAATGAAACTAGGCATGAACTATCTTGTTCTAGAATTCCACAACAAAATGGAGTCGTTAAAAGGAAGAATCGTACTCTTCCAGAAATGAGTAGGACAATGGCTAGTGAATACGGACTCCCTCAATATTTATGGGCCGAGGCCGTAAACACTTCATATAAAAATACTTTTTGAAGTATAGCGTGTATGGATAGAATCCAATACACATATAAAAGATATATCTATATTTTTTATATTAAATCCAAAATTAAGTTTTGTTAAAAATAAAACTTGAAATCATGAACTAAGATCATCAAAGCAAGTTTTTCTACAATATGAAACAATAATGTATATGGATGAAATCCAATACACATTTAAACATGTAAAACTTGTTTTGATTCTATCTAATCATGAGAACCATATATGTATTCTTGAAAATCCAAAAACGATTAAACTGAAATCAAAACTGACTTTTGAACTTATGTGTATGTGAACTTGAGCATATCTGTGAATCACCTAGAGGGGGGTGAATAGGTGATAGTGCTAATCTAGAAACTAAATGCGGAAGAATGCGGAAGCTAAAACAAATACGCACAAACACTTAATACAACCAACGAGTGTAGCCGAATTCCCCGTGAAGGGCTCTGGACTAACTCCTCTTGATTCCCCTAGATAAGGGTTGAGGTGCTATATGAAGCTCTCGTGGTTAAGTATAAGTGAGGCACACAAACACAACCAAGCATATAATGGATAAACAATATGAAATAATGCAAGGCACACACAAGCAAATAAGATATGAATGAATGATGTTATGCACAACACAAATAAAGAGAGAGAGTTGAGAGTCAATGGATCAAACGCAAAGACAAAGATGTGTTTCGAGGTTCGAGCCCCTAGCTCTACGTCCCCGCCTTCACCGAGAAGGATTTCCAATCCACTAAGGAGTACCAAACTCCTCTCTCAACCTTACAATGCCACTAAGGCAATACAACCACAGTTCACCTCTACCGAAGAGGGATAAGGCCCGTAGCCACACAACCAAACTCTACCTCTCACAAGAGGGAGCAAACCACAACCTCAACCTCTACCAAAGAGAGAGCAAACACCAACCCAAATCAACCTCACCAAGAGGGATACAAGAAATCAAGGGGTTTACAACAAGTGGTATATCTCAACCATAAACCACTTTCCTTTTTCCACAAAACAATGATCCTAATAGAATAGGATAGAAGATAAGCTCAAGTGTGGAAAACAAAGAGTTTGGAAAACAAAAACTCAAAGAAAAATACTTGGGAAAACTCTTTGTAAAAGATAGAAATGAAGAACAATACAAATCTCCCAATTTTTCTATTTTCTTTGATTTTTCCAAAAACTCTAAAACAAATAAGATGAATCCTTTTTGGCACAAAAACACTTTTAAAAACTTGTTTAAAACACTTGTATATGAGAGAAATTTTGGCTCTTAAAGTCTTAACCAAAATTCCAAAGAAATGGGGTTTATATAGGCCAAACCCTAAAACTAGCCGTTAGCTGATTTTTCAGCCAGCACGGCTGGCGGTCGACCGCCCGGTCGACCGCCAACGGTCATAATTATGACCGTTGGGGCATCCCGGTCGACCGCCCGGTCGACCGCAATTATACAGAGAGCAAAGCTCTCTTCACGGTCGACCGCCCGGTCGATCGTCCCAGTCCCTGGCCAGACGTGCACGGACTTGTGCACGTCGGTCGACCGGCTCTGGAATACGGTCGACCGTCTCAGTCGACCGCCAGCGCCTGGCAGCCAATTTTCTGGGTCAGAAAAACATGTTAAAAAATATTCTTATAAATCTTGTAAATCTACTAAAAATCCACAAAAATAGTTTCTAACAAAATGTATGATATATAAACATGTGATAAAAATTTCAACTCAAATATCAAACATTTTGAAACATTTTTGTGTCTTATCATTTTTACCAAAAACCAAAAACTGTATTTTATCAAACTTGGATTTTTCAATAGGAATTCTGATTTTTCCTAAAACTCATGAATAGGCATATCAAAATAAGTTTGTTTAAGATATGAAGCATGTATGTATATCGAACACATCTAATATACATAAAAACCATTTAAACTTGTTTTGATCTAAACTATTCATGAAAACCAATATCCATAAAACGTGTGTGTTGTGCACTTGAGCATATCAACTATTCTAAGCTTTACAAATGGATCTAAACACACTAAACTAAAACTAGGATACCTAAGTCTTCTTGACGATCTTCATCTTCAAGTCGACCCGATCCAAAACGTGATCCACGAGCGAGACTCCAACGAGTGCAAGGTATGATCTTGATGCTCGGGCTCTGGAATCACCATGTGAAGACTTCAAAACTCATCTTGTTGAAGCAATCACCGACTAATATCTTGATTAATGATCTGAAACTAAAATCAGAAGATTATTAGTAAACATAACCACATGAGTTAATCATCATCAAAACTAGAGTGGAAGGCCTCTGGGCCAACAATCTCCCCCTTTTTGATGATGACAAAACTCATGGAGTTATATATGCATGGATTAAAGTTAAGCTTCAAAGAAGCTCCCTCTTAACTCATGCATACAAATAAAACAAATAGATATGACAATAAAGCACATAAACATGAAATGCAAGTACATGCATAAACAAAACAAACCTTCAAAACATGCTCTTGATACTAATAAACATAAACACAAACAATACTATCAAGTAAATGCATGTTAAACTCTCAAATAATTCTCCCCCTTTTTGTCAATCATCAATAAAGGGGTTAAAGTAAAAACAAATTCAATAAATTTTTCTCCCCCTTTTTATTTGAAATAAGGAATCAACAAAAGGGTTAAAAACAATAAAACAATGTTCTCCCCTGTTTGTCTAAAACACAAATGATGTAAATAAGGGGTGACAATCAATTAAGATATCAATTTAAAAATATGTCAAAGTAGCATCTTGATACCAATTGAAAGTGAACATATAAACCAATGAAAGTAAATAAGGCATTGATACCAATTTTTGAGAAAAACACATAAAAATCTTGATATCAATTGAAAACATTCAAATAAACATCTTGATACCAATTGTAAGTATTTGTCATTAAGAACATATGATATCAAAATAAAAACAATATATATGAGTATACAAAGATGTCAATATTGATACCAATTGAAAGAATCCAATGATACCAATTGAAACAACAATAATATCAAGTGTATACCTCATATCCTATCCTCCCAATCATGTTCAAGTTTAAAATGATTTTCACTATAAAGCATATATGAGCATGATCTCCCATCCAACCACCCTTGGAAGGTAGGGATTTTCAAAAATAGATTTGAAAAATATAGTATGTTTGAAAACATCTACCATGAAAAGAATACGAACTAGTTAAATGGAAAAACTTCTAAACTAGTACGAAATCCTTCAAGTAAGGAAAAAAACAAAAATATATTTCATGAAATACATGTAAATCACATGGCACTAAACACTCGAAGTCCATAAAGCCCATACATACTCATGAAAAACATAATCATGAGAAACATTTAAATGAAGTGAGTGTACAAGTGTTATGTGACACACATAATCATGAAATTTGACAATAAAGCTCAATATTCCTTAAAACATGAAAATCATCAAAAACTTATTTAATCTTCAAGGCATATGTATGTCTTATACAAACTATAGTATACATACATATCCAAACACAAAGAGTCCACAAATGTATATGCATGAAGGCACGTGGCTCAAAGGATGTATATGTATAAACAATAGTTTGGACAAGATAGACATATACATGAAGTTAAACATAGAAACATGAAAAACATGAATAAAATAAGAATACAAGTCAAATGCATGAATCATTAAAACTAGACTATACTAGCACATCTAATGGGTACAAATAAGCATTCAAGCACAAACATATATAGATTTATTTGTGGCCCACTATATGTACAAGTTTATACCTAGACTTTAATGAAAACTAACATTTAAACAAGTAATCAAACATGAAGCATCAAAACAAAAACTCATATGATTATTATGTCAAATACACATGCATTAGATTCATGATGTACATGATAGCTAAACTATGGTGAGAACACAAAAATAATGGTCCATATCAACATGGGTGTCTCAAATACTATACATGTATGTCATAAGCCTAATTATCATGTCATTTATCATAATAATCTATAAACATGCTAATAATGAATAGAATGAAAAACATGTAAATGACAATTGGGAGTTAGAGATTGTTACCAAAACCGAGAAGGCAACTCTCCAATGCTCCAAAACAAGGTGGTCCTCCCACCAAACATCCCTTAAAAGTGATGCATCCATATAATCATCATGAAGCTCGAAACGCATCCACTCCAAAGTACCGATACTCTCACGTCATGCGAGAGCCCACACCTACATCAAATACAATAGGGGTGGTCTTTGGTACCCATATCTTTTTGGGTCCATGGGGGTTAGTGTTGGCCCAAAGGCCTTTCACCCTAGTTTTGATGATGATTAACTCATGTAGTTATGTTTACTAGTAATCTTGTGTTGTTTAAGTTTCAGATCATTAACAAAGATATTAGTTGGTGATTAGCTTCAACAAGAGGTGTTTGGAAGCTTCACAAGTGATTCCAGGGCTCAAGCTTCAAGATCACACTTTGCCTAGCCCATAGATGGAGTTTTGGATCGGGTCTACTTGAAGATGGAGATCGTCAAAAAGACTTAGGTATCCATAGTTTAGATAGTGTGTTTAGATCCATTTGTAAAGCTTAGTATAGTTGATATGCTCAAGTGCACAAACACACACGTTTTATGTTTGGTTTTTGGTTTTCATGAATAGTTGATCAAAACAAGTTTAATTGATATATGTATAGTTGTTTCATTCTATACATGCATGCTTAACTTTTAAACAAACTTATTTTGACTTTCCTATTCATGTATTGAAAAATCCAAGTTTGATAAAAATACATGTTTTGGTTTTCGGTAAAAATGTTAAGAAACAAAAATGGTTTCATATGCTTGATATTTGAGTAGAAATGTTTATCACATGTTTATATATCAATGCAATATGATAAAAACATTTTTGGGTATTTTTTACGAGACTTAAAAGATTTTTAGAAATATTTTTAAACATGTTTTTCTGCCCAGAACAGTGTCTGTCAGGCCAGTTTGGCATACCGCATGGGTCGACCGAACCATAGGCCGGTCGACCCGTAGGTCGACCGACGTGCACAGAACCGTGCACGTCTGGCACACAATGGGACGGCCGACCGGGCGGTCGACCGTAACTGAGAGCAGTGCTCTCTGTTTGTTTGGGTCGACCGGGCGGTCGACCGAGTTGCTCCAACGGTCGGATATTTGACCGTTGGCGGTCGGCCGGGCGGTCGACCGAAGGTCTGTCAGACTGACAGATCAGCCTAATGGCTAGATTCTGGTTTGGCCTATATAAACCCCATTTCTCTAGGGTTTTGGCTAAGATTTTTAGAGCAAAAATTTCCAGACTTTCTCTACTGTTTTAAACAAGTTTTCAAAGAGTTTTGTGCCAAAAGATCAATCTTATTTGTTTTAAGTGTTTTGTTTATTTCAAAGAAATTAGGGTTTTGGGAATTAGTTTTTGATCTAAACTTCTATATCTTTTTGGTGTTTTCCCAAGAGAATTTCTTTGATCAAAACACTTGTTTTCCACACTTGAGCTATCTTCTATCCTAATCTATTTAAGATCTTTGTTTGTGAAAAAAGGAAAGAGGTTTGTGGTTGAGATATACCACTTGTTGTAAACCCTTGATTTCTTGAGTTGCTCCCTCTTTGGTAGAGGTTGAGGTTGTTGATTTGGGTTGGTGTTTGCTCCCTCTTTGGTAGAGGTTGAGGCTTGTGGTTTGCTCCCTCTAGTGAGAGGTTGTAACGCCCCGATTTCACGGATACGGGGACGTCACTGCAACGTATATACGTAAGTCCGAATTACCTTCCCGTATATACGCTAAGCATCAGTACAGACAAGAATCAGAGTACGGAAGCAAATGGTGCATTATATATTCCAACACATATATCCAATTACAGAATTATCACCAGATGTGATTACAATATTACAATAATATTATATCACTGATGCGCAAATGCGGGAATACAAGAGATACACAAGATATATGAACAGTATAAAAGAGGCTCACATACATGTATACATGGAACTGTACAAGTATAAATAGAAAAGGACACTCACGAGTTTGCTAAGAGGAAACTCGAGAGGCATGAAGGGGGCCTGGAAGGATGTGGTTCTGGGCGGTCGGCTGGAGATCCACGCTATCGCTGCGCCACTCTGATCAGCACCGGGAGAATCCACTCGCTCCAAGCTCCGTGACCTGGACATGAGAATCCAGGGGAGTCAGTGAAACTCCCCAGGCGAGTAGGATACAATGCCAGGTGGCGAGCCGGGATGAATACAAGTGTCAAGTACAGAAGACAGGAGGGTTAGTACACAAATGAAGTATACAAGAAATGATATCAAGTAGGAAATACTCAGGAGGTAGACAGGTTAGGGCAGGCATGAACAGGTATGGCAAAATAATCATAAAGCAGGAAATCCGAATAATAATCTAAGCACATACAACTCGAGCTACAAGGTGGTCATAACATAATACTCGGAAAACAGGAAATCCGATAGAAAATCCGGAACAAACAAATATGGTAAGGCACATCACAGATTCATAGCCGTTTAAGTTGCAGGCTTTGGTATGCGTCCCATTCCACATACCTCTACTTACAACTTAAAGAGCCGGTTATTATGACACTTTATTATTACTCGTCTTACCCTGATATCTAGCTATGTGAACTAGCGTCCCAACACACATAGATCCATATCCGAGTAAAACAAGGTTGTTATTGGAAACTAGCGGGGGTATCAACGAACTATGTTTACAGTGGGTCCCGTGCATGCCCGGGACCACGGTCCAGGGTGTTCCGTTGCATGGTGACGGAACCAGCCGCAAGGCCTAACAGGAGGGACTTATGTATGCCCTAATATAACAGGAATAAGGGAGCCAGCTCTCCCCTCGGTCCCCTGGAGTACCTCAGGTCAGACCGGATATAGTGCACAATACCTAATACCACTGTAAACACGAACACATATCGATATCCGCATGTTTCCCCCGACCCAATACAAGTTGGTACTTTTTAGGTTTAATTAGTTTAATTATCACTTTACGGGAATTAACAGAAACAGGTCATGATCAGGAATTCAGGAATACATAAATACTATATATAGTCAGGTTACTGCAAGTAAAGCAGGAAAACAGGTCACCGATCATGATACAGGATAATAAGTCAAGTTCCCGTAAAGATGATAATCACAAGTCAAATATATCATGCTTGGTATAAAGTGATAGCATGACAGGGTGATGATATTTAATCAGTAACAAAACATGATAAAAGATCGATAATAGTCTGGTAAGTCATGGTGCAACATAAAGGTCTTGCCAAATAGTGGCATGCCAGGTGGTCAGGTGATAACTCAGTTACCGAGTGATATACATGTGTTAAAAGGTAGCATGTAACTGACAGGTCTGAAATAATAGCAGGGCAAGTGACAACATATCAGAAACCAAGAATACAACGACCACGAAGGGTCTGCCACGCATGGTATATGATAAAGAAGCAAGCATATCAGAAATCAAGAATACAACGACCACGAAGGGTCTGCCACGCATAGTATGAAAGCAGTAAAAGATATATGGAATAAAGTATATGAAAACATGAGGTGAAATACTTATCGTCCCGACGAAACGGAACTCAAATAGAGAAGAGCGAGACTACTCGCCTAAATCACCGGAAAGCCGAAAAGTCCGAAATCCATGGAACTCGCGCACGCGCCATAAAATAATAATATATATAGAGAGAGAAAGTGAAGAGGAGAGAGAAAGTGAAGAGAGAAAGAGAGAGAAATCTAGAGAGAGAAAGGGAGATTTCTAGAGAGAGAAAGAGATGATGAGAGAGAGAGAGAGAGAATCAGGAGAGAGAGAGAGGGTGCGGTTGAGAGAGAGAGAGAGAGAGCTAGAGTGAGAAAGAGAGGAGAGAGAAAGAGAGAGGAGAGAGAAACAGGAGAGAGAGAGAGATCCAAGAGAGAGAGAGAGGGAGAGTCCAGGAGAGAGAGAGAGGAGAGAAACAGAGAAGGGGGGAAAAAGAGAGAAGGGGGGCAGCCCCCCTCTCACGCTCACGGCCAGGCCAGGTGGCCTGGCCGTGGCCACTCTTGGGCCGGCGCCGGCGGCCTCCGGTGGTCGCCGGCCAGGGGTGGCCGCGCCGGCCACCCCAAAAAAGGGGGGAGAAAACACAGCAGGGGGCTGCTGCCCCCCTGCGCACGCCCAGGCCAGGCCGGCCTGGCCTGGCCTGGCGCCTCTCCCTGGCTGCGGCCAGGGAGGCGCGGAGACTGCGCCGGCCAGGGGTGGCCGGCGCAGGCAGGGGTGGCCTCCGGCCACCCCAAAGGAGGAGAAGGGAGGGGGCTGTGCCCCCCTCCAGCAAGGGAAAAGAGAGGGGGGCTTGCCCCCCCTCTCAGGCCAAGCACAGGGGCCCAGGTGGGCCCCTGGCTGCACGCGGCCGCCGGCCACCGCCGGCGGCGCCCAAGACCAGGGGTGGCGCCGGCCACCCCAAAAAGGGAAAGGAAAAAGAAAGAAAAAAGAAAGAAAAAGAAAGAAGAAAAGGAAGAAGAAAAGGAAAAGAAAAGAAGGAGGAGGAGAAGGAGGTGGCTCGCCGGGGTTGGAGGGCTCGCCGGCGGCGGTGGAGTCGGCCGGATCTGGAGGGAGGAAGAAGAAAAGAAGAAGAAAAAAGAAAGAAAAGGGAAAAAGAAAAGAAAAGGAAGGAAAAGAAAAAGAAAGAGAGAGAGAGAGGAAGGAGGCTCCTCGCCGGCGGTGGTGGCCGGAGGGTCGCCGGAGGGCCGGCGGTGGTGGTCGCCAGATGAAGAAAAAGAAGAGAGAGGAGAAAAGAAATGGAGGGAAAGGAAGGAGAAAGAAAAGAAAAAGGAAAAGAAAAAGAAAAGGAGAGAGAGTGAGAGGGATGGTGATGGGAGAGAATTAAATGAGGGGTGAGGTGGCGTTGGTGAAGTCGGTGGGAAAAGAAGGAAAAGAAAGGAAAAGAAAGAAAGAAAGATTCAAAAAATAATAATATAATAATAAGGTTGAAAAATCGACTGTCTCCGAAAAATCCCCAAAAATACCCGGAGGTAGAAAACGTCATCCCGAGGAATAATATGAAATCGGTTTTCAGAAATAAAATCCCGTTTTCAAATTAAAAATCCGGAAGCCAACCGCCGATACCGGTCTATCCCGGGTCGGCCGGATTTTGATAAATTCCGAAAAATCCCAGAAAATGTATTAAAGAAGAAAATATGATTTTAAGACATAAAGTGAAAGCGGAATTCAGAAATTTAATTCCGATTGTAAACTAAAAATCCTGGAATCAGTTAACTACCGACTCCGAAGGAATTTTCATAAAATCATAAAATCCTCAGAAAAAGAATGTAGGTAGAAAATATGATTCTAAGGAATAATGCCTAAAGGACCATCATGAAATTCCTAACTGTTTGTGAAATAAAAAATACTGGAATCAGTCTTCTACCGACTCCGGCGGAATATCCATAAATTCGTAAAATCTTCAGAAAAAGTATTTAAGTAATAAACATAATTCTAAGAAGAAATGTCTAAAGAATCCTCTAGAAATTCTAAACAGTTTGTAAGATAAAAATTCGGGAATCGATCAGCGGCACTGGTCGACACCGGTTTTGAAGAAATTCATTTTAATTCCAGAAAAATCTAGAAAATCATGAAAAATCTAATATATTGGAAAATAATATTTGAAACTGAAATCGGTCAAATCTACACATCAGAAAGACTAAATCGAATAATATACTATGATCGGGCCTTCGGTTCAGACTAAGGCTGACTCCGAGTCCACGAATCCAAAACCAAGACAAAACAATTATATAAAGAATTCATAATACAAAACAATTACAGGAAACAAATCGAAAAAATACGATCGAAAAATCTGAATACGCAACTAAGTACGTATTCCGGGAACGGGGTATTACAATCCACCCACCTTACAAAAAATTGCGTCCTCGCAATTTCGTTAAGGGGTGAATTGAACACAAAGGGAACAAGGGTGGAATCTATACCAATTAAGATATGAAGCACTATAGGTAGGGCTCTCAAGTCAACTGAATAATAATCATACTCTGCATTTCCGGCTGATGATGTCGTGGCTGTGTAATAAATCTTTAGAATAATGCTGAATAATACTGAGGATGTCGTGGCTGTGAAATAAATGAATACCGATGACGTCGTGGCTGTGTAATAAAGAAAACCCCAAAAATCCTGAGCATAATAAAGAAGACCGATAAGTAAGAATCCGACTGCTGTCCTCTGAAAGATAGCCAGATCAAGATCGATCTGGAGAATACCAAGCTTCATCAAGTTGGCCGAAGAGATCACATAAGAGCTTCATTCTGAACCAGCCACTACCTCTCTAGTCTAGTCATATCTTAAGATAGTATAAGGCTTCATAAAACCAAAACAGGGAAAGGATAGGAGGAATTAGGAATCAAAGGAAAGATAGTCAAGGAGGGATTAGAAATCAAAGGAAAGATAGTCAAGAAATAGATAACTCTGCACTTGTAGTTGGAATGTATAACCAAGACTCATGTATTCCAGTTGCAAATCGCTTTACCATTGATTTGCCTTCTGGACGTACTGAGGAGGTTAGAGCCTAAGCTGACCTAAGCTCTGACGAGCCTAAGTTGACCTAAGCTCTGATACCAACCTGTAACGCCCCGATTTCACGGATACGGGGACGTCACTGCAACGTATATACGTAAGTCCGAATTACCTTCCCGTATATACGCTAAGCATCAGTACAGACAAGAATCAGAGTACGGAAGCAAATGGTGCATTATACATTCCAACACATATATCCAATTACAGAATTATCACCAGATGTGATTACAATATTACAATAATATTATATCACTGATGCACAAATGCGGGAATACAAGAGATACACAAGATATATGAACAGTATAAAAGAGGCTCACATACATGTATACATGGAACTGTACAAGTATAAATAGAAAAGGACACTCACGAGTTTGCTAAGAGGAAACTCGAGAGGCATGAAGGGGGCCTGGAAGGATGTGGTTCTGGGCGGTCGGCTGGAGATCCACGCTATCGCTGCGCCACTCTGATCAGCACCGGGAGAATCCACTCGCTCCAAGCTCCGTGACCTGGACATGAGAATCCAGGGGAGTCAGTGAAACTCCCCAGGCGAGTAGGATACAATGCCAGGTGGCGAGCCGGGATGAATACAAGTGTCAAGTACAGAAGACAGGAGGGTTAGTACACAAATGAAGTATACAAGAAATGATATCAAGTAGGAAATACTCAGGAGGTAGACAGGTTAGGGCAGGCATGAACAGGTATGGCAAAATAATCATAAAGCAGGAAATCCGAATAATAATCTAAGCACATACAACTCGAGCTACAAGGTGGTCATAACATAATACTCGGAAAACAGGAAATCCGATAGAAAATCCGGAACAAACAAATATGGTAAGGCACATCACAGATTCATAGCCGTTTAAGTTGCAGGCTTTGGTATACGTCCCATTCCACATACCTCTACTTACAACTTAAAGAGCCGGTTATTATGACACTTTATTATTACTCGTCTTACCCTGATATCTAGCTATGTGAACTAGCGTCCCAACACACATAGATCCATATCCGAGTAAAACAAGGTTGTTATTGGAAACTAGCGGGGGTATCAACGAACTATGTTTACAGTGGGTCCCGTGCATGCCCGGGACCACGGTCCAGGGTGTTCCGTTGCATGGTGACGGAACCAGCCGCAAGGCCTAACAGGAGGGACTTATGTATGCCCTAATATAACAGGATTAAGGGAGCCAGCTCTCCCCTCGGTCCCCTGGAGTACCTCAGGTCAGACCGGATATAGTGCACAATACCTAATACCACTGTAAACACGAACACATATCGATATCCGCATGTTTCCCCCGACCCAATACAAGTTGGTACTTTTTAGGTTTAATTAGTTTAATTATCACTTTACGGGAATTAACAGAAACAGGTCATGATCAGGAATTCAGGAATACATAAATACTATATATAGTCAGGTTACTGCAAGTAAAGCAGGAAAACAGGTCACTGATCATGATACAGGATAATAAGTCAAGTTCCCGTAAAGATGATAATCACAAGTCAAATATATCATGCTTGGTATAAAGTGATAGCATGACAGGGTGATGATATTTAATCAGTAACAAAACATGATAAAAGATCGATAATAGTCTGGTAAGTCATGGTGCAACATAAAGGTCTTGCCAAATAGTGGCATGCCAGGTGGTCAGGTGATAACTCAGTTACCGAGTGATATACATGTGTTAAAAGGTAGCATGTAACTGACAGGTCTGAAATAATAGCAGGGCAAGTGACAACATATCAGAAACCAAGAATACAACGACCACGAAGGGTCTGCCACGCATAGTATGAAAGCAGTAAAAGATATATGGAATAAAGTATATGAAAACATGAGGTGAAATACTTATCGTCCCGACGAAACGGAACTCAAATAGAGAAGAGCGAGACTACTCGCCTAAATCACCGGAAAGCCGAAAAGTCCGAAATCCATGGAACTCACGCACGCGCCATAAAATAATAATATATATAGAGAGAGAAAGTGAAGAGGAGAGAGAAAGTGAAGAGAGAGAAAGAGAGAGAAATCTAGAGAGAGAAAGGGAGATTTCTAGAGAGAGAAAGAGATGATGAGAGAGAGAGAGAGAATCAGGAGAGAGAGAGGGTGCGGTTGAGAGAGAGAGAGAGCTAGAGTGAGAAAGAGAGGAGAGAGAAAGAGAGAGGAGAGAGAAACAGGAGAGAGAGAGAGATCCAAGAGAGAGAGAGAGAGGGAGAGTCCAGGAGAGAGAGAGAGAGGAGAGAAACAGAGAAGGGGGGAAAAAGAGAGAAGGGGGGCAGCCCCCCTCTCACGCTCACGGCCAGGCCAGGTGGCCTGGCCGTGGCCACTCTTGGGCCGGCGCCGGCGGCCTCCGGTGGTCGCCGGCCAGGGGTGGCCGCGCCGGCCACCCCAAAAAAGGGGGGAGAAAACACAGCAGGGGGGCTGCTGCCCCCCTGCGCACGCCCAGGCCAGGCCGGCCTGGCCTGGCCTGGCGCCTCTCCCTGGCTGCGGCCAGGGAGGCGCGGAGACTGCGCCGGCCAGGGGTGGCCGGCGCAGGCAGGGGTGGCCTCCGGCCACCCCAAAGGAGGAGAAGGGAGGGGGCTGTGCCCCCCTCCAGCAAGGGAAAAGAGAGGGGGCTTGCCCCCCCTCTTAGGCCAAGCACAGGGGCCCAGGTGGGCCCCTGGCTGCACGCGGCCGCCGGCCACCGCCGGCGGCGCCCAAGACCAGGGGTGGCGCCGGCCACCCCAAAAAGGGAAAGGAAAAAGAAAGAAAAAAGAAAGAAAAAGAAAGAAGAAAAGGAAGAAGAAAAGGAAAAGAAAAGAAGGAGGAGGAGAAGGAGGTGGCTCGCCGGGGTTGGAGGGCTCGCCGGCGGCGGTGGAGTCGGCCGGATCTGGAGGGAGGAAGAAGAAAAGAAGAAGAAAAAAGAAAGAAAAGGGAAAAAGAAAAGAAAAGGAAGGAAAAGAAAAAGAAAGAGAGAGAGAGAGGAAGGAGGCTCCTCGCCGGCGGTGGTGGCCGGAGGGTCGCCGGAGGGCCGGCGGTGGTGGTCGCCAGATGAAGAAAAAGAAGAGAGAGGAGAAAAGAAATGGAGGGAAAGGAAGGAGAAAGAAAAGAAAAAGGAAAAGAAAAAGAAAAGGAGAGAGAGTGAGAGGGATGGTGATGGGAGAGAATTAAATGAGGGGGTGAGGTGGCGTTGGTGAAGTCGGTGGGAAAAGAAGGAAAAGAAAGGAAAAGAAAGAAAGAAAGATTCAAAAAAATAATAATATAATAATAAGGTTGAAAAATCGACTGTCTCCGAAAAATCCCCAAAAATACCCGGAGGTAGAAAACGTCATCCCGAGGAATAATATGAAATCGGTTTTCAAAATAAAATCCCGTTTTCAAATTAAAAATCCGGAAGCCAACCGCCGATACCGGTCTATCCCGGGTCGGCCGGATTTTGATAAATTCCGAAAAATCCCAGAAAATGTATTAAAGAAGAAAATATGATTTTAAGACATAAAGTGAAAGCGGAATTCAGAAATTTAATTCCGATTGTAAACTAAAAATCCTGGAATCAGTTAACTACCGACTCCGAAGGAATTTTCATAAAATCATAAAATCCTCAGAAAAAGAATGTAGGTAGAAAATATGATTCTAAGGAATAATGCCTAAAGGACCATCATGAAATTCCTAACTGTTTGTGAAATAAAAAATACTGGAATCAGTCTTCTACCGACTCCGGCGGAATATCCATAAATTCGTAAAATCTTCAGAAAAAGTATTTAAGTAATAAACATAATTCTAAGAAGAAATGTCTAAAGAATCCTCTAGAAATTCTAAACAGTTTGTAAGATAAAAATTCGGGAATCGATCAGCGGCACTGGTCGACACCGGTTTTGAAGAAATTCATTTTAATTCCAGAAAAATCTAGAAAATCATGGAAAATCTAATATATTGGAAAATAATATTTGAAACTGAAATCGGTCAAATCTACACATCAGAAAGACTAAATCGAATAATATACTATGATCGGGCCTTCGGTTCAGACTAAGGCTGACTCCGAGTCCACGAATCCAAAACCAAGACAAAACAATTATATAAAGAATTCATAATACAAAACAATTACAGGAAACAAATCGAAAAAATACGATCGGAAAATCTGAATACGCAACTAAGTACGTATTCCGGGAACGGGGTATTACAGAGGTGGAGATTGGTTGTAACCCTCTTCGGTAGAGGTGTTGGTTGTTGTTGTTTGGCTAAGGGCCTACCCCGCTTGTGTGAGGTGGTGTTTGTATTGAGAGAGGAGTTTGGTACTCCTAGTGTTGTAACAAATCCTCTTCGGTAGAGGTTCCCTCGGTGGGAGATAGTGGATTGGAAATCCTACACGGTGGTGTAGGCGGGGATGTAGAGCTAGGTGCTCGAACCTCGAAACATATCTTGGCCTTTGCGTTTGATCCATTGTCTCTCTAACTCTCTCTCTCTCTTTTATTTGTGCATAGCATTATTCATTTTGTCATATCATTCATATTGCTTGTTGTGCCTTGCATATATTCATATTGCCTATTCATATTATATGCTTGGTTGTTTGTGTGTGCCTCACTTGTACTTAACCACAAGAGCTTCACATAGCACCTCAACCCATATCTAGGGGAATCAAGAGGAGTTAGTCCAGAGCCCTTCATGGGGAATTCGGCTACACTTGTGTGTTGTATTAAGTGTGTTGCAAAATTTGCATTAGCTTCTGCATTTAGCGCACTTAGTTTCTAGATTAGCATTTACACCTATTCACCCCCCCTCTAGGTGTGCTTTCAATTGGTATCAGAGCCAACGCTCCTGATACTTAGGCTTAACATCCTAGGAGTGAGATCCATTTATTTGCTAATCTATTGTTTGCATTTGCTTGTTTGCACACACATATAGTTTACCATGGCCTTCATGACCCCACCTATGTTTGACCCTTCCAACATTCTTATTTGAAAGATTAGGATGACCGTTTATTTACAAACCCTAGGACATAAGGTTTACCTTGCCATTACCAAGGAATCCTACCTTGGTGATAGCAATCATATAGGGGCAAATGCACAAGCCCTTGAGGCCATTAGAAGCATGCTTTCAAAAGAATATCTTATGCATGTTTCTAATCTTGATTCCGCTTTTGCAGTGTGGAACAAGTTGACAACCACCACCACCTCCGAGCTTCAAGTACAAATCCAACCGGAGGAATCTGGTGGAGAATCCGAATCTCAATGCTTCATGGTCTAAGGGAATGACTCCCTTGAGGTACAATCGGAAACTCAACTAGATAGTTTTGATTCTAGTTCTTCTTGTGATGAGCATGTTGACCCCAACATTTTAAATGAAGAACTATCTATTGTTTGTGAAAAATTAATAGAAAAATATAAAGTTTTGAAAAAGAAAAGTCTAGAAATTGAAAAAGAAAATAAAAGTTTGCATTCTAGACTTGACATTGTTTTGCAAGAAAAGGAGGAGATTTCTAATGAGAGGGATTCATTAAAATCTCAACTTGATCTTGTACTAAAATAAAATGAATTTTTAAAATCTAAAAATGATTGCCATGTTATTTTAAAGAAAAAATGAAAACTTGTCTTCAAAAATTGACTTTGTTTTAAAAGAGAATGTTGTTTTGAAAAATAAAATTATTTCTATTTCAAATGAGTTGAATGTTTGTTTAGATAAAAATATTATTTTACAAAATAAAATTGATGCACATGTTTTCCATGCTAGGGTAGCTTCACCTAAATCACCCCTTGCATGCACTTCTTCTTCTAAGATTAATGATGATATTTGTTTGTTGAAGAAGAAAGTGGATTGTTTGGGCTCCACTATGAGCCAATGTGCCATGAACCACTCACGTTTGGAAACCTTGGTTCGAAAGAAACAAGTTCCATCCTTTATGCATGCACACCCTCCACGGCATACACATGCTCCTCACGGACACACCCATCACATGTATGCTCATGTGTACACTTGTACACATTGTGGACGTAAGGGCCACCTTGCTAAATTTTGCTTTGATAGATTACATAATGTAAATTTAGCAAAGAATTTTGTTTGGATTAGAGAAGGTACTAACCCCCATGAACCCAAAGGAGTATGGGTACCAAAGACCACCCCTCCTATTTTTGATGTAGGTGTGGGCTCTCACATGACGTGAGAGTTGCCGTACCTTGGAGTGGATGCGTTCTGAGCTTCATGGAAATCAATTGGATGCATCACTTTCAAGGGATGTTTGGTGGGAGGACCACCTTGGTTTGGAGAACTAGAGCGGTGCCCTCATTAGTTTTGGTATCGAATCTCTAACTCCTTATGTTTACATGCTTTCCATGTTTATCTTTCATAGCATGTTTTGATGTTTGTTGATTACTATGAAAATGCCATGCTTATTAGATTCGTGATATACATGTTTAGTTATTTTGAGACACCCATGTTTAATATGGATAAATTCTTTTGTGTTCTCACTATTTGGTTGCTATTGCGTATATCATAGTTCTAATAACATGTGGATATTCATAATAATCATGTTTATGTTTATCATGATGATTTTTATCGTGTTTTGATGTTTCATGTTAAGATTACTTGTTTAGATGTTAATTTTCATTAAAACTAGGTGTATACTTGTGCATATAGTGGGCCACAAATAAATCTATATATGTTTGAGCTTGAATGCTTATTTGAACCCATTAGATGTGCTAGTATAGTCTAGTTTTGATGATTCATACATTTTAAACTTGTATTCCTATTCTTGGATTTGTTTTTATGAGTTTTCATTTCATGTATATGTTTATTTTGCCAAACTTTAAGATATACATGTATACCCTTTGAGTCATTTGCCTTTCATGCAAATCTATATATATGGACTCAATTGTGTTGAGGGATATGTATGTATACTTATTGTGTTGACAATTCATACATATACCTTGAAATGAAATTTGTTTTGGTGAAAATTTAGTTTTTCTTGATTTCGTGTTTATTTGTTTAACTTCATGTATATGTCCATTTTATCCAAATTATTGATATACATATACATCCTTTGAGCCACGTGCCTTCATGCATATATCCTTGTGGACTCGTTGTGTTTGGATATGTATGTATACCTTTAGTTTGTATAAGACATACATATACCTTGAAGATTAAATAAGTTTTTGATGATTTTCTTGTTTTAAAGGAATATTGAGCTTAATTGGAAATTTCATAATGCCATGTCACACATTACTTGTACATTCACCATTTTTTATTACTTCTCATGAGTATATTTTCATGAGCATTTATGGACTTTATTGAATATTGAGTGTTTTTAAGTGCTATGTGATTTACATGTGTTTTATAAAAATTTTTCTTAGTTTATTCCTTGCTTGAAGGATTTCGTACTAATTAACAAAAAATTTTCATTTTAACTAGTTTGTATTCTTCATTTCAATATGAGTTATACCGTGCTTTTATTATTATGTCAATTGGTATCATTGAACTCTTTCAATTGGTATCAATCTTGATTCTTTTGTATACTCATATGTGTTTATGTATGTATGCTTTCATTTTAATGGTATCAATGTCTATTGGTATCTATTTTTTTTCATACATATATGTTTTATTTGTGCCTACTATATTCCTATATCTTAGAGCACAAATATTTGTTTATGCTAAGCTTGAAAACCTTAATCCTATTTTCAATTGATTAATTTTTAAATGGTATCAAGCCTACGCATTGTTTTAGTTTGTATTTCATAAAGGGGGAGAAAAAGTTTGACTTTCATATTTCAATTGGTATTTGATTTCCACTCCCACACTTTATGATTGGAAATTTGATGTTTATTTTAAGCATATGATATCACAATCAAAATTGTTTATATGGCTTAAAAAGACAAATATTCTCTTTTTGATATCAAGATGTTTGTTTGAATGTTTTAAATTGGTAAATCAAAATTTGGTTTAAAAAGAAAAATTTAAAAGTTTTGATTTGTATTGCCTATATGCAAGGAGAGCTTAACATCTCTTCTACATATAGATTCATGTTGAGTGTATCTTGTATTGAGGAGCTTGATAACTCTTCTTTATGTGATACACGTGTGTAAGGGGAGCTTCACATCTCTCCTTATGCATTACATAATATGTGTTATGTGAATTTGGGCTTATCATCCCTTCTTCATATAATGCATATGTGTAGGGAAGCTAACTTAGCGTCTTCCTCTTCATGAATGTATATAGCATATACCATTTATTGATTGTTTTATGTTTACTTTCAATTGATATCAAGATGCTACTTTGTCATATTTTTTCTTTGATATCTTATTGATCGTAACCCCTTATTGATATGTTTTTGTTTTGGACAAAAATGGGAGAAAAATTTCTTGTTTTTGATTTAGATTTAACCCCTTTATTGATGATTGACAAAAAGGGGGGGGAAAGATTTTGAGTTTTATATATGCATATTTGTGTTTTGCATATATTAAGTTTAATTGTTTAATTTTAATTGGTCTCTAGAACATGCTTTGTTTTGAATATTTCATTTGGTATCTAGAGCATCTTGTTTATGCATTGTCATTCATGCATATTTATATTTATTTGTTTTATGCATGAGTTAAGGGGGAGCTTCTTTGAAGCTTAACTTTAATCCATGCATATATAACTCCATGAGTTTTGTCATCATCAAAAGGGGGAGATTGTTGGCCCAAAGGCCTTCCACCCTAGTTTTGATGATGATTAACTCATGTAGTTATGTTTACTAATAATCTTGTGTTGTTTAAGTTTCAGATCATTAACCAAGATATTAGTTGGTGATTAGCTTCAACAAGAGGTCTTTGGAAGCTTCACAAGTGATTCCAGCGCTCAAGCTTCAAGATCACACTTTGCCTAACCCATGGATGGAGTTTTGGATCGGGTCTACTTGAAGATGGAGATCGTCAAGAAGACTTGGTATAGTTTAGATAGTGTATTTAGATCCATTTGTAAAGCTTAGTATAGTTGATATGCTCAAGTGCATAAACACACACGTTTTATGTTTGGTTTTTGGTTTTCATGAATAGTTGATCAAAACAAGTTTAATTGATATATGTATAGTTGTTTCATTCTATACATGCATGCTTAACTTTTAAACAAACTTATTTTGACTTTCCTATTCATGTATTGAAAAATCCAAGTTTGATAAAAATACATGTTTTGGTTTTTGGTAAAAATGTTAAGAAACAAAAATGGTTTCATATGCTTGATATTTGAGTAGAAATGTTTATCACATGTTTATATATCAATGCAATATGATAAAAACATTTTTGGGTATTTTTTACAAGACTTAAAAGATTTTTAGAAATATTTTTAAACATGTTTTTCTGCCCAGAACAGTGTCTGTCAGGCCAGTTCGGCCGACCGTATGGGTCGACCGAACCATAGGCCGGTCGACCCGTACGGTCGACTGACGTGCATAGAACCGTGCACGTCTGGCACACAATGGGACGACTGACCGGGCGGTTGACCGTAACTGAGAGCAGTGCTCTCTGTTTGTTTGGGTCGACCGGGCGGTCGACCGGGTTGCTCCAACGGTCGGATTTTTGACCGTTGGCGGTCGGCCGGGGGGTCGACCGAAGGTCTGTCAGACTGACAGATCAGCCTAACGGCTAGATTCTGGTTTGGCCTATATAAACCCCATTTCTCTAGGGTTTTGGCTAAGATTTTTAAAGCAAAATTTTCAGATTTTCTCTACTGTTTTAAACAAGTTTTCAAAAGAGTTTTGTGCCAAAAGATCAATCTTATTTGTTTTAAGTGTTTTGTTTATTTCAAAGAAATTAGGGTTTTGGGAATTAGTTTTTGATCTAAACTTCTATATCTTTTTGGTGTTTTCCCAAGAGAATTTCTTTGATCAAAACACTTGTTTTCCACACTTGAGCTATCTTCTATCCTAATCTATTTAGGATCTTTATTTGTGGAAAAAGGAAAGAGGTTTGTGGTTGAGATATACCACTTGTTGTAAACCCTTGATTTCTTGAGTTGCTCCCTCTTTGGTAGAGGTTGAGGTTGTTGATTTGGGTTGGTGTTTGCTCCCTCTTTGGTAGAGGTTGAGGCTTGTGGTTTGCTCCCTCTAGTGAGAGATGGAGATTGGTTGTAACCCTCTTCGGTAGAGGTGTTGATTGTTATTGTTTGGCTAAGGGCCTACCCCTCTTGTGTGAGGTGGTGTTTGTATTGAGAGAGGAGTTTGGTACTCCTAGTGTTGTAACAAATCCTCTTCGGTAGAGGTTCCCTTGGTGGGAGATAGTGGATTGGAAATACTACACGGTGGTGTAGGCGGGGATGTAGAGCTAGGTGCTCGAACCTCGAAACATATCTTGGCCTTTGCGTTTGATCCATTGTCTCTCTAACTCTCTCTCTCTTTTATTTGTGCATAGCATTATTCATTTTGTCATATCATTCATATTGCTTGTTGTGTCTTGCATATATTCATATTGCCTATTCATATTATATGCTTGGTTGTTTGTGTGTGCCTCACTTGTACTTAACCACAAGAGCTTCACATAGCACCTCAACCCATATCTAGGGGAATCAAGAGGAGTTAGTCCAGAGCCCTTCATGGGGAATTCGGCTACACTTGTGTGTTGTATTAAGTGTGTTGCAAAATTTACATTAGCTTCTGCATTTAGCGCACTTAGTTTCTAGATTAGCATTTACACCTATTCACCCCCCTCTAGGTGTGCTTTCAGTTAGTCCCTTCTCTAAACCAAACAAATTTATTTGCTAAATTTAATACATGTATTCTATCGTAACAAAATTTAGCAAGGTGGCCCTTATGTCCACAATGTGTACAAGTGTACACATGAGCATACAATGTGTGATGGTGTCCGTGAGAAGCATATGTATACCGTGGAGGGTGTGCATGCAAAGATGGAATTTTTTTCTTTCGAAACATGGATTCCAAACGTGTATGGTTCATGGCACAATGGCTCAAAGTGGAGCCCAAACAAACAACACTCTTCTTAAGCATGGATATATCATTTTCAATTAAAGAAGAGGTGGCACATGCAATAGGTAAACTAGGTGAAACTACCCTAGCATGGCAAACATGAGAATCAATTTTATTTTGCAAAGAAATATTTTCTTTTAAACAATCTTCTAAATCCTTTGAAATAGAAATTATCTTATTTTTCAAAGCAACATTCTCTTTTAAAACAAAATCAATTTTTGAAGTTAAAACTTTATTTTTCTTCAAAACATTTTCACAATCATTTTTATTTCTCAAAAACTCATTTTCTTTTAAGGCAAGATCAAGTTGAGATTTTAATGAATCCCTTTCATTAGAAATCTCCTCCTTCTCTTGTAAAACCAAATCAAGCTTAGAAGATAAATTTTCTTTTTCCTTATTTAACATACAAGTTTTCTTTTTCAAAACTTTATATTTTTCAAGGAAGTTCTCACAAACAATAGATAACTCTTCATTTAAAGCATTGGCATCCATATTATCATGATCATCAAATGAAGAGCTAGCACTATCTAGTTAAGTATCCGAATATACCTCAAGGGAGTCATTCTCTTGGACCATGAAGCATTGTGAGTCGGATTCTCTACTAGATTCCTCCGGTTGGATTGGCAATTGAAGCTTGGAGGTGGAGGTGGTTGTCAACTTGTTCCACACTGTAAAAGCGGAATCAAGATTAGAAACAAGCATAAGAAGTTCTTTGTTAAGCGTGCTTCTAATAGCCTCAAGGGCTTGAGCATTGGCCCCTATATGATTGCTATTATCAAGATAGTATTTCTTGGTAGCGGCAAGGAAAACATGCAAGCCTAGGGTTTGTAAATAGATGGACATCTTAGTCTTCCAAACAACAATGTTGGAAGCATCAAACATAGGTGGGGTCATGAAGTCCATGGGTGTGCAAACTAAATGTGTGCAAACAAATATATGCAAATGCAAATGGTAGATTAGCTAGCCAAGATCACACTCCTAGGTGGTTAAACCTAAGTATCAGGAGCGTAGGCTCTGATACCAATTGTAAATCACCTAGAGGGGGGGTGAATAGGTGATAGTGCTAATCTAGAAACTAAATGCGGAAGAATGTGGAAGCTAAAACAAATACGCACAAACACTTAATACAACCAACGAGTGTAGCCGAATTCCCCGTGAAGGGCTCTGAACTAACTCCGCTTGATTCCCCTAGATAAGGGTTGAGGTGCTATATGAAACTCTCGTGGTTAAGTATAAGTGAGGCACACAAACACAACCAAGCATATAATGGATAGACAATATGAAATAATGCAAGGCACACACAAGCAAATAAGATATGAATGAATGATGCTATGCACAACACAAATAAAGAGAGAGTTGAGAGTCAATGGATCAAACGTAAAGACAAAGATGTGTTTCGAGGTTCGAGCCCCTAACTCTACGTCCCCGCCTTTACCGAGAAGGATTTCCAATCCACTAAGGAGTACCGAACTCCTCTCTCAACCTTACAATGCCACCGAGGCAATACAACCACAATCCACCTCTACCGAAGAGGGATAAGGCCCGTAGCCACACAACCAAACTCCACCTCTCACAAAAGGGAGCAAACCACAATCTCAGCCACTACCAAAGAGTGAGCAAACACCAACCCAAATCAACCTCACCAAGAGGGATACAAGAAATCAAACGGTTTACAACAAGTGGTATATCTCAACCACAAACCACTTTCCTTTTTCCACAAAACAATGATCTTAATAGAATAGGATAGAAGATAAGCTCAAGTGTGGAAAACAAAGAGTTTGGAAAATAAAAACTCAAAGAAAAATACTTGGGAAAACTTTTTGTAAAAGATAGAAATGAAGAACAATACAAATCTCCCAATTTTTCTATTTTCTTTGATTTTTCCAAAAACTCTAAAACAAATAAGATGAATCCTTTTTGGCACAAAAACACTTTTAAAACTTGTTTAAAACGCTTGTATATGAGAGAAATTTTGGCTCTTAAAGTCTTAACCAAAATCCCAAAGAAATGGGGTTTATATAGGCCAAACCCTAAAACTAGCTGTTAGCTGATTTTTCAGCCAGCACGGCTGGCGGTCGACCGCCCGGTCGACCGCCAACAGTCATAATTATGACCGTTGGGGCATCCCGGTCGACCGCCCGGTCGACCGCAATTATACAGAGAGCAAAGCTCTCTTCACGGTCGACCGTCCGGTCGACCGTCCCAGTCCCTGGCCAGACGTGCACGGACCTGTGCACGTCGGTCGACCGGCTCTGGAATACGGTCGACCGTCTCGGTCGACCGCCAGCGCCTGGCAGCCAATTTTCTGGGTCAGAAAAACATGTTAAAAAATATTCTAATAAATCTTGTAAATCTACTAAAAATCCACAAAAATAGTTTCTAACAAAATGTATGATATATAAACATGTGATAAAAATTTCAACTCAAATATCAAACATTTTGAAATATTTTTGTGTCTTATCATTTTTACCAAAAACCAAAAACTGTATTTTATCAAACTTGGATTTTTCAATAGGAATTCTGATTTTTCCTAAAACTCATGAATAGGCATATCAAAATAAGTTTGTTTAAGATATGAAGCATGTATGTATATCGAACACATCTAATATACATAAAAACCATTTAAACTTGTTTTGATCTAAATTATTCATGAAAACCAATATCTATAAAACGTGTATGTTGTGCACTTGAGCATATCAACTATTCTAAGCTTTACAAATGGATCTAAACACACTAAACTAAAACTAGGATACCTAAGTCTTCTTGACGATCTTCATCTTCAAGTCGACCCGATCCAAAACGTGATCCACGAGCGAGACTCCAATGAGTGCAAGGTATGATCTTGATGCTCGGGCTCTGGAATCACCATGTGAAGGCTTCAAAACTCATCTTGTTGAAGCAATCACTGACTAATATCTTTATTAATGATCTGAAACTAAAATCACAAGATTATTAGTAAACATAACTACATGAGTTAATCATCATCAAAACTAGAGTGGAAGGCCTCTGGGCCAACAATATCAAGACTAATCTATTTTTACATAAGATCTAAACAAATAAACATCTAAACAAACCTAGACCAAAGTCTTCTTTTTGATCTTCATCTCCAAGACGACTCGATCCATACTTGATCCAAAGAGCTTGACTCCATCCGAGTGCTAGATGCGATCTTGACTCGCGAGCTCTTGAATCAACACGTATTAGCTTCAAAACTGGCTTTGAATCCTTTGTTGAAAGCACCTACTAAGATCTTCATCAATATCTGAAACTAGATAAACACAAGATCATTAGCAAACTAACCTTCATAAGTTAGTCATCATCAGAACTAGGGTGAAGAGCCACTGAGCAAACATAGATCTTTACAAACTCCACTCTTCCGGCTTCACTTCCGTAAGCTTCGACAAGCGAAAGAGTAGGAGGCATCTGTAGTGGTCAAAAATGGACATTTCATGAAGATGGTGACGCGTGTTGATGCAACTGAAAGCCTCCCTCTGAGAGTTCACAACTCCTGGTCCGTTCAAAGCCCTCCGCCACTCCATATTCTCTCGGAATTACTTCAGACCACACCAAAGTCAACTTTCATACTAAAAACTCTTCCACCTCAGAAGCTCCGTTGACTCAAGTCATCCCGGAGTAATCTCCAGCCCCGAAAACTATATCCCTCCGGAGCTATCTGCAATCTAAAGCTCCTGATTTCACTCCGGAAGTTCCCAGCAAAGGCCACCGAGATGTCCACCCGCAGTTACACCTCTCCTTTTTCTCTCATGTTTATAATGTGTAACGCTCCTCAGCGCGGGTGGTTATGGTTATTAGCGAGATTTTCTGCGTGCAATCCTAACAGTTCAGCGCCAATAATCACGATCGTTACAGCAAATCCATTCGTGAAGATCGTTCAGTTCCAGAGATCACATCCATACCATCTGCCTCCAAGCCAATAGCTCAGTACAAATAGACATTCTTCTCCAGCAAGAAGAGGAGGTCCCCTACCAATCGAGTTTATTGTCCCGTGACATACCAACAAATTCTCTGTATTTTTTATAACTTGAGAATCATAGTGGAATCGTTTACTCCTCCTCGTGATTTTTTTCCCGATTTGGGTTTTCACGTAAAAAAATCTTGTATGTCTCTTCATTTATGTGTCATGCATCATTTTTATTCACACACACTCTATTTCTCTACTCTCGCTTGTGGTGTGGATCGACCGTCCAATCGTTCGCGCCACCACAAGGTTAAAGGAAAAAACAAAACCCTAATATAAAAAGGAAAAAAAAAACTCTGTATATAGATAAAAGAATGCAAAGCTACAAGCTTTCTACTGTATATCTTATTTATCTCAAGTACTTAAGCTTTTCCTTGTGTATTCATTCATTCATTCATCTACCCTGAGATTCTTACTGCTGTATTCTTTATACGTTCCTTTCTCTTTTTTTCCTGCGCTAAAGAATTATGGAGTGCTTGCCATCCCTTCTGTTCCTGGCCCTCCTCCTGAAGTGAACATGGAGGTTGTTACATTGGAAGAATTCCGTACAACAGCATTTTGCCTGCTTTCCCTTGCTGGAATGTCTAGGTTTTGCCAGGTATTTGAACTCATAAGCTTTATTGGGATTCAGGGTTATATGTAGTGCTTTAAATCAGAATAGAATAACTTCGTCTTGCTTGTTACTCGTGATTCACGGGTTATGGTTCCACTTGGCATGCGTAATAATCTTCCACTTTCAATTTCACTGATTGGCTACACATTTTCTTCTCAATCTTCCTCATTCTCTGCGTGGAACTGTTAAAGAGCAAGCTAGTATCATGTGGAATCACGCCTCTAATCTTGATTGTTAAGTCTGGCGCCACTGTTGCCGCTGAGTTGAGATGGAAAACTGAGGAGCAAGTATAGTTTGTTTTCTCGGGATGAGATTGCAGCGCACAGGGAGCAGAGAATCATGAGCTGGCTCAGATTTTCGGCCTCCAGCGCAGCTCCCTGTTAAATGATGGTAAAATTGAGCAATTCCTTTCGAATGTCATTAATGACGTGGCAGCGTCGTAAGCATGAAAAAGGAGAAAAAGAAGAATGTTTGTGCTTTTCATGCCACTGGCTTTGCGTTTTGTATAAACATGACTTATAAATAAGTTGTTTGTTTGCTGTAATCATAGAAATTAGGCATTCATATACTTTTCATCTACTTGCGCTCATAGGAACAAACAAGGGCGTACATACCACCCAAGCGAACAATTAACACGTAAACAAGCTTACTTACTACATAACTCCCTCATCTCAAGTAGGGTAATGCTTAGCAGTTTCAATCGGGAGAAGAGAAAAGTGCAATGGGTTGTGGGTTTAAACTTTCAAACCCGAATCCAATTTTTATTGGGTTTAAGTTGTCAAACCCTATAACGAGCTGACCCACTTCGCTTGGATTCGACCCTACCCACCGTCAGTTTCAGAACTCGACCCGGTCCAGTTGGAACCTGACCCGCTAAGCCACCAGAGCTGACTTCTTCTGACGTCATCAGCTCAGACTGAGCGGACTACTAGCCGCCAAGCTGAAGGTGACATCATCGAGTCGATACTGACATCACCCTAAGTTGAGCTGACGTCATCGACTCCGTCTAAGCCGTATTGTACACATAGTAGCACATCTTTGATTCAAAGTCCGTTTCAGGCCCGTTTGGAGTTCCGTCTGAAGCGTTGGATCCGTGACTGAATCTTGGAGCCACTAGGAAAATTTTACAACTTTTGGGTAGCAAATCCTGTCCTACAAGCCGTTATTGGTGCCGGTATTGTTTCAAGACCGCGTTAGTGACTTTGAGCTCTCCGGTGTGCGTATTTCTTAGAAGGATTTTAGAGGTTTTTACGGTTGGGCGTAAACGGACTCACTCCTCGGGTGACTCCTAAATTGATCTGATTTGTAAATTGTTAATTTTCGATGATACAATGAGGTAATTGCGACAATACACTCTGAGATCACAAGAAAGTTGCACACTTGATGTATATGTCTTGATAGGGTTCTGAAGAGGAGTGCTTCCCTTACCGACGAGACGGACATCCCATGGGATCTTAGTATTGGTTCAATTTTCAGCAGGGATGAGTCACTTCTGCTTGCTGCCAGTGTCATGTTCAAGTTTTCGTCAACTGGTGCTGATCCATCACCGAAACTCGTTCCACCTCTACCACCTTGGTTCAGAAGTGGCATGCCCTCGATCTCCACCATGGCCCGATTGAGATGATTCGTGCGAGGTGACAGTTCCGTTCGACCCGATCATGCTTGCTATTTGCTATCACTACATTCAACATTCAACAAAGATGAATATTTTCAAGCCAGGGAGAATTGATAGGGACATTGATATTTTAGTAGTTTTTATTAGTTTCTTTAACTTTTTATTAGTTGTTTTTATTTTAGTTGTCTTTAGTTTAGTCCCACATCGGTTATAATGGGAAACTTTCACTTGGTGTAGGCCTATATAAGACCAAAACTAGCATTGTATTGGGTAGACTATGATGAATTGAATTAAACTCTCTTTCTTGAAGTATGGTGATTTGCTTTACAAATTTAATCTTTGCATGGTGATGTGTAGGGTAGGAGAGAGATTTTCTGGATTCTAAATCCCGAATCTATCCTTTTTCCTCCCTGTCTCGCATCATATGGAATAATTGTAAGCAAATTGTATAAAAAAATCATGATTTTACTGAAAAAACTCATGCCTGGCACGGGAAGCATATGAAGTCCTTGGTCCTTACCCGAACTTCGAAGTTTGAACATTTATTATCAGATTATTATTTTTATTTTTAAATGTTGAACCGGCGCTTATCAAATTCGGGCTTCAGGCCTGGTAGCCCATGTAGAACAAGCAATAGCCCATTAGGGTACCCCATTGGGTTGGGCGTCGGTCGGTCCGCAGTGCACATAGTGGTTATAAGAAAGCACCCCAAACACACGGGTCTGCCCCTACTTTACTGAAGAAAGGAGGAGGAGGAGAAAAAACATGGCATCGGCTTTGATGAGGGTGAGGACATCGCTTGCGATAGCTCGTGCCTCGTGCTCCACACGTGCCTTCGCCTCGGCCGCCGTCGGCAGCGACCTCGTCTCCGTGGCCCCCGACGTATCCCTGCAGAAGGCCCGCACGTGGGACGAAGGCGTCTCCTCCAAGTTCTCCACCACTCCGCTCAAAGACATCTTCCAGGTTTAGGTTTTTTTTTTTTTTTTTTTTTTCATTTTTCACATTTTCATTTCTTTTAATTAATAGGTAGATAGATTGATTGTTCAATCCCTCTTGATCTGTCACTTAGCTATTTTCAGGGGAAGAAGGTCGTCATCTTTGGGTTGCCTGTAAGTCCATTCATTTTTTCATATCTTTTCGATTCTTCCGGTTTGCTTTGATTTTGGGCGGTTATTTATTTATGTTTGCTTGGTATTAGGTTTTTGTTACCCCTTTCTGTTTGAATGATCAAAATTACCGTGAAAAAAAAATCTGAATTTGGAATTAAACAACACAAAACGTTCTGCCAATAGCTTCATTTCCTTACCATGATGATACATTTAGGAGAAAGATCCATTGTATTGATGGGAATAATTTCGTTTGGCTCATTGGGTTTTCGGGGGTTGTGGGGCAACTTTCGCGTAAAAATACATGAAGACTCTATTTTTGGGCAGCAGAATTGATAAACATGAAGAAGTAGTAGGAATTGTGTTATTGAACAAAGGGCCATAACTGGACTTCTAAAAGCAAATAAATTGAACGATAGACATGCTTGCTTTGCAGTTAATGTCTTTCTCCACCTTATAAATCTTTTTTGAGTTGAGATTTTTAATCGTAATAGCTGCCCGTCTGTTGTTTTAGAACTTTATAACCTGTACTTGTTATTTAGACCAAATCTGTCATGCGCCAGAATCTCTAAGATGACAGTTAAATAGCCAATTTCCTATCAAGGCTAATTGCGCTGATTGACATGTTCACACATACTCTCGAGTTTCTGTTTACTGGACTGTAGTGCAAGTTGTCTGTTTGTATCTTTTAGGCTTTGCTGCTTATACCTTTCCCTGGTTTATCTGTATTGGTCAGTTGCTGCTAACTGTATGCTTTGTTTCAACTATTGTACTTACTGAAGAAATAATAATGTTCTAATTCCCTCCAGGGAGCTTTCACTGGTGTGTGTTCAACACAACATGTTCCCAGCTACAAAAACAACATTGAGAAGTTTAAAGCTAAAGGCATTGATTCTGTGATTTGTGTCGCCGTCAATGATCCATATGTAATGAATGGATGGGCTGAAAAGCTGGAGGCAAAGGAAGTAGTGAGTACCTTCTCTTCTAAGTTCAACTTGTGATGTATGTGTATTTCTACTTTCATAGTATTATTATGTAATTTACTGATTTACATATCGCTAGATCATAATTCTTTACTGTGTTATATACTATCCATTTCAAGATTTACTCTAAACTTTACATAGTATCTTCTTCTTTATGGATGTGATTTGACTTCGTAGAAGCTTAATTTGTTACATTGGAAAACTGCTCCATTATATGCGTTGTATTTCAATTATGCATATCATGTGCATACATCTGGGTACGTAAATTAAAGTTTAGAACTGTTATAAACATATAGGAGTTTGAACTTGGAGATGACCCAAACTAGCATAACATCGAGGCGGACTGCTTGAGAAGGCAATTTCTTTGTAAACTGGCAGCTTATTTAAGATGAAATTTTTGGTTAGAAAAAATTGAATTGTGCTTTATTTGACAAGCATACATCTAGATCCTTGGAGTATCAGTTGCTTGATAAGAAATGTACAAAGTATAGGAAAACAAGAGTCTTCTGCCATCAGATACGAGTCAATATGACACAACGTGATCACATCTGAATTTTAGACACGACTATCATGTATAAAAGCAACTGTCAATTGTTCAGAAATCAGTTCTTTCATATGAAATTAAACTCGGGACACTTGTTTCCATGAAAGGAAGAATTCATTATCATAACCACCTAAGGCAAGCACATATGAAATTGAGTAGGAATTTATGAGAATGTTCCAGCTTAACCAGTTATTTAATAGAATATGTTTTTGCCTCCCTCGTTTTTCCGGAGATGTATAAGCATTGACCATCCTACCAGGCTGGTTTCTTGTAGCTTATCTTGTTCCACTGAGCTTACTTTTTAAATGACCTAGTTATGCTGTACCATTCTATGTCCCTTTCAGATTGAGTTTTATGGTGATTTTGATGGGAAATTCCACAAGAGCATGGAATTAGATTTAGATCTTTCTGGTGCATTGCTTGGACATCGTTCTCAAAGGTACATTCAGTGACAAATCATTTATCGTTTTTATATTGTGTTGTTCTTTTGCTTCTTTTCCTAGTTCAGTGTGTGTCATTTTTCCTTTACGGTGCATTGCTTGAAATAATTACGATAGGCAATATATATATTCTTCATAAATGCATACAAGTGTGTACAAGTATCAAACTAAAGCAATAGCATAAACTCGCAAGAGGGGAAGATTACTTTAGGTAGCATGTTTTTTTTCCTCTTGAATTTCTGGTTTGAAGTACCAAATTAGGGATAGTAAGTTATGCTATGTGTTTTTCGAAATCAGAATAGTTGATGTGTTTCTGCATCACCTTAACCTTTCCATTTGAACATTTATTGACCAATGTTAAAAATACAAGTCAATGAAATGTTGGAAATTTTGATAAAAAATAATCAAAACCCTCAAAGAACTTGCATCAGCATGAAACCTGGATAAATATTTCATCTGGTGTCAATTCTGACACAGAAATTTAATATTGGATTTTTTTTATTTATTTATTTATTTATTTCAATGGTGGTGACGGGTGGGTGTAGAGAGGCTGAGATAATTTTTCAGATGAATTTGCCACCTCTTAAGTATGGAACACGATGCTTTATTATTGAAGTATAGCCACACCGTGTCTGAACTGGGAGTTATTCTTGGACAAATCTATGCTCTTTTAACCTGTTTCATGTGGCCTATGGGATATTAGTATTTGATAAATTTAACAAGAGACAATTCTATCAACTTCTAGGAAAATATTGTGCTCGCTTGTTTAGATTTTTCTAGCAAAACAGATTCTTAAATTATCGACAATTGTTTTTCATGATAAAAGTTTTTTTTTTTAATTTTCATGTCAGTTTTGGCATTATGATGTTTTGCAATCAGACCGCATAAACCGTCATGTTTAATAGTGTTCATGGCTTGTTATTTTACAGGTGGTCGGCCTATGTTGTGGATGGAAAGATCCAGGTTCTTAATGTTGAGAAAGTGCCTTCAGAATTCAAGGTTTCTGGTGGAGAGGTGATCTTGGGCCAGATCTAATCTGATTTTCTCCGAGCGACTAGAAAACATCAGCTCACTCTTTTGTTATTTCTACATGGGGCTGCTGTTCCCCCCATAACAAGTTAATGGGATGTTGAAGGGCACTGAACTACGCTTGCAATAATTTCTGTTGCTTTAACTTATGTTAGAAATTCCATTTTTCCTGCCTCTTTTGTCAGCTGTGGTGCAGATTTTGTGCCTAAACTATTATCAGTCTCTGTTTTGCGTGGGTAGATCAATATTTAAGTTGAAGTTTTTAAGTGGTTGAATTGTCATCGCAAAGTTGGATTCTGGCATGAGAAAAAGTGACGATGGATTTCTTAAGTTAGTTAATTTATGGTTTTCAAGGATAATGAGTGATTTTTTCATGTTTGTCTTTGCCAGTTGGTGGGAATTTTGGTGCTTCTACAGACCTGAACAGTACATTCCAAAGTAGATCAACGCACTACAGTACATCTAGGTTTATTCTCTTTATATATGTATCTCACATGCACATAATGTGCTGGTCTCACATGCTACTGTGTTTCATAGCAGTGCCAATTCTCATATTATATTGAGGAGGTAATTGTACATGTGAGGATTAACAGCAGAGGTTGCTCGATACCCTTCGCGACCAACTGTTGTTGCTAGTTGCTGGCTTTCTATTATACCTTTCGCGACCATCTGTTGTTGCACTTGATTTTCTGTTATATCATGTGCGGCCATCTGTCGTTGCAGCTTCTAAGTTTCTGCTATTATACCTTCCACGACTGTCTACTGTTGCACCGACTTGTTTTTCCGTTGTATCCTCCTCGCCCATCTCTGATTATCTCTACAAATTTCCTCTTATTATACCCTCCGCGACCATTTGTTGTTGCACTTGTTGATTTTCTATTATATCCTCCACGGCCACCTGTCGTTGCATCTGCTGAGCTTCTATTATTATACCTTCTATGGCCATCTATTGTTGCACAGGTTATTTTTCTATTATATCCTCCTCGTACATCTGTTATTGCCTTGGCTAATTTCCTCTTATTATACTCTCCTCGACCATCTCTTGTTGCACTTGTTGATTTTCTATTATATCTTCTGTGACTATCTGTAGTTGCATCTGTTGAGTTTCTATTATTATACACTTTATGGCCATCTGTTGTTGCCCATGTAGTTTTTCCATTATATCCTCCTTGTACATCTGTTATTGTCTTGGCTAATTTCCTCTTATTATATCCTCCGCGACCCCATCTGTTGTTGCACTTGTTGATTTTCTATTATATCCTCCGCGATCATCTGTCGTGCATCTGCTGAGTTTCTATTATTATACCCTCTATGGTCATCTGTTGTTGCTCATGTTGTTTTTACATTATATCCTCCTCGTACATCTGTTATTGCCTTGGCTAATTTCCTCTTATTATACCCTTCGTGATCATCTGTTTTTGCACTTGTTGATTTTCTATTATATCCTCCGCGACCATCTGTTGTTGCATCTGTTGAGTTTCTATTATTATACCCTCCGCGAACATTTGATGTTGCGCCTGTTGATTTTCTTTTATACTCTCCCTGACCATCTGTTGTTGTTGATTTTCAAGGAAACATGAAAACAGGTTACATGGATTATGCACGCATGCAGAGTGATAAAATGAGCTAAAAAAACAAACAAACAAACACTCGAGTGTTCATCGTTACTGAACAATCCCGATGGATGAGAGCTCTCTCACCATGCCCTGTGCTGTGAGCGAGCCCATAATGATAAAGAGGAGAGAAGAGTGAAGCCTTGGGAACCATTGTGACTGAGCACAAGGAAGCTTTCTGTCTGTTTTCTCGTTTTCTAGCCATGTTTCATGGTGATGAAAAAGATGACATCAATACAATACAATCTGTGTTTACAAGTAACGGAACAGTTTGAGATCTAGGATTGTCCATTTTATATATTGGATTTTCTCCAGCAACCAATTCATGGATGGATAAGTCTCATGCATAGAATTGGTGAAAAGCATTTTCTATTATACTTTTTTGGCTCCACAACTGTTTGCAAGCGTGACTTGTTGTGGAGATGTGGATATGCTGTACCTTTCAGACTGAGATTTGATGCATGGGAGCTTCCACAAGATTAGGACTTAGATCTGAATCTTTCTACTGCATTGTTTGCATGGATTTCGTCTCAGGATTAGGTCCATTTTGTGACAAATTCAATTTTCATTTCTCTATTGTGTGTTGTTCTTTGATTCTTTTCCTAGTTCAATCAATGTGTATTCTTGACATTGGGTTTGACATTTGTCTTGATCCCCTTTGTACTGGCAATGCCATATTGCATGTCATTATTGTCTATACGGCAACACACCCACAATCTCTCTCCATAGTCACATGATTAATTATGGGAGAAAAATCAACCATATTATGATATTGTTCCACTTCTTTCTGGTTTTCTAGTGAAATTTTTATAATTAAATATTTGATGAAAATCTGGAATAAAGATTTAATAATATATATGATATTAGATTGAAAGTTCCAGTATTCAGGAGTTGTACAGCTAGGATCGAAGAAGGTGAAAATCAGACTATGATTGAAATAATTACAATATGCAACAACTAGATAATAAATGTTTTGCACACTATTACTGTAGTAACGACTGTAGCATATTCCCTTCCCAATTAGTCCATTAGATCTCAGACCAATAAACTTTTCTATAATTTTCTTTGCCAATGAAAAAAATTTACATCTCAGACTGACATATTTCTGTCCTTCAACTTTAGTTGTGCAAATATTCACATCCATCTATTCTAACCTCAGCGACCAGAGGCGGGGGGAGGAGGACAAAATAGGTTTCTCAGAAGGCAAAAGACTCTAATAACAGCTCCTCCTACTCAAACATCAACTCATCTTCAAACCTCTGCAACACAAACCGTTCCTTGTGGGTGGTGAGGCTTGTGACACTGCACTTGTTGGAGAATGGCATCCATCCCGTTCTCTCAGCACGGTGGAGATAGTCGATTGCAGTCCTTGGAAGATCAAAATTATATACATGGGTTCTCCGGTAGATCAAAACCTCCGCTTGCCAAGTCTGTCGCCACTAGAAGGCAGCCTCCTTGTGTCACGTCCTGTATGTAGGATTTTAAAAACTCAGTAAATAAGAATGTGTGCTATGTGTGACAATAATGTGATGAGTTTATTGACCAAGAATTATTTCAGAAGATACCATTTTGAACTGACTTGAGTAATAGCTGTGCCACCCAAAATTGTTTTCCAAGAACAATTCGACAATATCCACACTATTTCAAACTTGAACTACACTTTTTAATGGAAAAAAGTGCTTTACATTCATTTGGTTTTCCTTGAACAGAACTTATAGAGTGAGGTTGCTCGTGCGTTGAAATTCATGTTTTCTTCAAGGACCTCGAGGCCACCTCTACGAGACATTCTCAGATGTTCGATGACAAGAGTCGTTGAAGGAGGCTTCTCAGCCTTTTTAGATTTCTCTGACTACCAGCAACAAATAAACAAATTATCTGTTAGTGTAATCACTAGCACACTGTAAAAAGTGACAAAAAGTTGGGGCACAAGCCGGTTCACTAATGAAAATTATCCCTGATTTAGGTGTTTGATTTAGGATCAATCTGACAACTAATCAATGTCACCGATCTAATTGGCCAGATCAGTAAATATCAGGTAGACCGTTCAATAGAACGTTCCTTAATTACAGAACTAACTTTCAATTACCTTTCTTAGTTAAACACCAATTAAACTGGCATAAGTCAGTCTCAATATACTGAATATCAGTATAACCACTGTATAAAGAAAATTAATTCACTTATACAGTACTTGGAGTGAGGTACGCTTATAGCAAATCTCCTTAAGACAATTACGTCCCCCGTTACGATGCTAACAGGTTACTGGACGCTGGTCTCCCAAGATACAATACTCATTTACGGTATTTGAATAACACTATCAAATCACCGTACGATCGAACCATAGTTAACTAGTACCTTCATAGGATTATCAAAGCAGAGGACCAAGACAAATTTCAAGGAAAATATTTGTCTTTACTTTATAGGAACATCCACTTTATAGAAAGAGAGAGAGAGAGAAGAATATTCTTCTTTGAAAGTCACAAATTCAGACAACAATTCTATTAAAGAATCTTTTGAATTTTTTGAGCCTTCTTTCAGAAGGAATCTTTAGAATCTGAGTTACTTCTTCTTCACTTTCACTTCGAAATCTGGAATTCGAATTGCAGACTTCACTTCAGAATACAGAAGAAGGAAGAGGGAAAGCTTTTTCGCTGTACTGCTCTGTGTTCTATATGTTCTAAAATGGGAGAAAAGGAGCGCTATTTATAGCGCTCCGGGAGGGGCAAATCTGTCCGAACGGTTGTAACAGTTCGTTCTAGACAGAAACCGCACAACTATTGTAACGGTTCGCGGCGGTTTCCTATCAACCGTTGCGCCAGCGGCCACGACACGCGCGTATGAGCATGATTTCCCCCTAATCGTGCGCGAAAACTCTAAGTACCTAAAGGGCACATCCTTTGTTCACATTTTTCTCTATTTAAACATTTTAAACTTCCATCTCATGGTCAATTTGGGACTAAATGCTTTTAGCTACTTTTAGTCCCCTTTTTACTTTTGAATTACGCAAACTTTAGACTTGAATATCTCATTCATTGGAAATCGGAATTGAACATGTGAATATACCACATTCATCCCCAATGGAAGGAGAACACACTCCAACCATTATCCAATTGATTCTATCAACGGATCTCGTTGTAATTCAACTCAAAGATTCACATTTAATTCTTCATATTTTTCAATAATCCCCCACAATGAATTGAGATTCAAGAAATTGTCACACAAAGAGACTGATTCTATAGTGAAATGTAATTTAGAAAAAAACTGCATCAGGATAGGTGAACTAGGTCTTGAACCTTCCATAGCGAAAGTTTTATCGGACTTACTGGCTAATCAGTGAACTTAGTCTTGAACTGTTAGCCGTTAGTGTAAGCCAAGTCAACAAGTTTCACACAGTAACTTTCCAAATCAACTTTGGTTCTCGATTGTGTCCATTTTGGCCATGGATATTCTTAGTTTCAGAGAGTATCTTTAGGAAATAATAGCCTCCATAGAAATTCTCAAAGAGCTGACCCAGCTCTATACTCACATAGGTGATCGTCCTATTAAGAGTAGTCTACTCTACTCTACTCCACTTGTTTTAATAACAAGCTATAGGTATCATTAAGAGTGTTAAGCTTATCCTTAATCTACTTGTAGAAAGCACTTGTGTGCACCTTAGGAATACATTGGAGTCAAGCTTTAAGTGCTTACTTGCTGAGTCAATCGTAACTAGTTTTTTCTCTTGAACTTAGTCCGTGGGATCTCCAGTCGCTAAGTGAGGTTTCTATTAAGCTGACTCGGTAAGGTTATGTTGGCCCAATGGCCTTCCACTCTAGTTTTGATGATGATCAACACTCATATAGTTATGTTCACTAATATTTTTGTGTTTCTAAGTTTCAGATCATTAACAGGATATTAGTTGGTGATTAGCTTCAACAAGATGATTAGAAGCTATTCATGATGATTCCGGTGCCAAAGCTTAAAGATCATACCTTTGCACTTGGAGAATCACGGAGTTTTGGAGCAAGTCTACTTGAAGATGAAGATCGTCAAGAAGACTTAGGTATCCTAGTTTAGATAGAGTTTTAGATCCATTTGTAAAGCTTAGTTTAGTTGATATGCTCAAGTGAACACAAAACACACACGTTTCATGATTTGATTTTTGGTTTTCATGAATAATAGATCAAAACAAGTTTACCTTATACTTATGTATATTAGATATGGTCTAGATATACATACATGCTTTAAACTTGCTAGACAAACTTATTTTGACTATCCTATTCATGTTTTGGAAAAATCAAGTTTGACAAAATACAAGGTTTTGTTTTTGATAAAATTTGCAAGACTCAAAAATGAATTGATATGTTGATATATTGTCTTGAAATTTTTATCACATGTTTATGTTTCAACATAAAATGATAAAACAAGTTTTATGGAATTTTCAGAAATGATAAAAGGTTTTTATAAAATATTTTTTCAAAATTTTCTGACCTTATTTTGTGCTGACAGGCTGGTCGGTCGACCGTGACGGTCGACCGCACCAAGGGCCGGTCGACCGTTGCGGTCGACCGACGTGCACAGACGTGCACGTCTGTTAGGCACAGACACGGTCGACCGGGACGGTCGACCGAGTTGAGAGCTCTGCTCTCGGGTTTTATCGGTCGACCGGGCCGGTCGACCGCAGTTGCCCAACGGTCATAATTCTGACCGTTGGCGGTCGACCGGACCGGTCGACCGGCAGTCTGTCAGACTGCCAACTCAGCCTAACGGCTAGTTTTGTTTAGGGGCTATATAAACCCCATCTCTTTGGGGATTTTAGCCAAGTTTTTCAAGAGAAAAATTTTCAGTTTTCTGAAGTGTTTAAAAGAGTTTTCAAAAGAGTTTTAAGTGCAAAAACTTCTCATCTTTATTGTTTTAGGGTTTTTGAAAAATCAAAGAAAAATAGGTTTTTGGGATTTTTGCTTAGATCTTCAATTCTATCATATTGCAAGTATTTTCTCAAAGATTTTTCTTTGTTGCTTGTTTCCAAAAACACTTGTTTCCACACTTGAGCTATCTTCTATCCTAAACTATTAGGATCTTATTTTTGTGGAAAAAGATAAGAGAAAAAGAAAGAGAAGTGTTTGAGGTTGTTTGTTGTAAACCTCATTGTTGTAAACACCCTTATACTTGTGAATCCCTCTTCGGTAGAGGTGATCGGGTGATTGTGTTGTGGATCCCTCTTAGGTAGAGGTGATAGTGTTTGGTTGTGAGCCTCTTCGGTAGAGGTGTGTGGATTGGTTGTTGTATTGGCTACGGGCCTTGCCCCTCGGTTGTGAGATGGTTGTTTGAGAGAGGAGTTTGGTACTCCTAGAGTTGTAAGAAATCCTCTTTGGTAGAGGTTCCCTCGGTGGGAGTTGAGATAGTGAAAATCCTACACGGTGGTGTAGGCGGGGATGTAGAGCAAGGTGCTCGAACCTCGAAACAAATCTTGGTGTTTGCGTTTTGATCCATTGTCTCTCTAACTCTCTCTCTCTTTACATTTGTGCAAAGCATCATTTCATATAAGCATCATACTTTCGTAGCATTCATATTATATACATTGCTTGTGTTGCCTTGCATCTTTCATATTGTAATTTATCCTTGATTGCTTGGCTTGATTGTGTGTGCACATATTTCTTATTGCTTGGATTGCTTGTGTGTGTGTGCCTAACTTGTACTCATCCAACAAGAGCTTCACATAGCGCCTCAACCCATTTCAAGGGGAATCAAGGGGAGTTAGTCCAGAGCCTCGCAAGGGGAATTCGGCTACACTTGTTGTATTGTATTAGTTTGTGCATAATTTGCATTAGCTTCCGCATTTAGCGCACTTAGTTTGCATTAAGTTTCTTAGATTAGCACTTACACCTATTCACCCCCCCTCTAGGTGTTTTTCAATTGGTATCAGAGCTAGTGCTCCTGATACTTAGGCTTAACATCCTAGGAGTGATCCATTTGCTTGCTAATCTCATTTGCATTTGTTTGTTTGCACATTCATATATAGTTTACCATGGACTTCATGACCCCTCCTAGCTTTAACCCTTCCAACATTGATGTTTGGAAGTATAGGATGTCCATGTACCTAAAGACCCTAGGTTTGCATGTTTTCCTTGCGGCCACCAAGAGATGTTATCTTGGTGATTGCAATCATATAGGGGCCAATGCACAAGCCCTAGAGGCCATTAGAAGCACTCTTCCTAAAGATTATCTCTTATGTGTTTCTAACTTTGATTCCGCCTTTGCAGTGTGGAACAAATTGACAACCACCACCACCTCGGAGCTTCAAGTTCAAATTCAAGAAGAGGAATCTAGTGGAGAATCCGAACCACAACAATGCTACATGGTCCAAGGGAATGACTCCCTTGAGGTACAATCGGAAACTCAACTAGATAGTAATGATTGTGCTAGTTCTTCAAATGATTTTGTTGATCCCCATGCTTTAAATGAAGAACTATCTATTGTTTGTGAAAAACTAATAGAAAAATATAACTTGTTGAAAAAGAAGAGTCTAGGCATTAATAATGAAAATAAAAATTTGATTGCTAGACTTGATGTTGTTTTGCAAGAGAAAGAGGAGATTGCTAATGAAAGGGATTCATTAAAATCTCAACTTGGTCTTGCACTTAAAGAAAATGAGTTTTTGAAAAATAAAAATGATTGCCATGTTCTTTTGAAGAAAAATGAAAACTTGTCTTCAAAAATTGATTTTATTTTAAAAGAGAATGTTGATTTGAAAAATAAAATTATTTCTATTTCAAATGATTTAGATGTGTGTTTAAAGAAAAACATTGTTTTGCAAAATAAGATGGATGCACATGTTTGCCATGCTAGTGTAGCTTCTTCATCTAGTCTACCTAATGCATGTACCTCTTCTTCTAGGATCAATGATGATATTTGTATGTTAAAGAAGAGAGTAGATTGTTTGGGCTCCACTATGAGCCAATGTGCCATGAACCACTTACGGTTGGAAACCTTGGTTCGAAAGAAACAAGTTCCATCTTTTATGCATGCACACCCATCACGGCATACACATGCTTCACACGGACACCATCAACACAAGTATGCTCATGTGTACACATGTACACATTGTGGCCGAAAAGGCCATCTTGCTAAATTTTGTTATGATCGTTTACATGTTGAAAATTTAGCCAAGAAGTTTGTTTGGGTTAGAGAAGGTACTAACCCCCATGGACCCAATAAGAGATGGGTACCAAAGACCACCCCTCCTATTGTTTTTGATGTAGGTGTGGGCTCTCACATGACGTGAGAGTGATGACACCTTGGAGTGGATGCGTTCCGTACTTAAAGGAAATCAATTGGATGCATCACTTTCAAGGGAAGGTCTGGTGGAGATGACCACCATGTGTTGGAGACTAGAGCGGTGCCCTCCTTAGTTTTGGTATCGAATCTCTAACTCCTTATTTATTATTAGCATGTTTTGATGTTTTATAACATGTTTTATTGTCTATGGATTAGTATGTAAATACCATGTTTATTAGATCCTTGACATACATGTATAGTATTTGAGACACACATGCTTATATGAATCCATAATTAGTGTTCTCACTTTAGTTTAAGCTATAATGTACATCATGAATCTAATACATGTGAATTTACATAATAATCATGTTTTAGTTTTATCTTGATGATTTTTGTATTTGTTTTGATGCTTCTTGTTAAGATTACTTGTTTAGATGTTAGCTTTCATTAAGACTAGGAATTATACTTGTACATATAGTGGGGCCACAAATAAATCTATATATGTTTGGGCTTGATTGCTTATTTGAACCCATTAGATGTGCTAGTATAGTCTAGTTTTGATGATCCATACATTTTAGACTTGTACTCATATTTTTGGATTTATGATTATGAGTTTTCACTTCATGTATATGTTTGTATTGCCAAACTTTAAGATATACATGTATACCCCTTGAGTCATTTGCCTTTCATGCAAATCTATATTATGGACTCAAATTGTGTTTAGGGATATGTATGTATACTTCCTGTGTTGACAATTCATACATATACCTTGAAAAGAAAATTGCCTTGATGAAAATCTAGCTTATCATGATTTTCATGTTTTTCATGTGTTCAATATTTAACTTCATGTATATGTCTATCTTATCCAAACTATTGACTATACATGAGTATCCCTTTTGAGCCACGTGCCTTCATGCATATATTTTGTGGACTCGTTATGTTTTGAATATGTATGTATACTTTAGTTTGTATTAGACATACATATGCCTTGAAGATTAGATAGTTTTGATGATTTTCATGTTTTAAAGAATAATTGAGCTTATTGCCTAATTTTCATATTTATGATCTTCATATTTTATTTGTACACTCACATCTATTACTTGCTCATGTTTTGTTTTCATGAGTCTTATTTATGCCTAATTGAACTTGAGTGTTTGATATGATGTGAATTTCATGTTTATGAAAAATAATTTTGTTTTATTCCTTACTTGAAGGATTTCGTGCTAGTTAACAAGTTTTCCATTTAACTAGTTGCGGTGTTCTTCACTTTGGTAGTGATTTTCAAACAAAACTACATTTTCAAATCTATCCTTGAAGACCCCTACCTTCCAAGGGCGGTAGGATAGGAGATCATGTTCATGTATGCCCTAAATTGAAAATCTTTAAAACTTGAATTATGATTGGGTGGTAGAGAATATGATGTATACACTTGAACTTATTGTTATGTCAATTGGTATCATTGAACTCTTTCAATTGGTATCATTTTGATCTTCTTGTATACTCATATATGTTTTGTATGTATGTATGCTTTAAATTTCAAGTATATCAATTTCTATTGGTATCTATTTTTCATACATATATATGTTTGTGTTTATGCTAGTGCTTGAGTTTCAATTTTGTTTAAATTGATTACTTTTAAATTGTTATCAAGACTATGCATGACTTTAGTTTGTATTTCATAAAGGGGGAGAAAATTTGATTTTGTATTTCAATTGGTAATTGTACTCTCACTCTTTATGATTAAAAGTTGATATTTTAAACATATGATATCAACATCAAATTATATGTTTTTTTTTAAAATGAACAATTCTTACAATTGGTATCTCATATGTTGTTTAAAGAATATATTCAAAGTTTTGATTTGTATTTCCTATATGCAAGGAGAGCTTAACATCTCTCTTACATATAGATTCATGTTGAGTATATTATAAATTGAGGAGCTTGACAACTCTTCTTTATATGATATACGTGTGTAGGGGGAGCTTCACATCTCCTCTTATGCATTACATAATATGTGTTATGTGAATTGGGGCTTGTCATCCTTTCTTCATGTAATGCATATGTGTAGGGAAGCTAACTTAGCGTCTTCCTCTTCATGAATGTATATAGCATATAACATATATTGATCCTTATTTATTGGTATCATGATACTTCATTGACATATTTTTTTAATTGATATCATGTTTGTAGTCACCCCTTATTGACTTTGTTTTTTGTTTTAGACAAAAAGGGGGAGAACATTGTTTGCATTGTTTTGATTGACAAAAAGGGGGAGAAAGATTTTTTACCCCTCATTTTATCTATGGTTTTGATTGTTTACCCCTTTGTTGATGATTGACAAAAAGGGGAGAAGTATTTGAGTTTTATATGCATATATTATGTTTTAATATTATGTTTTAATCTCAAGAATATTAAGTTTAATTGATATATAGAGTTTGCTTTGTAATTGGTATCTAGAGCTTATTTTGTTTTGAATATTCCATTTGATATCTAGAACCATTTATTGTTTATGCATATGCATGTTTCATGTTTAATATTCATTGCATATATTTATTGTTTATCCCTATGCATGAGTTAAGGGGGAGCTTCTTTGAAGCTTAACTTTAATCCATGCATATATAACTCCATGAGTTTTGTCATCATCAAAAAGGGGGAGATTGTTGGCCCAATGGCCTTCCACTCTAGTTTTGATGATGATCAACACTCATGTAGTTATGTTCACTAATATTCTTGTGTTTCTAAGTTTCAGATCATTAAGAGGATAGTAGTTGGTGATTAGCTTCAACAAGATGATTAGAAGCTATTCATGATGATTCCGGTGCCAAAGCTTAAAGATCATACCTTTGCACTTGGAGAATCACGGAGTTTTGGAGCAAGTCTACTTGAAGATGAAGATCGTCAAGAAGACTTAGGTATCCTAGTTTAGATAGAGTTTTAGATCCATTTGTAAAGCTTAGTTTAGTTGATATGCTCAAGTGAACACAAAACACACACGTTTCATGATTTGGTTTTTGGTTTTCATGAATAATAGATCAAAACAAGTTTACCTTATACTTATGTATATTAGATATGGTCTAGATATACATACATGCTTTAAACTTGCTAGACAAACTTATTTTGACTATCCTATTCATGTTTTGGAAAAATCAAGTTTGACAAAATACAAGGTTTTATTTTTGATAAAATTTGTAAGACTCAAAAATGAATTGATATGTTGATATATTGTCTTGAAATTTTTATCACATGTTTATGTTTCAACATAAAATGATAAAATAAGTTTTATGGAATTTTCAGAAATGATAAAAGGTTTTTATAAAATATTTTTCCAAAATTTTCTGACCTTGTTTTGTGCTGACAGGCTGGTCGGTCGACCGTGACGGTCGACCGCACCAAGGGCCGGTCGACCGTTGCGGTCGACCGACGTGCACAGACGTGCACGTCTGTTAGGCACAGACACGGTCGACCGGGACGGTCGACCGAGTTGAGAGCTCTGCTCTCGGGTTTTACCGGTCGACCGGGCCGGTCGACCGCAGTTGCCCAACGGTCATAATTCTGACCGTTGGCGGTCGACCGGACCGGTCGACCGGCAGTCTGTCAGACTGCCAACTCAGCCTAACGGCTAGTTTTGTTTAGGGGCTATATAAACCCCATCTCTTTGGGGATTTTAGCCAAGTTTTTCAAGAGAAAAATTTTCAGTTTTCTGAAGTGTTTAAAAGAGTTTTCAAAAGAGTTTTAAGTGCAAAAACTTCTCATCTTTATTGTTTTAGGGTTTTTGAAAAATCAAAGAAAAATAGGTTTTTGGGATTTTTGCTTAGATCTTCAATTCTATCATATTGCAAGTATTTTCCCAAAGATTTTTCTTTGTTGCTTGTTTTCAAAAACACTTGTTTCCACACTTGAGCTATCTTCTATCCTAAACTATTAGGATCTTGTTTTTGTGGAAAAAGATAAGAGAAAAAGAAAGAGAAGTGTTTGAGGTTGTTTGTTGTAAACCTCATTGTTGTAAACACCCTTATACTTGTGAATCCCTCTTCGGTAGAGGTGATCGGGTGATTGTGTTGTGGATCCCTCTTAGGTAGAGGTGACAGTGTTTGGTTGTGAGCCTCTTCGGTAGAGGTGTGTGGATTGGTTGTTGTATTGGCTACGGGCCTTGCCCCTCGGTTGTGAGGTGGTTGTTTGAGAGAGGAGTTTGGTACTCCTAGAGTTGTAAGAAATCCTCTTTGGTAGAGGTTCCCTCGGTGGGAGTTGAGATAGTGGAAATCCTACACGGTGGTGTAGGCGGGGATGTAGAGCAAGGTGCTCGAACCTCGAAACAAATCTTGGTGTTTGCGTTTTGATCCATTGTCTCTCTAACTCTCTCTCTTTACATTTGTGCAAAGCATCATTTCATACAAGCATCATACTTTCGTAGCATTCATATTATATACATTGCTTGTGTTGCCTTGCATCTTTCATATTGTAATTTATCCTTGATTGCTTGGCTTGATTGTGTGTGCACATATTTCTTATTGCTTGGATTGCTTGTGTGTGTGTGCCTAACTTGTACTCATCCAACAAGAGCTTCACATAGCGCCTCAACCCATTTCAAGGGGAATCAAGGGGAGTTAGTTCAGAGCCTCGCAAGGGGAATTCGGCTACACTTGTTGTATTGTATTAGTTTGTGCATAATTTGCATTAGCTTCCGCATTTAGCACACTTAGTTTGCATTAAGTTTCTTAGATTAGCACTTACACCTATTCACCCCCCCTCTAGGTGTTTTTCAGGTTAGGCTTTTATACCCATTCCCCTCGATGCATAGTTTATACGCTCTCTACTTAAACCTTTGGTAAACGGATCCGCTAAATTATCTTTTGACGAGATAAAGTCAATAGAGATAATTCCATTTGAGAGCAACTACTTAACGGTATTATGTCTACGACGAATATGTCTAGACTTACCGTTATATATAAAATTTTGTGCCCTAGATATAGCTGCTTGATTATCGCAGTGAGTGCATATAGCGGGCACTGGTTTTGGCTATAATGATATATCTTCTAAAAATTGTCGAAGCCATTTTGTTTCTTCTCCGGCCTTATCTAAGGCTATGAATTCTGATTCCATAGTGGAACGGGCAATACATGTTTGTTTGGAAGATTCTAAGATATCGCTGCTCCTCCTAGAGTAAATACGTATCCACTAGTTGATTTTGATTCCTCAGAATCTGCAATCCAATTAGCATCATTGTATCCTTCAAGTACAGGTGGATACTATCCATATCTCAAGGTATATTTCTTGATATGTGATATGTAACCTAATACTCGTAGTAGAGCCCAATGATCATCACTAGGGTTACTAGTGTATCTGCTTAACTTGCTTACAACGTAAGCAATATCGGGTTTAGTGCAATTCATTAAATACATTAAACTTTCGATAATCTGAGAATACTCCAACAGGCGTACTCCAATTCTAGCATTCTTACGAAGGTGGATGTGTGGAAGAAAAGGATTTGTATTTTTCTTTATCCCATAATCCTTGAATCTTTCTATCATTTTATCCACGTAGTGAGATTAAGATAGATTGATTCCATCTGGTGTTTTTGTAATTTTAATTCCTAAAATTACATCAGTAACCCTCAGATCCTTCATGTCAAAACTGTTGGATAACATTCTTTTAATGGACTTAATAATTTCAATATTAGTTCCAAGTATCAACATGTCGTCTACATAAAAACAAACAATGATACATGTATTTTCAACTGTTTTAGTGTAAACACACTTATCGCATTCATTGAAAGTGAATCCATCTTTGATCATGACACTATCGAATTTCTCATGCCATTGTTTTGGAGCCTGCTTTAGACCTTATAAGGATTTTATCAATTTACACACTTTGTGTTCTTGGCCCTTGACTATAAATCCTTTAGGTTGCTCCATATATATTTCTTCATTTAATTCACTGTTTAAGAACGCAGTCTTGACATTCATTTAATGGATATCTAAGTTATGCAATACTGCAACTGAAATTAACATCCGAATGAAGGTTATTCTTGTTACTGTAAATAAGTATCGAAGTAGTCAAGTCCTTCCTTTTGTCATAGCCCTTGGCTACTAATCTAACCTTGTACTTATCGATAGATCCATCAGATTTTAATTTTCTTTTGAAAATCCACTTACACCCAATTGGTTTACTGCCAGAAGGCAAGTTTGTTAATTCTCAAGTATGATTACTTAGTATGGATTCTATTTCGCTATTTATATCTTCTTTCCACATGTGTGCTTCTAGGGTAGACATGACCTCTTTAAATGTTTGAGACTCGCTTTCAATAGCATATGTTATGAAATCTGGACCAAAAATTTTTGAGATTCTAGATCTCTGACTTCTTCTTGGTTCAATTTTCGGATTAACAGTCGGATCCTCGAGGCTTTCGTTCATAAACGCCATCTCATGTGTTCTTTTCCCAGAAGTCTTATCTGTTTCCCGTTTGCATGGAAAGATATCTTCAAAAAACACAGCATCTCTAGATTCGATAACCATGTTTACATGAATATTCAGTATTTCTGATTTATGAATCAGAAATCTGTAGGCACTACTATTCAAGGCATAGCCTATGAATATGCAATCAATAGTTCTTTCTCCCAACTTAGTCTTTTAGGTAATGGTGCTAGTACCTTTGCAAGGCACCCCCACATTTTGAGATAATGGTAAGAAGGTGTCCTTCCATACCATAACTCAAATGGTGTAAGACCAAGTTTCTTGTGGGACACTCTATTTAGAATATAATTTGCAGTTAACAGATTTTCTCTCCACAGATTTTGCGGAGCTCCAGAACTTACGAGCATGAAATTGACCATCTCTTTCAAAGTTTTATTCTTCTGTTCAGCAATTCCATTTTGCTGAGGAGTATATAGTGCTGTAGTTTGATGAATTATATCAAATTTAGCACATAACTCACTAAAATCATTTGATTCATATTCTCCGCCTCGATCAGATTTTAGAATCTTGATATTCTTGTAGAGTTGATTCTCAACTTCGGCTTTATATGCTATAAACATATTCATTGCTTCATCCTTACTGTTTAGAAGATACACATAACGGTATCTTGTACAGTTATCAATAAAGTAATAAAATACTTTTTCATGCCTCTAGTTGGCGTAAACTTCAAGTCACACAAATCGCTATGAATTAACCTTAAAGATTTTGTATTTCGATTAATTGAGTGAAATGAATTTTTCGCGAACTTGACCTCAACACAAATCTCACACTTGCAAATTTCTTTCAAGTTGAGTTTAAGAATATATCCTAAATTAGACAAGTTTTTTAAAGACTTGTAATTTACATACCCTAATCTAGCATGCTATAAAATAGGAGACTCAAGCAAATAAACAGAAAACTTTTCTTTATTTATAAGCTTAGGGTACAAATACACAGATTTTTTGTCCACAACTGTCACATTGGCCTTAAAAAGGCCATCAACAAGATAACTTTTACCCACATATATCCCACCCTTAGTAAGTACAAATTTATCTGATTCGAAAATCATTCTAAATCCTTTCTTACTAAGTATTGATTCAGAGATCAGATTCTTACGGATATCTGGGACATATAGCACATCATTCAGAGTAAGATCTTTTCCAGATGTCCACTTCAGGATGACCTTTCCTTTTCTTTCAACGTTGGAGACTACTGAGTTTCTCATGAAGAGTTGCTCATATTGCTCTAGTTTTTGATATTCAGAGAATAATTTCTCAGAGCAGATGTGCCGAGTAGTCTTGGTGTTTACCCAACAATCCTTATTATTGGTCATCAGATTCACTTTTGACACCACAGCTGAAAGGCTTGACGCATGGTCGGTCAGGTTTTCTATGGATGGTTCTTCTTATTTTTTTGAGATGGCTACGATATTCATTCGCCTTATACCACTCTTTGTTGCAAATGTAGTAAGTTCCCTTAAAGCGCATGTTCTTGCCTTCTTGGACCTTGCCTTTGTACCCTTAGGCAGTCTTCTTCTGCTTTAAACCTTTGAAAGTAGACGCTTTCCACTTTGAGTCTTCAATCACATTGGCCTTGGTTTCATAGGAGTTCTTATTGCTCCTTTTTTTGAACTTTCGATTGTCCTCTTCAATTCGAAACCTCACAATGAGATCTTCCAACTTCAGCTCCTTACGCTTGTGGTTCAGATAGTTCTTGAAATCTTTTCACGCAGGTGGAAGTTTCTCCGCAATAGTAGCAACCTGAAAAGTTTCAGGTAGATTCATACTTTCAGCCTCTATCTCGTGCAAGATAAGTTGGTACTCTTGCACCTGACTGATCACAGTCTTATTGTCCACCATCTTGTACTCCAAAAATTGTCTTATGACGAACTTCTTGGCACCGGCATCCTCAGTCTTATACTTCTTATCAATACTGGCCCATAACTTCTTTGTCATTTTGATTGGACTCTAGACATTGTAAAGAGAGACATCTAGTCCATTTAAAATATAGATTCGCCAAATGAAGTCACCTTCAACTACAAGGACTGAGTCCCGATCAGTTCCGGGTTCTGGTGGATCCTCTCTCTTGCAGGAATTTGGCCAAATGCAGAGTGATCAAGTAGAAGAGCATCTTCTGTTGCCACCTTTTAAATTCTGTGCCATTGAATTTTTCTGACTTCTCCGGCTTCGGGTTAGGAAGTGGAGCAGGCATCAAAGCATGAATCTGCATGTTTGGTGTCTTACTTGAGCTGTCTTGATTAGGCTCAGACATTTTCTGTAATTTCAAGTAGAACAGAAGTAAGTAACTTCAATACCGATAATTGTCTTAAGATTGTTAGTTTTAGGATCAATCTGACAAGTAATCAATGTCACCGATCTAATTGGCCAGGTCGGCCTTACTTAAGCTGTCTTAATTAGTCTCAGACATTTTCTGCAATTTCAAGTAGAACAGAAGTAAGTAATTTCAATACCGATAATTGTCTTAAGATTATTAGTTTTAGGATCAATCTGACAACTAATCAATGTCACCGATCTAATTAGCCAGGTCGGTGAATATCAGGTGGAAGGTTTTCCGTTCAATAGAACGTTCCTTAATTATAGAAGAACCAAGGACCTTTCAATTACCTTCCTTGGTTAAACACCAATTAGACTGGTTGGTATAAGTCATTCATATCAGTATAACCAATGTATAAAGAAAATTAACTCACTTATACAGTATTTGGAGTAAAGTACGCTTATAGCGAATCTCCTTAAGATAATTACATCCCCCGCTACGGTACTAACGGACGATCGAACCATAGTTAACCAGTACCTTCACAGGATTATTAATAGTTAACCAGCACCTGTTGAATTTTCTAAGCCTTCTCTCTCAGACTTGTATTGCTATTTATAGCGCTCTGGGAAGGGCAAATCTGTCCGAACGGTTGCAACGGTTTGTTCCAGACAGAAACCAACCCGAGCCCGGCTCCGGCCACCGGCGGCGCGCGTGGGGGCATGGTTCCCTCTAATCGCTCGCGGAAACTCTAAGTACGCAAAGGGCACACCCTTTGTTCCTATTTTTCTCTATTTAAACACTTCAAACTTCCATCCCATGACTAATGTGGGACTAAATGCTTTAAGCTACCTTTAGTCCCCTTTTAGCTTTTAAATTAGGCAAACTTTACACTTGAATATCTTATTCATTCGAAGTCGGAATTGAATATGTAAATATACCATGTTCATCCCCAATGGAAGGAGAACATACTCTAACCATTATTCAATTGATTCTATCAACAGATCTTGCCGTAATTCAACTCAAAGATTCACATTTAATTCTTCATATTTCCCAACATTAGGTGCATCTCTTTGAAGCAAGGACACCAAATCTGCAATCTTTCTTTCTTACTACAAATCTGTAAAAAGTGTTCAGGAGTCTATTAATAAAAGCTAGATGTAAATAGAAAAGCTTTTAAAATACTGTAGTTTAGTTTCCCCTTTAACAAAGAGTTTGAGAATATAAAAAGTTAACCAAGAGAGCTTGAGATGAGAAACTATTGTGGATAGGATTAAAACATTCAAAATACAAAATAATATAAATATTCAAATGTCTCACCACAAAATTATGACACAAGAGCGAAGGCATTGGCTCGAGAGGATTCACATGAATGTGGACCACATCATTCCTACATGTACATATGAAGAGAAGAACATTCAAAACGGTTAGGTTGATGACAAGTCACGATTCAGATCGGTAAAAGCTAAATTGGGATCTTTCAGATGGAAGAAGTTTCAATACATGTATCAAACGGTAAGTCACAAACAAAATCTGAATACCTTGGTCCACCTCTGTCATACACAGTCACAAAGAAATCGATTGTCTTGGGGAATCGATGCACCAGCGAAAACAGTATGACGGCTTTTGAATAGTAGAATGTGATGTAAACAGCTTTCTAAGAGAGTATACTTGTTTTGATGGACTATACATAAAATCAACCTGCAAAGAAGAAATGCAGTGCATATATATAAGTTGACAGCAGTTCACAAAATTTCAGACCACAGTTGAGCTTAAGTCAAAAATATTGCAGGAGAACAGAAGTATAGACTGGAACATACAATAATTTATATGGCACATGTTGCTATTTCACAGCAGACACCTAATACATGTCTTAGAAAATATAGAGCATGAGCATGCAAGCAAGACATTCCAATGACATCTATCACTACGGGCTACAACGGCCACATCCATTTGCAAAACCCTTTGAGTTCATTAAGGGCTGAAAAATAATCAGGGTGGCCTCAGTTTGTTCTAGACTCGCACTGCTTGCAGACATAGATGAAAGTGGAAGTGCAATCCAAATATGACGATAAAAGCGGGCAGATAGCACAATTTTTTTTTTTTTTCCTTAGAAAATCACTGCACATCGGATTCAATGGCGACCACTGGGGAGCAAACCCAAAACCTGATTAGTGACCACGGTGGTCGAAATTAAATATATTATAAATATGTCGCTAGCGGGACTCGAAATGGTGACATGTGAGTGAGCGGGACTCTTAACGAACCCAAGGCTGATCGTCAATTACCAGAACACACATGGCCTCAAGCTTAAACACATGTTTCTCAAGCATTTGAGTCAAGCTTCCAATAGTAGCAACTGCTATTTCTGGAGGCTCAGCCAGCCTGAAAGAATATTAAAATTTGGTTAAACATGCTGGAAAAAGAAAATAACTACATAATGAAAGGTAAGCAAAAAATAAAAACATACTGCCATGACAAGAAGCAGCATTTCGTGACAGTTGTTCAACAAAACATAGGGTATTGCAGAGTCAAACAAGAAACAAATGGTAATTCGTAAACAATGGTCACTACAGCAACAAGATACAATAGAGTACGAAAACACCAGGTGACAGAATGACAGCAGATATTAGAGAGGCTGAGTGCAGTGTTGGTGTCTTTTGCACAGCACATCGTGTGCTTTTATCTCTCTCTCTCGCCCGCCCGCAAACCCCCCAAACCCGCACCCACCCCCCCACCCCCCCCCCCCCCCCCCCCCCCCCCCCCCCCCACCGTTTTTACCCCTCCTTTCTTCCTTCCTTCTGCCTCTTCTTCTCCTTCCTCAGAAATTTCCTTCCGTCAAGGGTCTTTTGTCCTGCACTCTCATCAAATTCCTTTCCCTTCACTAACATTTAAGATTAGTTCCAGTGTTCTCCCTAGACAAGCTGTAGGGAAAGAATAGATAAAAAATTATGGTAGAGTTTTTTAAACTCGTTGGAAGAAATAGTATAGAGATCGAAAGTCAAAAGGGAGCGAGAACGCATCAATTGCAGGCCAGCAGCAAGGCCGGTCGACCGGCGTGCACAAACGTGCACAGGGCAGCTCGGTCGACCACCCGGTTGACCGAAGCAGGAGAACAGTCGACCGCTCGGTCAACCGACTGGAATGCAGAAGTCTCGGTTATACTCGGTCGGCCGACCGGTCAGCGGAGTGGATGGGTTGGTCGACCACCCGGTCGGTCAACAGGCGTATCTGGGCGCGATCTGCATCTCCTTTTAGGATTCGGACTTCGTTTCAGAATTAGAGTCAAATCCAATTGGGTTTCCTAAAATTCCTGAGTCTCTCTGGCTATAAATAAAGGGGTAGAACCCTCTTAAATTGTATACAAGTATAAGTTGTATTAGTTGTTATATCAATAAAATCTCTCTCCCTTACCCCGAAGACGTAGGCAAATTGTCGAACCTCATTAAATATTTTATCGGCTTTCTCTCTTGTTTCTTTTTTCTTGTTTTCTGGGTACTTCTCTGCTGCATCTATTTCTATTGGTGGATTCCTCATTAATTGTTGCCTCTCGCGCAGCAAGTGGTATCAGAGCTTCCCAGGTTCGTCGTGGGATCGTGTGTTGATTTCAAGAATATTGGTTGTTGTTTGACGGAGATCGTGTGTCGATCTCGAAGTAACCTTGGGACTGTTTTCTGAGATCATGTGTCGATCTCAAAACAGCGTTTGTATTGCTCAAGAAATTAGATTTGGTGGAATAGATCATTTCAGAAACTCTTCTAGGGTTTCATTTTGAGGTAAAGATCTTATCTTTATCTAGTTTTTTGATCTAACTCCATTTATTTTCCGCATTGCTTTGAGGGATTCATTGAGAAGATGGCTGAAGATAGTACATCTATGGTGAAATCCAGAAACCCACATCTATTGAAGATTGATGTGGTGAAGTTCGACGGCAAGAACAATTTCGGGATGTGGAGATGTGAGATGATTGATGCATTGACGGCGTCAAATCTCAAAGAAACTCTACGGTTGGAGAAAAAGCGTGATTCTACTTCTAAAGAAGATTGGGATAAGATGAACCGAACGGCGTGTGTTTTGATAAGGTCTTGCTTGACACAAGGCATAAAGTATCATGTGTTATATAAAACATCCGCAAGGCAGTTGTGGAAAATCCTGGAGAAGAAATATCTGACGAAGAGTATCGAGTCGCAGCTGCAATTGAAGAGGAGGCTTTATCGCTTCCAGATGAAGAGAGGACTCTCCATTGATGAACACATGAACAACTACACCAAGTTTCTTACAAACCTAATTAATATGGATATCAAGATCGATGAAGAGGATAAGGCAGTGATTCTTCTGAATTCTCTTTCTGACGAAGAGTATGAGACCTTTACTCTTACCTTGATAAATGGTAGAAAACACTTAACTACAACGAGGTATCTGCTGATCTTATAAACTATAAAGTAAGGAGGCAGCATAGACTGTCTTCTCACGGGAGTACATCAGCAGAGGCGTTGGCGGTAAGAGGCAGAAGTTCCAATAGAAAAGGCAAAGGTGATCGCGGGAGATCAAAGTCCAGACCAGATTTCAGAGATCTGAAGAAGAATCAGTGCGCCTTCTGCAAAGAGTTAGGGCACTGGAAAGTTGATTGTCCAAAGACCAAAAGTAAGAAGAAGGAATCGAAAACTGAGGCAAACCTCACACAAGTGATCAGTATTTACGCCAGTACTTCACAGGCAGGTGGATCAGACTCGGACTCATCGATCTTCTTTTTCTCTATCACTACTCCTATCGTTAGTTACTTAGGAGATTCTGAGTGGATGTTAGATACTGAAGCTACCTATCATGTGTATCCGAATAGAGATTGATTTTCTAGCTTTGAGAAGCTAGATGGATGTTCTGTTATCATGGGTGATGATCACCCATGTAACATGGAAGGTATAGGGACAGTCCAGATCAAGATGTTTAATGGGATGGTGCGAGAATTGAAGGAAGTAAGGTATGTACCTTAACTTAAGAGGAATCTTATCTCAGTTGGTGCTTTAATAACATTGGGTCTTGAGGTATCGATAAGAGATCATATTCTCAAGATGATCAAAGGCTCAATGGTGGTTCTGAAGGGCGTCCGTCGAAATAATCTTTACTACTTGATCGGTAATACAGTTACAGGACATGTGGCGACTTCTATAGATTCAGATAATGATTCTACCAGACTGTGGCATATGAGGCTCGGACACACAGGTAAAAAGTCTTTGCAGGCTCTTGCAAAGCAAGGTCTATTGAAAGGTGTCAGAACCTACAAATTGAAATTTTGTGAACATTGCATCATCGGAAAAAAGATCAAGGTGAAATTCGGCACAACCACTCACTACACCAAGGGGATTCTGGATTATGTTCACACCGATATTTTGGGACCTACTAAGACGTCATCTATTGGAGGTAACCACTACTTTGTGACTTTCATTGATGATTATTTTAGGCGATGTTGGGTATATACCATGAAGCACAAAGGGAAAGTCCTAAAATTGTTTGTAGAGTGGAAGAAGAATTTGGAGAAAAGCACGGGAAAGAAAATCAAAGTCCTCTGATTAGATAACGGAGGTGAGTATAAGTCTGATTCTTTCTTAAAGTTATGTCGTGATGAGGGCATAAACATGCACTTCACAGTAAGAAAAACACCGCAACAAAATGGGGTAGCAGAAAGGATGAATATGACTTTGCTAGAGAAGGTCCGATGTATGCTATCCAATGCTGGATTACCAAAGAACTTTTAGGTGAGGCTTTGACATATACTTGCTATCTTGTTAACGGATTGCTTTCGTCTGCGATATGTAGGCCTGTCAACGGGTCGGGTCTGGACCCGGACCCGACCCAGACCCGACCCGTTTAGACGGGTATGGGAAACTCAGTTCTGGACCCGAACCCGAATATCCGTTTGCCCGTTTACCCGATTAGTAAATGGGTCGGGTATGATTTTACATGGACCATACCCGTTTGCCCGTTTACCCGATTAGTAAATGGGAACACTATATAGATAGGAAACACCATATATAGCTCATGTCAGCTAATTAATGTTTGCCAACTGGATTAGTAACGGGGAAGAATAACTAGGGTATGCATTGTCTTCTCCAAATGCCACTTGTCAAACATTTTTGTGTGATAGCCATGACTTCTCATAACTTACAGATAGGAAACACCATAACCCACGGGTCCGGGTAAACGGGTCCAGACCCGCGAACCCACGGGTCCGGGTATGGGAACCTAGGTTTTATACCCGCGGGTAAACGGGTCGGGTATGGTACATCCTATAGTAATCGGGTCCGGGTCTGGTACCACCCGGACCCGACCCGAACCCGACCCGTTGACAGGTCTAGCGATATGAGGTAAAACTCTTCTAGAGGTTTGGTCAGGAAAAGGTGCTCAGGACTATAATTTCCTAAGGGTATTTGGGTGTCCGGCCTACCACCATGTCAAGGAAGACAAGTTAGATTCAAAAGCAAAAAAAAGAGTGTTCGTAGGATTCAAGAGAGGAATAAAAGGCTACAAGATTTGGGATCCTAAGGACAGAAAATTTGTCCTCAGCAGAGATGTCACGTTCGATGAGGCTTCAATGTTGAAGCCTATAATCTCTCAGCAGGGGAGATTGAGAAGACTAAAGGGGTATCGCAGCAGGTGGAGAGTGATGCTACTTCACCGTCTCTAGAAGGTCAGTATCTTTGGAGATCATACCCACGGTGACACAGGGAAGTGTTCATGTAGCCGAGCAGGATGCTGATGATGATGGATATCAAGGACCAGAAGAAATTCACGTAAGCCTAGTTGGCACATTGCAGATATGGTTGTGGCCTACGCTCTCCCAATCGTTGAAGAGGCGATCCCGTCTACATATATAAAAGCTGAAATCAGCTCAGAATCTAAGATGTGGAAGGATGCCATGGAAGAAGAGATGAGTTCTCTACAAAAAATGACACTTGGGAACTGACAGAGTTGCCCAAGGGAAAGAAGAAAATTGGTTATAAGTGAGTATATGCAAAGAAACAAAAATCTCTCAAGGAAGATATTGTACGCTATAAAGCCAAGTTGGTAGCTAAAGGCTACACACAACGAGAAGGCATTGACTACAACAGGTATTCTCCCCAGTTGTAAATCACTTATCGATTCAGATTTTACTGGCCTGGTAGCACAATATGAGTTGGACCTTGACCAGCTCGATGTGAAGACCGCCTTTCTCCATAGTGATCTTGATGAGAAGATCTATATGTCTCAGCCGATAGGGTTCAAAACTAAAGGAACGGAGAATATGGTATGCAAGCTAAAGAAATCACTGTATGGATTGAAGCAGTCTCCTAGGCAGTGGTACAAGCATTTTGATAGGTTCATCAGAGGAAAAAGGTACACACGTAGCCGTTATGACCCATTTGTGTATTACAACAAACTACCCGGAGGAGAGTACATCTATCTACTGTTATATGTAGATAATATGCTCATCGCTTCTAAGAGCAGATCCACAATTGATAAATTAAAAAAGACTTGTCTTCCGAGTTTGAGATGAAGGATCTTGGTGAAACGAAGAAGGTGCTAGGCATGGAGATTGAGTGAGACCGAAGGAGTGGCAAGGTTAGCTTGACACAGAAAGGATATTTGCAGAAGATACTTCAGAGGTTCAACATCAACGGTGATACGAAATCTGTAAGTAGGCCATTGACTCCTCATTTTAAGTTAAAAGCCACTATGTCTCTGACTACTGTTGAAGAACGTGAGTACATGACTCGCATGTCGTATGCCAGTGCAGTTGGTAGTTTGATGTATGCAATGGTGTGTACAAGATCAGATTTGTCACAAGCTGCCTCGATGATCAGCGGATACATGCATAATCCTGGTAAGGTTCATTGGGAGGCAGTAAAGTGGGTTCTATGGTACATTAAGGGTACCATAGACGTTGAATTGGTATTCGAGAAGGATTCCATGGGTAAGTAGGAGTGTATCGGATATGTTGACCCTGACTATGCAGGAGACCTTGACAAAAGCCAGTCTAAATGGAGTATGTGTTTACATTATCCCAAGCACCGATAAGTTGACGCTCTATTCTATAGTCTACCATTGCATTGCCTACAACAGAGGTCAAGTACATGGCCATGACAGAGGTTATAAAGGAAGCAATATATCTTCAAGGGTTACTCGATGACTTGGAGATTGATCAGAATCTGTTGAAGATCAACTGTGATAGCATGAGTACTATCTATTTGGCAAAGAACTAGGCGTATCACGTAAGAACGAAGCACATTAACATCAGGTTTCACTTTTTTCGAGAGATTCTTGATGAAGGTAATATTGAGTTGCTAAAGATTAACACCAAGGAGAACCCTGCCGATATGCTTACCAATGTGGTGTCGGAAGTGAAATTTACACATTATAAAGAGTTGCTTGGGCTCGATGGAGATCGTTTGGATGAACTACAGATGGTTTGATCCCTTGGGCAAGGTACGTAGGCAGCCACACAGGTGCTGCCACTTTCGAGTCGACAGGTACTATGATGAGTTCGGCTCAGATTTGTGAAATCTTCATCGAGGTGGAGAATTATAGGGAGAGAGGAGATAAAAAGCTATAGTAGAGTTTTTTAAACTCGTTGGAAAAATAGTGCAGAGATCGAAAGTCAAAAGGGAGCGAGAACGCATCAATTGCAGGCCAGCAGCAAGGCCGGTCAACCGCCCAGTTGACCGGCATGCACAAACGTGCACAGGGCAGCTCGGTCGACCGCTTGGTCGACCGACTGGCATGCAGAAGTCTCGGTTGGACTCGGTCGATCGATCGATCGGCCGAGTGGATGGGTCGGTCGGCCGAGTGGATGGCCGACAGGCGTATCTGGGCGCGATCTGCATCTCGTTTCAGGATTCGGACTTCATTTCAGAATTGTAGTCAAATCCAATTGGGTTTCCTAAAATTCCTGGGTCTCTCTGGCTATAAATAAAGAGGTAGAGCCATCTTGAATTGTATGTAAGGTATAAGTTGTATTGATTGTTAAATCAATAAAATCTCTCTCTCCCTTACTCCGAGGACGTAGGCAAATTGTCGAAACTCGTTAAATATTGTATTTGCTTTCTCTTTTATTTCTTTGTTCTTGTTTTCTGGGTACTTCTCTGTTGCATCTATCTCTATTGATGGATTCATCATTGGTTGTTGCCTCTCGCGCAACATTGAAGGACTTGGGGCATCATCCCAAAAGACTAGTCTTCTAGATGGAGTTGCCCAAATCCTTATATACTCAAGACCATCCCTATGTCTGGCCGATCTGGGACTATTTGTTCGACCCAAATCCCAACAATCCCCTCTCGAACAAAGAGTCTCCCTACAAGCTCAATTATCTTCACACTAGAAGATCAAATACTTTATCGAGATATAATTTCTTCACTGCGTGGGAAGGGGCATGCCTTATGTGAAGCACCAATTGTAGCATCATGTACACCACTGTCAAATTTCTCGAGAGCCCAACTAGCTTTACAGGGCATATTGCACCTTTTTGCGCCAATGGGGTGATCAAGCCCACTGCGCCTTTTGCGCCATTAGGGGGATCTACATTGTCGAACATCAGCCACATACACGACTAAGTTCAGAGCATAGCTCTGATACCAATTGAAGCACTTGGGGCACCATCCCAAAAGACTAGCCTTCTAGGTGGAGTTGTCCAAATTCTTATATACCCAAGACCATCCCCATGTCTGGCCGATGTGGGACTATTTGTTCGATTCAAATCCCAACACAAGAATTGGATGCTTAAATCATTTAGAAGGGAGTTGTGCTCGTCCTGAGAACTTACTATTATAGAGGGAAGGAAAAGTCTGATTCCTTTGCTATTAAGTGTTATTATTCAAATCATTATGCAATTCTCAGTTAAAGATTAATAGGTTTTGTTGAACAAGCTATTTATTTCCATTTCCGACTTTCATCTACTTATCCGCTTCATATGATTACTTCTATTCCCCTCAAGTGCTTCATAAAAGCCAATAAGTAAGAATATAGATGCTTAACAAGAGGATATTGAGTTTACAATGGTCAGTTAACAAAATACCTTTAACCATTCTTATGCCGCTTTAACATTCCACCATCTAACAGAGCCATTTGTGGTGGAGATTTCCCGCCACAAGTGATTAGACGGTCGATCCACATCGCAAGCGAGATTGGAAAATAAGGGGATGTATGTAAATGAAGGTAAAGCACAACACAGAAAAGAGATAGATTTAAGATTTTACAGGAAAACTCTTAATCGAAAAAAATCACAAGAAGGAGGAGAAGCTTCACTATAATTCAAGAATTACAGGAAGTATTAAGTGTATCAGTGCTTTGGATTGACTCCCAAAAGTTCTCTCCTTCCTTCTTTGGGGGATCTATTTATAATGAGCTATCAGTATAGAAGCAGATGGGTACGGGCGAGATCTTCGTAGCTGCATGATTTGCACATGTTAGTTTATTGTAACGGCTGTGATTACTGGTGTTATTGTTGGGATTGCATGCAAAAAAAAATATGTGCATGTCTATATCTGCCCGCGTTAAGGGGCGTTACACGTTATGAACGTGGAGGAAGATTTGGCTGCGAAACTATCGGATGAGATCAGAGATGATCTGTTATCGTAGTTGCCTTGTATAGGGCTGAAGTCTCCAGAATGAAAGGAGCTTTGGGATGACTTAGAGCGCCGGAGCTGTCGAGATGGAAGTATCCTCAGGATGAAGGCAGACTTTAGTGTGATATGGAGCGACTTCGAGAGGATCTGGAGTGGCAGAGTCCTTGAAATGGACTGGGAGATGCGGGCGTCTCAGGGGGAAGGCTCTCGGTTGCTTGGACACATGTCATCATTTTGATGAGGGTCAATTTTTTTACCATGATGGATGCCCCCCACTTTTTCACTTCCCGGAGCCTGCAGAAGGAAAGTCGAAAGAGCAGAGTTGGTGAGAGATCTTTCAATGCCTTGAATTCTTCTTGACGCCTATGAGCAGAAGAGGATTTGGATTATAAATGTGAATCTTCTGGATTTACTTGGAGATCACGTAGTGTAGATCACTTAGAGGGGGATGAATAAATGACAAGCTAATCTAATGCACAATAATAAAGAATTAAAAAATTAATTGTGCAAACTAAAACTATTATGCAAACACACAAAGTATAACCAAAGAGTATAGCCGAATTTCCAGTAAAGGGCTATGGACTATCTCCTCAAGATTCATCTAGATTAAGAGTTGAGATGCCACTATGGCTCTCTTGCTTGAATACAAGTGTGAGCAAACAATCCCAAGCATATATCAATAGAGCACAAATATATCAAGTATATAAAGAGATAACAATATAAGCATGCAAGATATATAAACACAAGTGAGAGAGATAGATGAGCAATCACAAATATGGGAGAATTATTTCAAGGTTCGAGCACACTTGCTTTACGTCCCCGCCTTCAACACTATGAAGAATTTCTACTAAAATCGATCTCCCAAGATCACTCGATGCCGCAACACCTACAACGAGCTCCGTCAAGAACTCTTGAACCCGCAAGTCCCTCACTTATTCCCACAAGAATAACACACGCAAGCCTACTAGCTTGCCGATGTCGCACCTCTTACAACTCCTCCAACCACAAGTTAGAACATTTGGTGATCAATTCACTTGATCACCAAAAAACTCTTTTCACCGAGGCCACAACCTCCACTACTCCTCACAATGCAAGAATGAAAACTTGTGATCACTTCTCTTGATCACAAAAATAACTCTCACAACAAAGATCCCTAGAGGATAAGTATAGCAATGAAAAACTCAAGTTTGTGTGAGAAAATGAAGAGGTGAAAAATAAGAAAGAAAGATAAGAAGAAGATAGGATGAAGAAGAAGGAGAAGGAGAAGAAGAGGGGGCGGTGGTGGCGCCCCGGGGTGGCACGTCGGCCTGTCAAAAGTGATGACAGCTGACCGACGGTGGTGGTACTGGCCCCCCGGAATAGAGAGAGTGAGGGGGAGAGAGAGATGTGAGAGAGAAAGGGGAGTGATGGAGAAAGAGAAAGAAATAGAGTGAGAGAGACAGAGAGAGAAGTGAATAGAGGGGGGAGGAGAGAGAGAAGGCGGTGGATGAGTTGGTGGAGGAAGTTTGCAGAAGAAGAAGGAAGAAAAAGAAAAGAAAAAGAAAAATTAATATTATTTAAGTAATATTATTTTAGTTGGTTAAATTGGACTAGTTCAAAACGGTTCTCAAAAATTCTACAAAATAGAGAATATTACACTGAGAAGTAATTGAAAAACACCTAGAGGGGGGGTGAATAAGTGTTAATGCTAATCTAGAAACTAAATGCGCTAAATGCGAAAGCTAAAACAAATTTTGCAACACACTTAATACAACCAACAAGTGTAGCCGAATTCCCCGTGAAGGGCTCTGGACTAACTCCTCTTGATTCCCCTAAATATGGGTTGAGGTGCTATATGAAGCTCTTGCGGTTAAGTATAAGTGAGGCACACACAAGCAAGCCAAGCATATAAGGATGATGAGCAATATAAAATAATGCAAGGCACAACAAGTGCAAGCAATAAGATATGAATGAATGAATGATGCTTTGCACAAAATAAAGAGAGAGAGGGTTAGAGAGACAATGGATCAAACGCTAAAAACAAGATATGTTTCGAGGTTCGAGCCCCTAGCTCTACATCCCTGCCTTCACCACCGCGAAGGATTTCCAAACCACTATCTCCCACCGAGGGAACCTCCACCGAGGAGGATTTGTTACAACAATAGGAGTACCAAACTCCTCTCTCAAACACCGCCTCACAACCGAGGGGTAGGCCCGTAGCCAAACAACAACAACCAACACCTCTACCGAAGAGGTTTACAAACTAAACTCCACCTCTCACTAGAGGGAGCAAACCAACCAACTCAACCTTTACCAAAGAGGGAGCAAACCAATCACCCGATCAACCTATACCAAAGAGGGATACAACAAAAGTAAGGGTTTACAACAAGTGGTATGTCTCAACCACAAACCTCTTCTTTTTCCCACAAACAAATGATCCTAATAGAATAGGATAGGTGATAGCTCAAGTGTTGAAAAACTAGGTGTTTGGAAAATAAAAACTCATGTAAAAGATAGAAAATGAAAGCCAAGACAAATCTCCCAAAATACTCTTTTCTTTGATTTTTCTAAAAACCTAAAACAAAATAAAGATTGATCTTTTTGGCACTTAAACTCTTTTGAAAACTTGTTTAAAACACTAGAGATATCAGAAAATTTTGGCACAAAAAATCTTAGTTAAAACCCCTAGAAATGGGGTATTTATGGCCCAAACAGAAAACTAGCCGTTAGGCTGATCTGGCAGCCTGACAGGCTGGCGGTCGACCGGCCGGTCGACCGCCAACGGTCATAAATATGACCATTGGGCAATCCGGTCGACCGCACGGCCGACCGCCCAGATACAGAGAGCAGACTTCTCTGCTCCGGTCGATCGCTCGGTCGACCGCCCAGATACAGAGAGCAAGGCTCTCTGATCCGGTCGGCCGACCGGCCGACCGGCCCACTGTGCCAGCAGACGTGCACATGTCTGTGCACGTCGGTCGACCGCCCGGTCGACCGGCATAGCCTGTCAGCACAGTTCTGGGTCAGAAACTGGGTCAGAAAAACAGTTAAATATATTTCTAAAAATTCTTTTATCTCTTCTAAAAATCCCCAAAAATAGTTTTATCATTTTGCATTGATACATAAACATGTGATAAAAAGTTTCAACTCAAATATCAAGCAATTTGAACTATCTTTGTGTCTTATCATTTTTTCCAAAAACCAACACTTGTATTTTATCAAACTTTAATTTTTCAATACATGAATAGGAAAATCAAAATAAGTTTGTTTAAGAAGTTTAAGCATGCATGTATAGAATTAATCTACTATACATAAACCAATTAAACTTATTTTGATCAATCTATTCATGAAAACAAATATCGGTTAAACTAAAAACCGAAAAACCAATATCCAAACATAAAAACGTGTGTGTTGAGCACTTGAGCATATCAACTATACTAAGCTTTACAAATGGATCTAAAACACACTAAACTAAATTAGGATACCTAAGTCTTCTTGATGATCTTCCATCTTCAAGCCGACTCGATCCCAAACGTGATCCACTGAGTGCAAAGATATGATCTTGATGCTCGGGCACTGGAATCACAAAGTGAAGGCTTCCAAACTCCTCTTTTGAAGCAATCGCTAACTAATATCTTATTTAATGATCTGAAACTAAAATCACAAGATTATTAGTAAACATAACTACATGAGTTAATCATCATCAAAACTAGAGAGGAAGGCCTCCGGGCCAACAGTAATGTGAAATTGAATTCAATAAATTTAGTCTGTTTGCAAGTTAAAAATCCTGCAATGTATCGACAATACCAGTCGACACCGGCTCGAACGGATATTCAATTAGTTCAGAAAAATCTCCAAAAATATGCTAAGGTAAAAAAATATGATCTTAAAAAATAAAACAAAAACAGATTCTAGAATTTCAATTTTGTTTGTAATTTAAAAATCCTAGAGTCAATAATCGGTATCGATCGACACCGAAATCGAAGATTTTTCAAAATAATTCACAAAATTTCAGAAAATTATGAAAAATCAAAAATATTGAAAAATAATATCTGAAATTGAAACCAGCTCAATCTGACTAGCAGGAAGGTCAAATCAACTTTGTAGGTTGTATCGAATACTGATACCGTGCTACGTACATTTAGGATGGGGGTTACAGAAATCTTGGGTGTAAGGACTCTGATCTCAATGAAAAGCACCAGTTTGTGGTGGAGATTTTCTGCCATAAGTGATTGGACGGTCTATCCACACAGTAAGCAAGATTGGGAATTAGGGGGTGTATGTAAATGAAGGAAAAGCGTAGCACAAAAAAGAGATAGACACAGGATTTTTACGTGCCTTAATCAGGAAAAAGCACAAGGAGGAGGAGGAGTTTCACTATAATTCAAGAATTACAGGAAATATTGGTGTGTCAGAGCTTTGGATTGACTCCCAAAAGTTCTCTCTTACCTTCGTTGAAGGACGAGATCTACTTATACTGAGTTGTCGGTAAAGAAGTGGATGGGTACATGCGAGATCTTCATAACTGTATAATTTGCACATACTGGTTTATTGTAACGATCGTGAATATTGGTGCTGATTGTTGGGATTTGCATGCAAGAAAATCCGCTTATGTCCATAACTACTTGCACTGAGGGGTTTTACACGTTATGAATGTGGATGAAGATTTGGCTGCGAAACTGTCAGCGGAGATCAGAGATATCAGGGATGATCTGTTATCGTAATTGTCTTGTATGGGGCTGAAGTCTACGGAACGGAGGGAGCTCCGGGATGTCTCAGAGCGTCGGAGCTGCCGGGATGGAAGTATCCTCAGGAGAAGGCTGACTTTAGTGTGATCTGGAGTGACTTCGGGGAGGATCTGGAGTGGCGGAGGCCTCGGGATGGACTGAGAGATGTGGGTGTCACAAGGGGAGGCTATCGGTTGCTTGGCCACGTATCATCATCTTGATGAGTGTCAATTTTTGACCACTACACCATCACAGTGCATGTTTTCTCCATATACTCGAAGCCCACTGGCTTTGCTGAAAGCATTCTAGCAACTTTTGTAACCTTGAGAAGCCAGACAAGAATGTCAAGAATCATGAAGTTCGCAATCCCTTAGTACAGATGAAATATGAAAGAGGGGTATCTTCCTTGCATACCAAGCTCCCTATTCGGTACTACTATTAGTGCTTGCACAGCAGCTTTCTGAACTATAATGGCTGAAAAAAATCCAACAATAAGTATGCCAATGTTTTACCTGAACCTGTCAAGGATGACAATAGAATAGCACAATCAGATCAAGTGTTTGTGACAATGTATTTGCATGATAGAATGTGAACATAGTACATTTATCTATGTCTATGTATAAGCCCATTTATGTGGTGATCAGCCTATCACAATAAGGATGCAAACAGAAAAGTAAATAAAACGTCGAAAGCCATAAATATCCTGTAAGAGCAATTTTTATGATAGCTTTTGTGTGATGAATAACCAGGTACGTGTGTTGGATATATCAGCATCAAGTTGTTCTACCAAGGTTCGCCATTCATGTACAATGAACAGAATTTCTATGTTGTAATGGCATGCAAAATACAGAATCTGCACCCCCTCACACACACACACACAAACACATGGAAAAATTACAAACATTCTGGCATACCCGGCCACATATATTTCAGTGATATTTAAAACCGACACATAATTAAAATGTCCTAGAACATGAATCAATTAGTGATAAGACAAGTATGAGGAACTCATTAATTGAGGAAAGATGGTCCACTGTGCCTTACTAGAATTATCTAGCAATATACTTGCCAGATTTAGCAGGAGGGAGGCATCAATCAAGCTGGCATCAGTGAGAAATTCTCACTACAGATGGCTAAGGAGCTAGTGAAATGTTATTTGTAATGGATGATTAGCAAGAAAGAACATGGCTTTTAGACCATCACACAGTATACAGCTCCAGTTTATATTATACATAAATTATCGAAGGTTCTTAAAGCCACAAGGTTAAAAAAACTAACGGAAATGAAATTATATAAAAAGGAAGTACAGGTTGGTTACAAGAAACAGTTCAAAAGTAATGAGTAACCTGTGCATGAAGTATGCAATCGCGCCCTGATAGTAGGACCGGCAAAGATTGTCGCTGAACAGCTGCAGCTGCAACATATCCAATTTCTTTGGCCCTGTCGCAGAAATTAAGAATCTCTTCAGATGATTCTCACGGGCATTTTCACAAACACGATAGACTGTAATCATAGCATTTGTAAGTACAAAGTTGAAGACCAAAGAATTACAAATCAATGGAGATTACGGGGGGCCTAATGGGACCATTTGGAAGGATCGATGCAATAAACAAATTGAAGGAACAACAAGTAAAAAGCGTAGATGGCACCTCTTTAATATGTGATCTGGGACTTTACCACTGCAAATATCTCTCAGAATGGGACCGGCAATTGGAGCTTCAGCCATGGCAGTTGAGGAGGACAGGAGGAGGCTTGATGCAGACAAGAAAGCAAACAACTCCGGTTAGATCTCGCTCTAACACTAATGAACCCTGAAAGATAATTTAAGCTAGGAATAGCACTTAAATCCACAAGCAAAACTCTTGAATCCACGAGCAACGGATAAACAACTCGAAATCACGAGCAATTGAAAGTGAAAAGACTCAATTTTTATTGATTATCAAAAATTCGATAATTGAATAATACAAAAACCTAAGATACAATGGCCTTATATAATAAAGAAGAGTCAACTCTATTTAGAAAACCTAAATAAATAAATAAAAAAAAGAAACCGAAAATCAAATCAGACTAAAAGACTAAATCCTACTCAGATTCGGATATTTTGATACGCAGCAGAACTGTCGACAGGTGCAAGATTGTTGTTGACAATTGTTGACACTCTAAAAAGACAAACTCCCAAACAACTCTTTAATTGGTCTGAACAGTATTTAACTTATCGACATTTATAAAAGATAAGTCGTAGACAAGCTGACGGCCAGTTCTACCCACCCCGAGAGACAAAGCAGAAACTTTGGCCCTACTGATCCAGTGAAGCAGACAGCAGGTCAAGTACTGCTTTCGAAGAGGCCTAAGCAGGTGTATGAGACTAAGTCAGCTCAATACTTAACCTCGCATATGACCAAAGGGACTAGCTTCTCATGAAGCTTTATAGTCTCGCCAAAAAGCTAAGTTTATAGCTTCGCATGAAGCTTTACAATGGGCTAACTCCTAGCCTCGCCTGAGGCTAATACAAGTTTCGCCTGAAGCTTTTCTAGTGAGCTACACTTGAAGCTCTTCATAGCTCTGCAAAGAGCTAGTCTTTAGCTTCGCTTGAAGCTAACTACAACTTTGCTTGAAGCTAATTTATAGCTTCGCCTGAACCTTCCTTGTAGCTTCGCCTGAGAAGCTGTACTAGCCTCACGCGAAGCTAATCCCAGCTTTACTTGAAGCTTTCCGCGCCACTATGAGAGGGTTTGCAAGGTCAATATTTGACCTAGTATTTAGTGGGCTAACCCCACTACGTTAGTTGGGTTAATGCCACTTTAAGTGTGCGGTTACACCCGCCGAATTCGCCCCACATTAAGTGGAGAAGGTCAGGTCAGAAGGCCAGTTTTAGGCTCACGTGAGCCTGCCTAGCCTCGCAGAAGGCTATATTTAGCTTTGCATGAGGCTTTATAGCCTGGCACGAAGCTCAAAATAGCCTCTGGCGCGAGGCTAACTGACTAATCTTTGCTTCTAGAGTCAGTTACACCCCTCAAGAGCTTATAAATAGCTCATTCTTGGGATGAGCTCGGGGCTGGAGACTTCTTTGGTAGAGAGTTTTGAGCTGGTTGGATTGTTTGGCTGATAAGCTAAAAGAGAGAAAAGAAGAGCTACTATCCTCACTTCGAAGAAATTTAGAGAATTACTTTTCTAAATTCAGGATGCTAAGACCCTAAGATCTTCCTTCCTTAAGGAATCACCGGAACCAGGTGAGAAGGAATTTCTTAAGACTCCATCGATCGCATCATCAACGAAACAAAGTGGTCGCGCGCTGATCAGACTTCCACCGGCACACTTTCCCAGAATCTTAGAAGAGATACTTGTAATTTTTCTTTTAATTACTTGTAATTTTCTCTTCACAATTTTGTAAGTTTTTTCTTTATTTAATTTTCAATGGAAAACAAGATGGCGACTCCGCTGGAGAATTGTTGCTCCACTGTTGAGAACCAAGTGCTGCAATGCGAAAGTCTATTGCAGAGATCTTTGGTCATTCACTTTAACAAAGAGAAGTTTGAATAACTTCTCTCCGGGGGGTAGCACAAGTCCCCTACATGTGTGCAAGCACAGGAAGGTCAGTGTAGTCAGAGCACCTTTGGCTACCTCTTGGAAGCAAGTGTCAGCCCCGCTTCCCAAAATACGTGAAAGCGGAGTCACGACGAGTGTCGGCTACGTATATACGCGAGGAGAATACCTCACGTATACACACTAAGCCTAATGTAACATGAACAAGTTATAAAAGTAAACTATAATAAATCAATATCACTGCAACAATACATATAATGTCTGCACATGATCACAGATGTATAAAGGAATAAGGCAAGCAATGAGTGTAATATATCGAGAATCAAGGAAATGATGGAATAAAAAAATAAGAATACCAGTAATCGAATAGGGAGAACTCCAGGCTCCTCGTAACGCATGTGATCATCTTCAAATACCTGATCAGTAATAAATAGCCACAGATCTGGATATGCAAATTCAGGGAGTCAGAACTCCTAGAGAATGTGTAAGAATAAAAGGAAAGGTGCACGTGCATATAACTTTGAGCATAAGATGATAATATACACTAAAATAAGAAATAGCATGAATAAAAACAGCACTAAGAAGAGAGTATGGTACAATGAATATCAATCAGTATAGTACAAGTATCATGATGACATGCACTATCTAACTTTAAGAGTAATGAGATCAATATGGTATATAATCAGGTGTCAGATATCATCATAACTTATATATCAGGTGGATAAAGTCAGTCAGTGTTAGAGTCCAGTGTACAATCAGGTCATGTATACCATCAGTGTCCAACATAGCATACATGTATCAGATATCTATCATATCTTATATGAGTACAATCAGGTGAATACAGTCAATCACAGTTCATAATAACAGTTTATCATTATTAATTATGTCAGCTGATAGAGGAGAAATCGCGTACAAAAAGTGTTGTTTTGAAATCAAAAGTTAAAGTGTGTGTGCTTTGGCTTCCTCGATACTTCCTTTATAGCATAGAGGCTAAACGGGTCGAATCCATAAGGACGGAAAGTGATAGAAGCTTTAGCAGTCTATTCACGTGTGTGTTAACGATTCTTCTATGTATTAAAGAATGAAAAGAAAAGAAAACAATGAATGAGAAGAATATGATGAAAACAAAGAAATGGGAAACATAGAAGAGTTGTTACGAATTTTGGGTTTTTGAAACAAGGTAAAAGGAAAAGAAAAAAAAGATATACAAGAAAACTCATGGCTACTAACTACTAATGGCTCCACTAACATGCTACCCTCTTAGTGATAGTTGTCTTACATGTATCATTGGACATCACTAGTCCTTAGTTCAGGAGCTTTACAAAGCATGGCTAATAATTCACTTTTACATCCAAACTCAACAAACAAATGCAAGCTACACATAAACCATCAAAACTAATTAGAACAAGTATGGAATAAAGTAATTGTAACTTGTTAAAGAGTTAGATGTTAGAGAGTTAGAATCCATCATCATGAGCCATCAATGTCTCTTGCAAGAGCAAGACCAAGTAGAGGCTATTAGATTCATGTGGATTATCAAGTAAGCAGTTAGCATAGTTAGTGGTTAGTAGTTAGTTGCCATAAGAAGAAAATTAGCTAAACATGTAAAAGGAATTAGAGAGAAGAAAACAAGTAGAGATAAAAAGAGAACCTTTCACAGAGTGTCACCCTCCATTACAAGCACTCTAACTTTCATCCTATGTACCACTCTCTTCCCTATTACAAGATCTACAAGAAATGAAAAATATAAAAGAGGAAGAAGAAGAACAACTAACCTAAACTAAAGAAAGAAAATTACCCTAACAACTCATCTCTCCTGAGTTCTGAAAATCCCAGGGTATTTATAGGCAAAAAGGGGCACCAGGGAGAGTGTACAGAGTTGTGCATCGAAACTCGACGCACGACTCCACAGTATGACCGCGAAAATGCAGCCATGGCCGCGTTTCCACGGCCATACTGTGGCTAGGCGCATAGCGCCGAAGTCTGCAGGTCATGGCTGCTCTGATGTCAGGGTATGGGCTGCTACTTCCCTGTTTTCTGCTCCCTACAGCAGAGAATGAGCTTCTAAAGTCAATGACTCTATTAGGATCTAAAAATCACCAAATAAATGAGATTTTTGATCTTCTTCTTCATCTCACACCATGCCTAGGAACACATAAGAAAATCATTATTTAGTAAAATTTTATAAATAATAAGTGTGAAAGTGTGGTATAAAATATGCAATATTGGAGACTAATCACACCCCCACACTTATCTTTTACTCGTCCCGAGCAAAACAAAAAAACTAAAGAAATTATTACACCACTTTCGCAGGTGACGTGATTGCACTGAGCATGTATAATAACTCGTTAAACTTCTAAGTTTCCCTAGATGAGGAGTTTGCCTCCTGAGGGTTTTCAGCGGATTACACCCACAAAATCCATAAAGAAAGAAATCAAATGTTAGTATTTTTTAAAAAAACACATTTTGAAAGAGAGAAAAATGTTGAAGTAATTTTGCAGAAATTTAAGCGATCTAAGGTCATAGGTTAACCAGAAATTATTCTTTCTTAAACTAAGTCTAAATGCAAAATCTTGTTATAAATTAAATGTAAGAATTTAAAATTAAATCAATTCTTGATCTTTCATAAAACTCTTAGAAAATATGCACTTTGTGAACTGTGAAGATTTTTGGGATATCGACTCTAACTTTCATGCCTTTATTTATATCAAATTTTTTTCATTTTTCTTTCTTAATTTTCTTAGGCTTTCTAACTTACCTAGGTAGTAAGCCTTTAGCCGATTACTCCAAAATCAGATGGTTTTAGGGTACCAGATGAGAAAACATCTCTCGGGTTTAAAGATTCAAGTAAACAAGGCCATAAAACTAAAAGGGATTATTTTATTTTTGTCCACTGTTTTAGGCGTGAATAATCATACTTTCTGAGGCATAACTATTCAGCTTCAATAAGTGGTTTTATTATCATCATTTATATATATATATATATATATATATATATATATATATATATATATATATATATATATTAAGGCATTTTCAATCTTTGTTTCAATCCCAAAAATTTGTGTAAGTGTGAAGTGCATATATCTATGGCAAAAAATTCAAGATTAAATTATCTTTCCAATCTTACTTTCTTATCCTAAAATTTAAATAAGATCTATTATTTTGACTTGGTTTAAGAATTCATAATTTTAGGTCTTCCTAATTCCTAAGATAATTTTAATTTTCTCAAAAATAAGTCAAGACTATTTCTCTTATTTCAAAAAATTTTGTAAAAAGAAAATAAAGAGTTTTATACAAAAGAAAATTTTAAAATTTCCTAAAAAGAAGTGAAAAAGAAAGAAAATTTAAAACAACCTACGTTAGTAAACCTTCCCCTATACTTATCTCATGCATTATCCTCAATGCATCGTGAATGTGTATATACATGAAATAAATAGAAAGGGAAGGAAAATTATCTTCTGGCGGTGGTTCCGGTGGTGGTCTGATTGGGCCAAACGTTTCTACCCAATTAAGATAATGTGGTGGCTCACGGAACCCACCTTTATTGATCTCTTTTCTATTTATATATTTACAATCTCCAATATTAATAGGATCATGCAAGATTCTATCATGAAAATTATTCCCTTTACAGAACAATCTAGGAAGATCATCACTGAATCATTCTGGTCAATACCTTGGTCCAACAATAGAATGTGATTTTGTGGAATGGATGACTTGGGTTTTGAAATGAAAAGTTCTGGAACCAATACTAACTCGGGAAAATCAACTTTGGGTTCGAGAGTCGGTTTAGATTCAAAAGTTGAGTCTAAATCAAAGAATTTAATTTCACATTCTATTCTCATCGATGAAGTGTGACAATCCAAAAGAAGTGGGTCAATTTCAAAATCTATGGATACAGAAATCAATGTTGGCTCAAGAAATGGGTCCAACTTAGGTAAAGATGTCGGAGTCAACATAAATTCAAAGATTGGAATTGAATCACAAAGTTGTGAGTCAGGTTCACATTCATATTCAAGTTCAATTTCATTGAAATGAAAACTTACCAATTTATCGATGGGTTGATATTGGTGAAGTTCAAGGTTTTGTAGTGAAATTAAATTTTGGTCAAAATCTTCAAGATTCTATGATTTTTGGTTTTCATCAATATGATTAGAAGTGTTAGGAATAATCAAAGATTAGCTAGGGAGAGTTTCCATATTCCTACACATGTTTTCCAATCGACTGAGTCTTGCTTCTATCATATTGAAAGAATCGCCTTGGAATTGAATCATGGATTTCGTACTCTTTTCTAAGTCGGTATGTTCTTCTTGCTGTGGGACTTGGAAAATGGAGTAAGGATCGTGGATTTGAAAACTTTGATGGGATTTCGAGTCTTCTAGATTTTGAATTCATCGCTCGAGTTCCTCTAAGGTTTCCATCCTCTTTTTCCAGTCAATTGGTTCTTCTAATGGTTGTTCGGGAGAAGGAGTATATGAAGCTGGATGTTGGTAAGGTGGTTGACCATATGACTTGGGAGAGTTGTATTCCCACTGACTCTGTGAAGAGTGCTGATGATTATTCTAGTCTTGTTCATAGTATTGGGACTGGGGCATATATTGATTCGGATAACACCAATCTGACATACTTGGTTGGTTAGAGTTATGAAATGCCAGGTCGGTAATATCCGAGTCAAAAGAGGTCGAAGTGAAGTATGGATCACTATATGCATTGGAATAATTATAATTGTAATCCATAACACAAAGATGTCAAAATAAAAAAACAAAAACAAAAACAAGCAAACAAACAATCAAACAAAGAAAGAAAAAAATTCAAAAACAAGCCTATATTAGGGTTGACCTAGACCTAGATGACTCCTAACTGATTAGACTGTCCACTGGGGGTACACTGTAGAAATCTAACCACAAGTTAATCGGCCAGGTAGGGGCAAGACTAGTGGGAGGTATCCGTGCCGAAGCAACGGACCTAATTATGCCAAACCGTTGTTCTTCGAGATTTCGCCTCTCAATCCCCAACCTTTGACACCGATTTGATAAGAGCCAAACTCTAATAACTTTTTCCCTTAGGTCAATCTTCTAAATGAGTCTGAGATGTCCCTAGTGGCCAACGTCTAGCAAGTTTTATTTAGGTTTGGGTTGTGTGAGTAGGGAGGTGATTTTTGGGCTAAGGAAGGGTAATAACTTTCCCACCTTATGTTTTATTAGGATATGCCCTTAAGTTCAATTCGTGCAAGTGTGCAATACAGATAAGAATTAACACACAAAGCGAGTAAATCACCCACGTGTTTGTTCTAATGTATATGCAATGCAACATGTACACCTCCGTCAAGATCACAACAACACAAGAATAAAATATAGTATATTGGAATTGAAATCGACACGTGCCTAGATGCAAATGTTTATACCGATTTAAAGCATCCAATTTCTGTATTTTAGTTCTTAATTATTACAGTGCACAGGTAATCTAAACAAAAACTAGCAGTAGAATATAACAATATACAAGAATTTATCCAATCACCCAAAAATAAGTGTGGACTTCTGCAATGCTAAAAATTTGACTTGCACACCAAAAACAAAGAAGAAAAGTTAACAAAAATGTGAGATCAAGGCGTTCCCATCCCCGGCAATGGCGCCAAAATTTGATCGGGGGAAAACCGTGCACAAAAGTGTCGTTTTGAAATCACTAATTAAAGTGTGTGCGCTTTGGTTTCCTCGATACTTCCATTATAGCATAGAGGTTAAACGGGTCGAATCCACAAGGACGGGAAGCGATAGAAGCTTTACTAGTATGTTCACGTGTGTGTTAAAGTTTCTTCAACGTTTTAAAGAATCAAAAGAAAAGAAAACAAAAAGTAGAAAGAGAAGCGTATAATGAAAACAAAGAAGTGGAAAACATTGAAGAGAAGGTATTTGTGATTTTTGTATTTATTTCTAAAACAAAGTAAAAATGAAAGAAAACTCATGGTTACTAACTACTAATGGCTCCACTAACCATGCTGACCTCTCAGTGATAGTTGTCTCACATGTATTCTTGGGTATCACTAGTCCTTGGTTCAAGAGTGTTTCAAAGCATGACCCATAAGATAACTCATCACATCCAAACTCAACAAATAAGTGCAAGTTATACTTAAACCATCAAAACTAAATAAGAGCAAGCATGGAATAAAGTAATGTTAGCTTGTTAGAGAGTTAGGATGTTAGAGTGTTAGAATCCATCATCATGAGCCATAAATGGCTCTTGCAAGAACAAGGCCAAGTAGAGACTATTAGATTCATGTGGATTATCAAGTAAGAAGTTAGCAAGTTAGTAATTAGTTGCCATGAGAAAAAAATTAGTTAAACATGTAAAAGGAGTTAGAGAAGAAAACAAGTAGAGATAAAGAGAGAACCTTTCATAGAGTCTCACCCTCCATTACAAGCACTCTTACTTTCATCCTATGTACTACTCTCTTCCCTATTACAAGATCTATAAGAAATGAAAAATACAAAAGAGGAAGAAAAAGAAGAACTAACCTAAACTATCCTAAAAACTACTTCAAAACTCTCCTCCCAGCTCTTCTCCCTGAAAATCTGCTCAACACTGGGTATTTATAGGCAAAACAGGGCATCATGGGAGCTATACGGAGTCGTGCATCGAAACTCGACGCACGAATCCACAGTATGGCAGTGAAAACGCGGCCATGGCAGGTGTTTGAAATAAACTTTGGTCTGAATTATGTCTTCTTTTATTGTTTTTTCTGCATGGCAGATGCTTGGTCAATAGAAAGAGATGTCGAGGCAACTTGGGGCGTGGGCAAAGGAGCTGCTTGGGATGGAAAGCTACTGCATTAAGGAGGCCGTTTGTTTCGCGTAAAACTCTGTAATTCGTAAATGACTTACTACCCAGTTACAATTACGACGTTTGTTTGGACCGTAATTCGTAAAAGACTTACGTAACTCAACTAACACTCACTTGCAACCCAGTTATCACTCACTTATAGCCGTTACAGTTAATTTGTGGTCATACAAATTTGTAATATTTTTTATATATAAAAATTTTTAATATTTAACTTTTTTAATATTTATTTGCAGTATTAAAACTTTTAAAATTACCAAATAGTTAATTTTGTGGTCAACTTTTTCACTTACGACTTATACATTACGACAACCAAACACCGTAAAGTACAATACACTTTCTCACTTTACAATTTTATATTACCAACCAAACACCGTAAAATTTACATACATGTAACTCATTTACAATTGTAAAAGACTTTACCAATTACAACTACGAATTACGGCCAATTACGACAACCAAACAGAAAGTGTGTAATGATACCGTGTTTCCTGCGAAATCATATTCTTGTTCCTGAATTTATCCTTCTTGTTTTCAAAGTTTGTCATATGGTTTTAGAGCCTAATTCAAGTTACTGAGGAAAACATCTTTTTCTTCTTTTAGTATGCATCTTTTTCTTCTTCTTTCATTAATCCCAGCCTGTTTATGCATCTTATTTCGAGCTGGCTGTTGGTCAGAAAGGATTCTGAGGTTGCTACCACGGCTCCTATCTAGCACGAAGAAGCTCAGAGATTGGATGCTGAGCAGACAGAAACAGATACCAATCAGATTTTGCACTGCCGCCATTGCACATGAAGAAGAGGAGGGGTGCATGAAGATTTCCAAGTCTGAGGTTGCTGGTGCTGTTGGTGCCGAGTTTGAGTGCACAGAGCAGTTGTCCATGGGAGTTTGTCACGAGGGCTGCTGAGATTGGTAGCAATTTGCCTCCAAACGCACAGTCAGAAGAATTGGTGTGCGAGCACAAGAAGAGTGGTCGAGCACATTGCTATGGTGGGCTGTGTAGCGAATGCTATGATGTTTTTGTCAACATTTCTGAAGGCGGCAGCATAATAGAGCAGCCAGCTTTTCAGAATGCAAAGAGACAGAAAATTAAGCACAAACAAGAATCGGGAATGTCTGAAAGCAGCCTTTCTGATATCAATGTATACATCAATACTGAGAGGGACAAGCAATACAAGACGTTGATTTGAGAATTGATACACAAGGAGTATCTTGAAGAACAAGCAGCTAAAACTGCTTCTGTTGCTGCTAGAACGAGCAGCGATGGAGTTAAGACCAGGAAAGAGGGCAAACAGAGAAGAGTCGGAGACAGAGGAGGATCTGGCAACGAAGAAGAAGAAATTAAGCTCAAGAATCAATTATGATGCGCTGTCCCAAATGTATGGAGAGGAAAAACAGCAGACACAACTGGAACAGATACTGGCGCAGTGACTGAAGAACAAGACAACAAGAACAATGGGAATTTTGATATAGAAGCCTTGGAGGAGGATCACGAGGAAACAGAGGCATATGGAGAGGACAAGCCAGATGATGCTGAATATAATGACTATGTTGGTCATGAAAATTATGGTGAAGGGAGACTACAACGAATATTTTGCTGATGCCTGATGGCAATGAGGATTACTTAGATGATGACTTTGGGTTTTGACATGTTAGTAGATATGTAAATTATTATGAAAAAACAAGTGATAACACCTTCAAAATTGTCATTCACATTCTACTAGTTACTGCTGACACGAAATTTGTTTCATTTTTGTCCCTCCACACAAACATAAGCTCATGTTTTCTGTGAGAAGAACACAAAAAGTTTTGCTGCATGTTCGAAAAAATGCAACAGCTCTTTCCTTCACATGTGACTATCTTGAATCTCTTGATACTTTACACCTTTCTGTACAGAAGTTAAAAATAATAAATTAGAGAGAACTGTACGAATACCACTGATCTGCGGCCACATAGATATTAGATGACAAAGAAATCTTCTAAAACTCTGCCTGCTCATACTTTCCTTCTCTTCTTCCTCAGGGAAGGCATAGCTCTCAAGCCAAGATTGGCCTCACCATCTTCAGCTTCCTCTGGATACAACGAGTCCACATGCTTTGTTGCTGGTGAAGTTCCTCCAGTAGGTTCCTTGGTAGTTTGACCATCAGGCTCAAGATCTTCCTTTGATGAGCTAGCATCAAGATGAGCAGTATCAACTTTTGTCTCACTTTCATCCATGCAAAACCCACCTCCAGACAGGAGGTAGTCTCTGGAATGGCTATCATCATCATCATCATCATTCAATGAACATGGATGCCTATTTTGACAATCAAGAGCAGAGGAATATCCATCCCCAGCTGCACTGCATTTCTCTGCAGAATTTGTCACTGGAGTTGCAGCAGGGTGACGTGCATCACCTTGTATTTCGCTGTCCTCCATGCAGAATCCACCTCCACTTAGAAGGTAGTCTCTGGATAAGCTGACATCAGGGATTTGACTACCACCTTCCTCGTGGTCAGAAACATCTCCAGCCCAAATGTTGCTGCCTTGCTCAACTGATCCTTGCCCCTTAGCCACACCATTCGAGCCATGAACATCAACGTCCATATTCACTTCCTCTTCAGCATATTGTACATGCTTTCTGTGTCGCGTTGACTGAAAATATAGCAAGTTAAAAAAATAAAGCAAGCTAGGAAAAAAAGAAACACGAGGAAAAGAAGACAATAAAATAATAAACCAGCTAGAATTAGGTGTGTGTGAGAGAGTTGAGAAGCAAGTTAATAATTCTTTAACACCGTAAGCTGGAAGTCTGTTGAATAGTGTGAACAAAGGTATGAAAACATCAGAGTGTACTTCTAGAAGACCAATGCTATGAAAGCCTCAGTCAGTGAATACTGAATCCTTTTGCCAATTTCCATATCGCAAAGAAACTTCATAAGCAATTAGAAAATGGCTATGGAAATAGGCGACAGAAGTGCCTACAAATTCTTCTTGATAGGCGAACAAAAGCATCACATTATCAGGAATGGCATTAGACCTTAAGCATCACTAGCCAGAGCATCTTTCTGCCCCACATCCTTAATCATATAACCATAAAAAGCTTGTCACTGACTAGGGACAGTTTAACAAGAAATTCTTGGAATAATTTAAACAACGCTATAAAGTAATCAAAACACATTAAATAAATAAAACAGAATAGAAGAATGCATATAAAGCTTTAACTTACCCTGCGTAATTCTGGCATGGCTTCTGGTACCTGAATATGTTTCACCATTTCACCTTTGTCACCACAATCATCACTAGAACTTGCTTCCGTGAAGTCATCATTCAGTACTTCTTCTTTCACTCTAACCCTCCCCCTCGCCCTCTTCCCACATCTTCCTCTACCCTTCCTCTCTTCCTTCTGGAATTTGCAGTCAAGCCACTTTTATCAATCCTTTGTCCTTCTTTTGGAGAAAGATTACCCCCAACCCTGTTCTCTGATTGTATACTTGGGCTCTCAGTCTTCTGTCTTCTTGGTTTCTTCGAATTTTTCCTTGTACTGTTATCCTTTACCTCAGAACAACTTTCAGGTTTATGTTCGTCCAGAGAAGAAGGATCACACCCTCTCATCTTCCCGGAGCTAGAGGCCGGTGCGAGATTATCCGTCAGATCTGTAGAACATCTTCCAGTTATTCCTTTCACAGCCTTCTTGATTCGTTGGCTCCGGATTTTCGCAAACCTCTCATTAAATGTATAAAATGCTTCTAGCCTTAGCTGAGTCTGCATGTAAGACAGCACCAGTGAATTAGAAATTACACAATTCCTTATTTTGAACATATGAATCCAACAGAAGCCCTAAAAGATAATCAAAGGCTCAGCTCCTCAGCAAAAACATCATGTTGTCAACTTGTTCTTAGAAATCTAGCCCAATGAAGTAAACACAATTTTTATTAAGGATTTCTTTTACTAGGATACTTCTTTAGCATGTAGTCTCATGCAGCTGTTTATAATAAATATTGATATATGACGTACACTGAGAACTGAATATGCAGCACAAAGGGTGATAAATAGGAAGATTACAGAATAGAATTTTGGGAAAAGCAAATAGTGTCGATAAAGTAACAGAAAGACCAAAAAAACAGTGTAACAAGATCCCAACCTCATGTTTGTTGTACTCCTTCAAAACAGGCACAAGCAATTCATCAGCCTTCTTGTTGTCCCACCCAAATCTTTCCCAGCATAACCTGTACATGCACTGATACTGTCAAAGGAAAGAGTGATTTTATGCATGAAAAAACCAAGTAAATTATTTATTACCCTCATCACTCCCCAAAATTCCTCAACTGGTCTTTCTCAGACCGGGAACTCTTGCATCCGAGCAAGCTAAGCTAAGTTCATTGAGCATCCTCATCTCAATACAACACACTAACACACATATATCTCTTATTTTATAGCAAACCTCCTAATGTCCGCATGTACATGAAAACTTTTAATATTATCCAGATTAGAATTAGGGCTCCTCACTTTTACCACCGTCAGACTTCCAACATTCACTGATCCATCTTAAGCTTTCGTTGTGCAACATCAGAGAAGACATTAATGAATATAAATTGCAAATATACCAATCACCCAGGAGCTATTTTTATGTACTGACAAAATATATTTTCAGCTTGATATAATAGAAAATACCAATATTTGTATCGATTATCATAAACAAAGCCTTTCATACCTATGAGGCTTTATTCCTAATGACAAATTAGGTTTAAACAGGATATCCTGTGATCTGACAATATGAAATTGATTAAAGCATCTAAAACTCAAGGTTCTAGGAGTCGTGGAATTCAACTACAGGCAGAAACAGTACGTTAGATAATATCGAACCAATTTGGAATGGGTTAGAAACCTACTATTGATATCATAAAAGCAAGATATGACCTTCACAATAATAAAAGAAAAAGGATAATGTCGATGTCAGAACGAACTGTAATTTGTTTTTTAAACAAACCACAGATATAGAAAATATCCTTGGCTGAGAATTTAATGATATAAGAAAAGTTGAAAGAATAGAAAATTCCTCAAACATTTAATCAGAAACTCAAAGAAAAATGTGATTTAAAACTGGAAATGGTGTTGAAGTAACTTACTTTCGTAGTAGAAACAAATCCGGTTTTCCCCACATGAAAGGCTCTGTTGAATCATCAATTTGTGGGGAAGTGTATGCAGTAATAACTGAATCACTAGGAAATGATGAAGGTAAATGCCAGTTTTTGCTCACATTTCTCTGGCACAAAAGGCAAAATGCTATAACATAACAAAGAGTTCTTAATGATAAATAGAATAAAAATAGGATATAGGGAACAAGTCGCGCTCACATGTTTACTCATAAAGACCTCTTTGATGTGCAAAATGTCATCAAGAGATGATTGATTTTCATGGGCTTTTGAAACACTCTCTTCAGATGGAAATATGTCCGGATTGTCTGTTGTCCCATCTCCATCTTTATTGCTTGATTTTATTGATCTTTTCTTAATATTGCTACCAGTATGAGTATTAAATTTGCCTAAAATAGAAGGATCTGGAGATTCAACCCATTCCCTGAATATTTGGAGGCCATCTTCCTCAGGAAATGCACGTATAACTTCAATAGCATTCACAATTCCAATTCCACTGCACCAGAAGATATTTAGAGTGCAAAAGCAGATATAATCAATAAAAGGCATGGTATTCACATCGCTATTGTATGGAAATTTTATATCTTATAGCTGTAAACTTGCTCTGTGTTCATCTGATTTGTTACGCATTCATCCAAATAATCTGTTTTGATCGATTACACAATTCCCGGTTTTATTTATAAAAGACATTGAGAAAAGAACCAACATGTCCATCATTCAGTTCTTTCTCTTGCAGCCACTGGATTTGAATTAACATATAATGTGAAATCTAATGTGCTGATGAATAAAAAGACAAAAGTACACTCAAAAGAATCCATAAGCTACATCAGAAGCCATGTGGAAAGGCCTCCAACTTAAACATGACTCACATGGAAAGGCGAAATAAATAGGGATAATAAACATATTTTTAATTGCCAACTTGAGGTTTGAACTCAGAACCTCTTGAGACTCTTGCCCAGAGACCATGTAAGAAAAATAAGCTTAAGCGTATGGATGTGGATAGCAATATATATCAAGCAATGTAACTCTTGACCATGGTTTTAAATAAGCTTAAGCATATGTATGAAGTTCGAACCTCATATGATATCAACCCTATAATATCAGCCAATATCAGGGCAATATGAACAATGGCCGATACTGACAACCGATATTAACAATATTGGTGCTAAAAAACATTGGTCAATAACCATATATCAATACCGAGAATTTAAACATGCTCTTAACACCTTGATCGAGAGGCTAGAATGTCAATTTTCTAAATGATGTGTGTATGTCTTGTGTGTCTGTGTGCAAAGGTTATATACACCTGATGTGCAATACAATAGTCTATAATAACCTATGGAAATACAAATGCACCATCCAAATAGGTGATACAAATTGTTCAGGATCTACGACGCATTCTAAAACATGTATGGATCAAAAATCAAGAAGTTTGATGGAATTTCTAGTTTATAATCAGATGATAGTAAACTGAATGGCTTTTTTTAATGGTCTCAAAAAGTTAAAAACAGTTTGCTTTTTTTCCTTGATCCATAGGTTGGAAATTTTCAAATGACTTGCCTATGTACATGTGTGCATACATTATGAATGTACATATGCATGGGCATAACTATCCATTCAGGTAGCTATATGTTGACTCAGAAGCATTTGCTGTAGATTTTTCTTAAAATACTAGCATGCATTCTGACACGTGATGTATGCGCCGCTGCTATATTCAATTTAACTACTCAGTTGCAGCATACCTGACTCCCTCAGTATAATCACTCCCAAGAAGCAGTGCCATACGAATTAATGATTCTCTGTCCAAACCAAGCTCACTCTCAATATCCTGAAAGGAAAAAAGCAACAATATGCAAAATCATAAAAAGCACAAATAAGAACTTGGGCTTCAAGTAACAGGACAAAAATATTGACCACATAGATGGAACGAGAAACATTATTCTGACAAGAATCAGAAGAAACATTAAATCAGCTATCAATAGTTTATGCTGGTAGTATCCCGAACTGCATATTCCAATCAAGAACCAAATGGAGAGAAGCTAAAGAAAGAGGACAAATAAAAACGACTGAATAAACTGTTGCAAACGTAATGAACAAAAACAGATCCCATAACATATTCAAGCCAGGGCTACTACTGCAAACCTTCATGAAGTATGTTTCAACATATTTTCGATCATCAAATATGTTCTTGTAGACATTGCGAGCTCCAAAAAGGAACACATCAGAGTCATCAGTTACAACACCATCAACTAGGTTCAACATTTCCATATAAGCACACTGAGCTTCTGCTTCCATTGGTGCAATGATATATGGCAACCCAAACATTTGTAGCAGTTCCTACATTTTGAGTGAAAAAATAGATTTGAGCATACTTATTCCCGATCATTAGATTAAATATAATAAAACTTTGTTCTATCATTCAAACCCACATGTTACAATTTAAACCATCCAACGTGCAATCTTCCAGATATTAGGGTAAGGGATTCTCATATTTAACAAGAGAAGAGGATAGTAAAAACCAATGAAAATAAAGCCTCCACATTACGAAACTAAAGCCCTTTGTCATAAAATTAATGGAAGGTAATTTGGTCTGCATGAAAAACAAACTTACAGAAATATAATCAAAACTCTTTTATCATCATTAAGTGAATAATAGACGGCAACTATATAACATGAACCTGTTGCAGAAATTTGATCCTATGCTTGCTTCAGGTCATACGTGTTAATAATGGAAGAAAACGAAAGCAAATAACAGTTATTGATATTTTCTGGGAACAATATAGAAAAATGGTGCCGACAGAAATTAGCATTAGCTTCCACCTTATGCTTGATACATTAACAAACAGTCAGCTCTTCCTCGAATAAGATGAGTGTAACATTTTCTAACAATTAAAAACCAGCAATAACTCCTTATTTCCAATTATCATAGCCCAGATAAAATAAAAAATAATGATGCTACCTTGGAAAGATACAGATTTTCAAAGTCAACAGAAAAAGTAATGAACCTATATAATCATCTCATTTACTATAACCATATAAGCTGTTTCCAACATAATGGGGTTAGCTACGAACATGGCTCTAATTTGAGGAACATTTCATCAAAAAGTTGACCAATGTTAACTCCTGTATATGTGACGTCAACCACCTAGGTCAAAAATCCTGGATGAAGAATCTAAGGGCAAGAGAAGGGTTCTCAATAAAACCTAGAAGGATAGTTCGTGGGTAGGAAATCTATCCCACATAAAAAAAAATTCACAACATTATGAAGGGAGTCAGAACAACACCTGGCATTCTGCAAACATCTCACTGCTAACAGATTCTGCATTGCGCTCTAGCTTTCTTTGCTCGTCTCCCAAAATTAGTCGTTCTTGTCTAAGGACAGATATTTCTTCATCCAAATTGGCTTCTGATACATCATTATGATTATTCAAGTCCTCTTGAGTTGAAACCTCATCTCTGTAATGTGGCCCTTCAGCAGTAGGCATGCTACTACTATTAATTCCTATTACCTCTTCTTGCATGGCATCAATGTTCACGGCCTTTTCTTTTATTTGCGGACCTTGCTTAGAATAGGAAATTTCACCTTTTCTTCCCACAGAATGACTTGATTCAGAAGTTTGGGTATGATTACTAGAAGCATTGGCTGGAATAGCGTCAAGTACATCATCTACTGTTTTAAAATCAACATTAGCACTACTGCCAACAAAGTCCTCCCTGGAGTTTCTTAAACCAGATGGTGCAACTGCAGCTTGTTCATAAGTATCGATACATTGTTCTTCATGATTTACGTGACGCTCATTTCCTTCATCAGTATGTGGTATCCTCACTGTGCTGTCATCAAGTTCTGAAGAAACCGTTAACTTTTCAATTGTGGCTTCTGCTGCTGCAGATTTTCCATCAAAATTGCTTGCATTATCCTGTTGTACGTTCTCCCCAAAAGGATGTTCCAAATGTGCATGCACATCCACTATAGTGCAAGAGACTGAACTCCTCTCAGGATGCCTTGCTAGTGGCAGTTGAGTGCTCTCCCTGTTTTCTTCAAATGTGGAAATGTGGGGGGATGCAACTGAGTTTTGATCTTCACTACTTATCCCTAAATTTGAAATGGAAGATGATTTACTTGAAGCTTTCTGTATTTCTATATCCTGAAGACTTCTCCTTATTGCTTCCTGGATATCAGCGTCTTCCTCCAGCAAACCCCGTGAAACACTTTTTTCCTCTTCAGCTTGGCAATGAGAGACATCTTTAGGAGCATCACAATCTCCTTCCTCCCACTCCACATCATATTCTTCACAACTGTTATCTTCTGCCAAAGACGATTTGCTGTCCTTGTTTTGGTCATTTTGCCTACTCTCACTTTTTTCACCAACTGTTCCTTCTTCCCAAACACATTCAGATTCAGACTCGTCTTTACTTCTATCTGCCTGAATACTTGCAGAAAATAATGCTGATGTGGAAGTTCCAGAAACCAAATGCAAGAACAAATTATCATCCGTATCTTTCATCCCACCATCACCTTCTAAGAAGGATATCTCTATCGTTGTTTTGCTACCTTGCACTGATAGATCATCAGGAAAATAATCATCTTCTTGTAATAATGTCCCAGTTTTTCCGCTAGCATTTCTGCTATTACCTTCATTACTTGTAGAAGCATTATGGGAGTTGTTAGTTCCAGGGATACCTTTTGCACTAGATATTTCTCTAGTGCCTTTAGGCTGCACGTCTGTGTGAACATCTCCCCTGCTGTAGTCCTGTTCATACTCTTTCATTAAGTCCAGATTCCGTTGTAAATCTCGAGTCATATGAATACCCATCCCTCTAACTCTACTAACCCGCACACGGCCACTCTCATCACGGTATGTCTCAACATCATTTCCAAAATCACTGGTAATTTTATCAGCAGAAGGCACTGAAGGTGATTGAGTTTGACTAGTGAGCAAGCTGTGCTTCACTGAATCGAAATTGATTGTCTTCTTTACTGACTGGCTTACTGTGTCTCCATCTTTTTCAATTGATTTAGCTGATAGCATCCTGGTTCAAAACACAATATGTGTGTGGACTATCAATTCAAACATTCGACAAGCACAAACCAAAATAATAAGCATGCACAAAAGGAATAAAGAGGAAAAAGCAATATGACTCTGAGCGGATGATATTCATCGACCAAGCCCAGAATATTATGCTTACTGTTTATCACCAGTAAATGATGAAGAAAATATGAACTCCCTGTTTGCTTCAGATGCTATCCTTGAACTTTGCACTCCTCCAAATCCACTTCCAGCAGCACTTTTCTGTACCTCGTCTATCTCCCGACGGAAGGCAACAGTTTTAAGATATGACTGGATCTGTAGTTCAGAAAATTTTGTAGGAGTCTGACACCATGAAAAAGTAAAGCAATTCAGTCTCCATGATGATGAGAACTTTTAGTTCAAGAAACAAAAGGCTATCAGCATCAGAATTTCCAAAATTCTTAAGCTACTGAAAAACAACTAACAATTTCACGACTAAATTTCAACACTAGTGCTGCTTGGTAGTCAGAATTCTCTTAGATCTGAATTCTTTTTTCTTTTGAAACATATTTCACTAAAAATTCAATGTCAGAAAGAACTATAACTGCCCATTAAGTGACAGGAACAGAATGCTCAACACCAAAGGAAAGAAGTAGTCATTTAATTGCAGCACTTTTTTCTCCAAGTTTGTTTTTCTTTTGGAAAAAAATAAGAATAAGATGCCACTTGTCTATTGACCGTAGGTATTCAATATCAGGGTTACAGAATCCAGATCCTGAATTGGAAGCATCCAGTGAGGAAAACAAAATTTTGAACAGAAGATCCATGAATACCATTAAGATATTGCTAATAAGTGCGAGATGTTTATGAAGATGGATGAAAAAAGATTTGATTACTTTACCTTTTTAATTTTCTGATACTTCTGCCTGTTTTCAGCCATCAATTTTTCCCGCATCTATTTGAAAAAGAGACAGATGCTTCAAACAAGATTATATGATCCAAATGGGTAATGGAAAATTTGGAGCCCTCACAAAAAACACTGGCTTTCCAAATTTTGTTTACCTGAACAAGAAGATCCAACTGCATGGATGGAGGCAAGGAAGCTAAGACTGATGGATCAATGTTGCCACTTGTTACAGGCTGCAAAAACCAAAGAGTCAGGAACATTATGAACCCTACCGAAGAAATGTATAGTCCATCCATAGGATAACATGCTCTAGGAATTCAGATTGCCAGAGGTTGACTGCTAGTTTAGATAGCAAGTATGAAAACAATGAATAGAATACCAATGAATAATCAAGTATGCCTACGTTAGACGAACTAATAAATTTCAACATTAAGACAATGATCCATGTGCACTCTCTATCAATGAAATAAAATCTTTAGTGAATTGCAGGCTTGTTTACCATGCATGTTACGGGGGCCTGATTTGTTTTGCAGGTATGAATCTCACATCATGAACAAAATATATCATTTGATTGATGGCATTACTGAGAAATTATCACGTAACTCAAATAATAGGCATAAACCAAATAATACCCAATTATAACGTGTTAGGGAATAGATACTTCCATCTAGTCATAAGGTTTTGCATGAACACAAAAAAAGTGGATAAGTTAAGCGTTGTAATTAAAAAAAAAAATGTAAACATACAAAAATCATCTCCTCATCGTCATCCTCATCATCTTCCTCTCCTTGTTGAGCATTTCCAGTGGATGCTGTTTTATTGACATTGAAGTCCTGCTCTTCTTCAGCAGCAAGTGATGCTGCCAACCTGAACAACCAAGGAATTGTCATGTTTGCTAAAGATATACAGAAGTTGTAACCTTAAAGGAGTTGGTATTATTATAATTTTGAAAGGAAAATAAAAAATAAGACAGAGTACCCACATCTCATCCAGAGTTTCCTGTGAGAGAGGTGTATCTTGTTCAGTTTTGTTGTCACTCTGACTCTCATCAGAAACAACCTGTTTCCCTTTTGCATCTTTTTTGTCCTTGGGTTGTCTATTCTTCTTCATCTCCTGAGCTAAGTCTTCAAGCTTTTTAGCCCTGAGCTGAAAGAGGCACACGAAGAAGGGAAAAGGAATTTGAGAAGGAAGGGCAACAATGCTTGTGAAGCGTAGTGTAAGAATGAAGAAATGGAAATGAATAGAGAGAGGAGAGAGGTTCAGACATGATTGAGGAGCAGCTTCTCTGCGGTCTTTCGAATCTTGACCTGGGCGTTCTCGCGGAGGCGACGTCGAGCGGCGATGGTGCGGCGCTTGAGGGCGGGGGTGGCGCCGTCGAAGACGAAGACGGGCTTGGTGCGGAGGAAGAGGAGTTTGCAGATGCGGCGGAAGAAGCCGAGAATGTGGGCGTTTCGAAGCATCTCCCCTTGCTCATCTCTCATTGCCTTCATGAACTGAATCATCCATATGCTCGCATCTGTTCGTTCATGTTCATTGGTTGATTACAAAATGGGGATGAAGAAGAAGAGAAGGAGAAATACAAGAAATAATTCAATAAAAAAACAATAATTTAATTTAGTAATTTGAAAGTAATAGTTATTAATTGAAGTTGTTACAGGAGGAGGAGGAGGAGCAGGAGGAGGAAGCGACAGTACCTATAGCGAGTTTTTTGCCGGCTAGGGTTTCGACGGAGACGCGGCGGCCAACGGGGGCCAGAAGCTCCCAGAGTCCGTGAACTCCCATGACTGCGCTTGTATTCTATTCTATGATTCGACTGAGACTCAGATGGAGATTGATTTATTCATGGGTTTGGATTTGTTTCTCTCCCCTTTCTTCACTTCCATCTCTATCTCATTCCCACGTCTCGTCTCGTACTCGACTCTTTCCTTGCTTGCCACCAAATGATAAGCAATAGTACTATTCAGCTCTCAAATCATCTCCGGGTTGGCTCCCAACCCACGTGGCAAACCACGTCAGATGGCCACGGGTCAACCTGACCTGCCTCTCTCAATCTAAATCCTAAAATTGAGCTCCCAAATCTAAAATCCCCCCAAGAGCCAGCCATCTCTCAAATCCTCCTCCCCCCCCCCCCCCCCCCCCCCCCAAATCTTGCCGCCGCCCTCTCGAGCTCGTTGCGCCACCCTCTCTTCTGCCAATCTCGACCACAACATCCCTCTCGAGGTCGCCGCCGCTATCTCGAGCTCGTTGCTGCCCTAACCCCTCTCTCACCGCCGCCCTAGCCCCATCTTTGAGCTCATCACCAACGCCATATCGGTATTACTGCCGTCTCGAGCTCGTCGCCGACGCCATATCGATGTGGCCGCCATCTCGAGCTCGTCGTCGCCGCCCTATGGAAGCAGAGATCAAAGCGGGGAGAACTGTCCTTCTTGCAATCCAATGTACATTAAAGATTACAATCCATATATATTTTTACAGTTTTCTTGCAAATCACTACAAATTTACCCATGGATATTGGTGGATGATATATGATTGAAGAAAACATACATTTTCCTATTATATTCACCTCTGCTCATTTTATAAAGAGTGGCCATTAGCAGAACTGAGTTGATGGAAAGAGTTCATATAGCCAACCCAAATTGAAAGAATTGAGGATGGTGATTTTTAGTGTAAGATTTCTCTAAGATCTGAGAAATGGTAAGTTTTAGCGTAATATTTAGTGTAATGTTACAACAGCATCAAGATAACATCTTACTGATTTGTGATTCTTGTTGATTTTTTGCCCATTTTATTTGAAGGGAATGATCCAAATTTGCCTAAAAATCTACTGTTTTCTCACCTCTTGTGCAGGTTCTTGTACAAAGAGATGGAAACTCAATGCACGTACAAATAAAATTCTCTCATCCATGAGGGTCCCAAATAGGATAGAGTGAGAAATTGATAATATTTGGAAAAAGTTTGACAAAGTTCAAAGTCATGTCGAAGGTCTACTTAATATCAGAGTAGGAATATTAATGATTGTTTTTGCCAGCAGATCCCATTCATCACTTAAACAACAGAAGATACATCACATTCCACAGCAGATACATCCCATTCAACAAAATGAGTGATCAAGAGCAGATACATCCCATTCATCATTCAACAACAGATAAATATCATTCATCATTCGACAACAGATCATATATCAATTATAGATACAACAATTACAGTATGGAATGCCATCACAGATACATTCAACAGGAGATCATAATATGAACCCAACCCAAGTTTACTACATTGAAATTTGCCAAATCCCAAAACAACAGCCAAAATTCAAAACTAAGAGGGCTACCTCAGTAGTTGATTTGTTGTCGATAGGGTGGCGGGGAGATCGAGGAAGAGATCTGAGAGAAAGAGGATGTCGTGGCAGCGAGCTCAAAAGGGTGTCGCGGTGGCAGTCTTTTAGGGATGCCTTGGTCGAGATCGGCGGAAGAGAGGTTGGCACGGCGAGTTAGAGAGAGCGGTGGCAAGATTCAGGGGAGAGAGGCAGAGGAAATGGGGTTGGGGGAGTTTGGGGTTGGGGTTGAGCTCGAAACGGATGGCGTGGTCGAGATCGACAGAGGAGAGGGTTGCGCGGCGAACTCGAGAGGGCGGCGGTCTAAATTTTGGGGAGAGAGGCTGAGAGGGGGCACTGGGATTTGAGAGATGAGCCTCCGAGGGAGAATTGGGAGGAAAACTTCTAGGGTTTTGTTTGGGAGATGTTGATCAAGATGCCACGTGGCATGATGACGTGACAAGCCATATCAGATGGAAGCCAATCTGGGATATGTATTGGGAGCCAAATAGCATTATTGAATAATAAATAACTAGTTTATCACTGTCTTCTGTGAAAAACCGACCAATGGCAACGAGGGAGTGGGGGTCTGAAAAGGAGGAGGAAAAAGAAGGAAGAAGAAGGGGGAGGGCTCGCACGGAGCAAGAGGATCAGAGAGAGGGAGGGGGAGAAGTGAGGTGGAGAGGGAGGAGGGGGATCTGACGGACGGAGCACGAGAAAGAGGAGGGCAGACGAACAAACGGACCGACACAATTTCTGAAGGTGTCACGGGAGAAAACCTCTGTCGCTTCGCTCGGTCAGTTTTGATAAAAATAATAATAAACTAGTATACCGTGAAGGCGATGAAAACCGAGCGGGGAGGTCGATGACGATGGCCGAAAGGAGGAGGAGGAGGATGGAGGGGGAGGGTTTTTGCTTTGTTGGAAGGAGGAGGAGGGGGTAGGTTTCTGGAAGAAGGTTGAGGAAGAGGAGGAAGAAGGGGAAAGGAAAGAGAGGAAGGTGTTGTCGTCAAAGGGGTGGCGACGGCTAGTTGACGGCGGCAACATACGCTGATCTCGCTCTCTCTCACGCTGAAAAAGACGGACGGACGGACAGGTTTTGTGAAGGAGTCACGGGAGAAAACTTTGCTTCGTTCTGTTTTGATAATAATAATTATATGTTTGTTACATTTTCTGTGGGTCAACATTCACGCTCAGCCTCAATTAAAATTTGGCCTAACTAAATTAAATAAATTATTATTATTATATATTTTGTTACCTCTGTATAATTGGCTATTGCCATAGCCATACACGCTTGCAATTGCAATACATCACTAGAGAGCCATCTCACATCCACAATCAGGCTCCCCCCCCCCCCCAACCCACCAAAAAATAAAGAAAGAAGAAGAAGAGCATGGTTGGAAGTTGGAAATAAGAAAGAAATAAAAGACAACAAGAAAATGTAGATGATAATCTTGTATGTATGTATAAGAAAACCCAAACCTCATTGATACCATTCATTACAATAGAGAGTATGCAATTGTTCTGAGTTACAAGGACATTCTAAATACTCAACTTCTTGAATATTGGCCAGCTGTCTTTCACACTGGACGCAGAAGGGGAAGCGAAGAAGACGATCGACGTGGGCTAGATCTCGTTCTAGCGCTGATGAACCCTGAAGAGATCTACAAGTCGGTGACCACTTAAATCCACGAGCAAGTACGACCCGAATCCACGAGCCAAAAGGAACAACTTGAATCCACAAGCAAATATGAGAAAAAACTCAAAAGTTTATTGATAAAAGTTGGATAAAAAATGAATAAAAGATTATTATAAAATAAGAATATAAAGGCCTATTTATAGGCTTACAAAAGTCCTAATCTATCTATGAGTACTACCTAAATTTAAAATAAGGAAATAGAAAACCAATTAGAAACTAAATTGGACCTAAAAATCAAATCCTAAACTAATTCTGAAACACAAATATACGCTTAGGCTTGTCGACAGCCGAAGGAGGTTGTTGACAGGCAGGGCCAAACTGTCAAACACCAACTTTTGGGAAAAGCCTGTCGACAGGCCAGAAGAGACGTTGTCGACATGTCTGAAAACTCCTGCTTCTCAGGAAAAAGCCCGTCAACGTCCAAAGAAGGGATGTTGACAGGTTAAGTTATTTTGGCATGTTGTTTATCTTGCCTTGCTCATTGGTCTCCTACATCAGTCCCTCCCTCTTCAAAAGAACTCGTTCCCGAGTTCATATTAGGATATAGCTGCTTGATAGGGACTCTTAAGTTGGGATTCTTCCTCTCCTCAAATATACCATCATTATATCTTTCTCCTCGAAGAGTTTCTCTCGCCTCTTCTTGTCAGCGGTTGTCTTATACTTCTTATTGGATTTGTAACGCCCCAATTCCGCGGATACGGAGACACTATGACGACATACATACGCAGGCAAAAATATCCTCACACACATATGTCAAGTCTCAATACAGTAAATAAATACCAAATACACAATTATTTCAGCATTAAATAAGTACAAGATATCTGCAAAAAAGGGTCAGTAATCATGATAGATTGAAAACAAGAATAAATAAAAAATAAAGACAGGATAATAAAGATACTTATAAATATAAAAGGTGTCGGGTTACTTACTAATATCCCGTGAAGTATCAGGTACTACCCTTGTTTTAAATATCGGCCGAGTCGGCCGAAATATCGTCCGATATCTCTTTTTTTACCTGCTGCCGATACGATATGGGAAAATCGTTCGCCATATAGTTTGCAGCAAAAACGGCCGATATTTGAAATATCGGCCGATAAATCTGTAATACCCCGTTCCCGGAATACGTACTTAGTTGCGTATTCAGATTTTCGGTCGTATTTTTTCGATTTGTTTCCGGTATTTATTCTGTATTATGAATTCCTTATATGACTGTTTTGTCTTGGATTTGGATTCGTGGATTCGGTCAGCCCTAGTCTGAACCGAAGGCCCGATCCTAGAGTATTACTCGATTTAGACATTCTGATAATTAGAATTGACCGATTTTAGTTTTAAATATCATTTTCCAATATTATATATTTTCTATGATTTTCTAGATTTTTCTGGAATTAAAATGAAAGTCTTCAAAACCGGTGTCGGCCAGTGCCGCTGACCGATTCCTGGATTTTTAATTCTCAAACAGTTTGGAATTTCATGATAGTCCTTTAGGCTTTATTCCTTAGAATCATATTTTCTACCTACATTCTTTTTCTGAGGATTTTATGATTTTATGAAAATTCCATCAGAGTCGGTAGGTAACTGGTTCCGGGATTTTTAGTTTTAAAGCTATAAAGTATTTCTTCGAACGGATTTCACTATTGGTCTTTATATATTATTATTGATTTTTGGTAATTATTTCGGGTCGTTCCGAGATACTTGAATTTCGGACGATTCCGGCATTTTCCGAAATGTTTTCCGCATCCATGATTTAAACCCGGGAATCAGCCTTTTCAATATTTTTCATCTTTCAAGTCAAAGAGAAATATCTTCTCATTGTAATTTCCTTTCTTTTTCCTTTTCCTTTTTCCTTCCTCCACAACCACAAGCTTTTCTATTTTCCAAAAATCCCACTTCCTCCAAAATTCCAACTCCACCAACTCCCACCTACTTCCTCATTATTATCACTCCACCTCACCCTCTCTCATGGCCGGCCAAGTGTCCACTTGAGAGACACCTCACCTTCCCTTTTTACACAAAACCCCCTCACTTCTATTTGATTTGCATCCCCTTCAAAAAATCCAAAACATATAAATGCTTTCCCTTTACATTCTATTTCATTTTCTTCACTTCTCTTTTTCTCTTCTTCACTTCTCAAAAGAGAAGCCTTCACCTTCACCAAAACCCTAGCCTCCATCTCCCCTTCATCTCCACCACCACAACTACTCCAACCTCTTCCCTTCATCTTCCTCCTCCTTCATCTCCATGGGAAACACCACCAAGGGCATCAACAACACCAAAGGAATCCACCATCTTCATCATCACCAACTCTACCTTTCCTCTTCCTCTCCATCATCAATTTGGTGAGTAATCTTCCTCATCTAAACTTGATTTATTCTTAGTATGTTTGTATTTTCATATCTTGTACAAATATGTCTTCAAATCCATGATTATTTAGCCATCAAACCCAACCCTAGGAAATCTGTTCTGTTTGCTGTTTCCAGTCGATTAGTCGACTAGACCTAACCATTAGTCGACTAATCTATCATGTCCTGTGAAACCAGTTCTCGGAATCACAGTTTTAGTCGACTTACTTATTTCCCTAGTCGACTAGAGACCCCTAGTCGACTACATTTTTAACCTAGTCGACTAATCCCTTCCTGAACCAGAAACCTTAACTTTCTGTATCTCAGTTCTAGTCGACTTGACCATACTATCAGTCGACTTGTCATGTCTGTTAGTCGACTACCCCTATGACCCTAGTCGACTAACTTTTCCTGAATCAGAATATCAACTCTCTGGAACCCAGTATTAGTCGACTATACCAGACTGTTAGTCGACTAACCCCTTTATTAGTCGACTACTCATCCTACCCTAGTCGACTAATTCTGTCTGTTTGTTACAAGTTATTTACCTTCTCAAACTTGGATCTTATACTTGGTTTATATGTTGTATATTATACTTCTTGACTTGTATCTTGACTAACATCATCTTCACTTCTCTCTTTCTCTCTCCTCTTCACTCTACATATATATATCATAGTTTATGGCGTGCCCCGGATTTCGTGGATTTCGGATCTTTCGGCGCTTTGAGGTTTAGGCGAGTATTCTCACTCGCTACTTTCTTGTATGCGAGTAGTCTCGCTCTTCTCTTATCTCTATTTGAGTTTCCAGTTTCGTCGGAACGATAAGTATTTCATTTCCTATTTTCATGTATTTGATTCCATGTCTATATATATATCATTTGATGCTTTTATACCATGCGTGGCCGACCCTTCGTGGTCGTTGACTTCTGGATTTCTGCTATGTTATCATTGCCATGTTATTGCCTCAGACATATCAGTTGCATACTTACTTTTAACACATGTATATCACCTTACATCTGGCGTGGTATCACCTGACCTCTAGTATGGTATCACCTGACTACCTGTCATGCCACTATTTGGAAAGACCCTATTATTATGACCACGACTTACCACTGACCTAATATCTATCTCCTGACTTGTTTGATTGATTGCTAAATGTCACCATCCTATCATGCTATCACTTTACACCCAGCATGATGTACTTGACTTGTGATTGTCATCTTTACGGGAATCCTGATTTGTTATCCTGTATCATGATCAGTGACCTGTATATTGTATTCCTGCTTTACATGCAGTGACCTGACTGTATAGTACTTATGTACTCCAGATTTCCTGATCATGTCCTGATTCTATTATTCCCGTAAAGTGATAATTAAACTATTGAATCCTAAAAAGGACCAACTTGTATTGGGTCGGGGGAAATATGCGGATATCGATATGTGTTCGTGTTTACAGTGGCATTAGGTTGTGCACTATATCCGGTCTGACCTGTGGTACACCAGGGGACCGAGGGGAGAGCTGGCTCCCTACATTCCTGTTTTAACGGGCATACATAAGTCCCTCCTCCTGGACAAGCCTTGCGGCTGGTTTTCCGTTTCCATGCAACGGAACAATCCTGGACCGTAGTCCCGGGTATGTACGGGACCCACTGTAAACATAGTTCGTTGATACAACCGGTATTTCCAATAACAACCTCGACTTTCTATATATGGAAGTATGTGAGTTGGGATATATACCGAGACACATACCTAGATATATGGTAAGACGAGTAATAATAAAGTGTCATAATAACTGGCTCTTTAAGTTGTAAGTAGAGGTATGTGGAATGGGACGCATACCAAAGCCTGCAGCTTAAATAGCTATGAATCCGTGATGTGCCTTACCGTATTTGCTTTTCCCGGACTTTATATCGGATTTCATGTTTTATGAGTATTATGATATGACTACCTTGTAGCTCGTCCTTGGTTTTATTCTGATTTCCTGTTTTATGATTATCATGCCATATCTATTCTTACCTGCTCTATTCTATCTGCCTCCTGAGTATTTCCTACTTGATATCATTTGTTATATGCATTATTGTGCTCACCCTGCTTCGCCACTTGGTTTTGCTTCACCACTCGCCTGGGGAGTATCATTTGACTCCCCTGGATTCTCATGTCCAGGTTTCGGAGCTTGGAGCGTGTGGGTTTCCTGTTGCCGCATCAGAGTGGCGCAGCGGTAGCGTGGACCCCGGTTGACCTTTCAGAGCCACATCCTTCCAGACCCCCTTTGTGCCTCTCGAGTTTTTCCTTAGCAAACTCGTGAGTGCTCTTTTATACTTTTCATACTTGTACATCCTTGTATACTTGTATGCGAGCTCCCTTTTATACCGTTCATATTATGTATATTCCTTGTACTCTCGCATTTGCGCATATCTGTGATGTATTATTATTGTAATATTCATCACCTCTGGTGATAACTCTGTGATTGTATATATATGTGTTGGAATGTATAATGCACCATTTGCTTCCGTACTCTGATTCTTGTCTGTACTGATGCTTAGCGTATATACGGGAAGGTAATTCGGACTTACGTATATACGTTGCAGTGACGTCCCCGTATCGCCGGGATCGGGGCGTTACAGGATGGTATCAGAGCTTAGGCTCTAACTTCCTCAGTACGTCCAGAGGGCAAATTAATGGTAAAGAGATTTGCAACTGGAATACATGAGTCTTGGTTATACATTCCAACTGCAAGTGCAGAGTTATCTATTTCTTGACTATCTTTCCTTTGATTTCAAATCCCTCCTTGACTATCTTTCCTTTGATTCCAAATTCCTCCTATCCTTTCCCTGTTTTGGTTTTATGAAGCCTTATACTATTTTAAGATATGACTAGACTAGAGAGGTAGTGGCTGGTTCTGCATGAAGCTATTATGTGATCCCTTCGGTGAATTCTATGAAGCTTGGTATTCTCCAGATCGATCTTGATCTGGCTATCTTTCAGAGGACAGCAGTCAGATTCTTAATTATTGGTCTTCTTTATTATGCTCAGGATTTTCGGGGTTTTCTTTATTACACAGCCACGACATCATCAGTATTCAATTATTTCACAGCCACGACATCATCAGTATTATTCAGCATTATTCTAAAGATTTATTACACAGCCACGACATCATCAGCCGGAAATGCAGAGTATGATTATTATTCAGTTGACTTGAGAGCCCTACCTATAGTGCTTCGTATCTTAATTAGTATAAATTCCACCCTTGTCCCCTTTGTATTCAATTTACCCCTTAACGAAATTGCGAGGACGCAATTTTTGTAAGGTGGGTGGATTGTAATACCCCGTTCCCGGAATACGTACTTAGTTGCGTATTCAGATTTTCGGTCGTATTTTTTCGATTTGTTTCCGGTATTTATTCTGTATTATGAATTCCTTATATGACTGTTTTGTCTTGGATTTGGATTCGTGGATTCGGAGTCAGCCCTAGTCTGAACCGAAGGCCCGATCCTAGAGTATTACTCGATTTAGACATTCTGATAATTAGAATTGACCGATTTTAGTTTTAAATATCATTTTCCAATATTATATATTTTCTATGATTTTCTAGATTTTTCTGGAATTAAAATGAAAGTCTTCAAAACCGGTGTCGGCCAGTGCCGCTGACCGATTCCTGGATTTTTAATTCTCAAACAGTTTGGAATTTCATGATGGTCCTTTAGGCTTTATTCCTTAGAATCATATTTTCTACCTACATTCTTTTTCTGAGGATTTTATGATTTTATGAAAATTCCATCGGAGTCGGTAGGTAACTGGTTCCGGGATTTTTAGTTTTAAAGCTATAAAGTATTTCTTCGAACGGATTTCACTATTGGTCTTTATATATTATTATTGATTTTTGGTAATTATTTCGGGTCGTTCCGAGATACTTGAATTTCGGACGATTCCGGCATTTTCCGAAATGTTTTCCGCATCCATGATTTAAACCCGGGAATCAGCCTTTTCAATATTTTTCATCTTTCAAGTCAAAGAGAAATATCTTCTCATTGTAATTTCCTTTCTTTTTCCTTTTCCTTTTTCCTTCCTCCACAACCACAAGCTTTTCTATTTTCCAAAAATCTCACTTCCTCCAAAATTCCAACTCCACCAACTCCCACCTACTTCCTCATTATTATCACTCCACCTCACCCTCTCTCATGGCCGGCCAAGTGTCCACTTGAGAGACACCTCACCTTCCCTTTTTACACAAAACCCCCTCACTTCTATTTGATTTGCATCTCCTTCAAAAAATCCAAACATATAAATGCTTTCCCTTTACATTCTATTTCATTTTCTTCACTTCTCTTTTTCTCTTCTTCACTTCTCAAAAGAGAAGCCTTCACCTTCACCAAAACCCTAGCCTCCATCTCCCCCTTCATCTCCACCACCACAACTACTCCAACCTCTTCCCTTCATCTTCCTCCTCCTTCATCTCCATGGGAACACCACCAAGGGCATCAACAACACCAAAGGAATCCACCATCTTCATCATCACCAACTCTACCTTTCCTCTTCCTCTCCATCATCAATTTGGTGAGTAATCTTCCTCATCTAAACTTGATTTATTCTTAGTATGTTTGTATTTTCATATCTTGTACAAATATGTCTTCAAATCCATGATTATTTAGCCATCAAACCAAACCCTAGGAAATCTGTTCTGTTTGCTGTTTCCAGTCGATTAGTCGACTAGACCTAACCATTAGTCGACTAATCTATCATGTCCTGTGAAACCAGTTCTCGGAATCACAGTTTTAGTCGACTTACTTATTTCCCTAGTCGACTAGAGACCCCTAGTCGACTACATTTTTAACCTAGTCGACTAATCCCTTCCTGAACCAGAAACCTTAACTTTCTGTATCTCAGTTCTAGTCGACTTGACCATACTATCAGTCGACTTGTCATGTCTGTTAGTCGACTACCCCTATGACCCTAGTCGACTAACTTTTCCTGAATCAGAATATCAACTCTCTGGAACCCAGTATTAGTCGACTATACCAGACTGTTAGTCGACTAACCCCTTTATTAGTCGACTACTCATCCTACCCTAGTCGACTAATTCTGTCTGTTTGTTACAAGTTATTTACCTTCTCAAACTTGGATCTTATACTTGGTTTATATGTTGTATATTATACTTCTTGACTTGTATCTTGACTAACATCATCTTCACTTCTCTCTTTCTCTCTCCTCTTCACTCTACATATATATATCATAGTTTATGGCGTGCCCGGATTTCGTGGATTTCGGATCTTTCGGCGCTTTGAGGTTTAGGCGAGTATTCTCACTCGCTACTTTCTTGTATGCGAGTAGTCTCGCTCTTCTCTTATCTCTATTTGAGTTTCCAGTTTCGTCGGAACGATAAGTATTTCATTTCCTATTTTCATGTATTTGATTCCATGTCTATATATATATCATTTGATGCTTTTATACCATGCGTGGCCGACCCTTCGTGGTCGTTGACTTCTGGATTTCTGCTATGTTATCATTGCCATGTTATTGCCTCAGACATATCAGTTGCATACTTACTTTTAACACATGTATATCACCTTACATCTGGCGTGGTATCACCTGACCTCTAGTATGGTATCACCTGACTACCTGTCATGCCACTATTTGGAAAGACCCTATTATTATGACCACGACTTACCACTGACCTAATATCTATCTCCTGACTTGTTTGATTGATTGCTAAATGTCACCATCCTATCATGCTATCACTTTACACCCAGCATGATGTACTTGACTTGTGATTGTCATCTTTACGGGAATCCTGATTTGTTATCCTGTATCATGATCAGTGACCTGTATATTGTATTCCTGCTTTACATGCAGTGACCTGACTGTATAGTACTTATGTACTCCAGATTTCCTGATCATGTCCTGATTCTATTATTCCCGTAAAGTGATAATTAAACTATTGAATCCTAAAAAGGACCAACTTGTATTGGGTCGGGGGAAATATGCGGATATCGATATGTGTTCGTGTTTACAGTGGCATTAGGTTGTGCACTATATCCGGTCTGACCTGTGGTACACCAGGGGACCGAGGGGAGAGCTGGCTCCCTACATTCCTGTTTTAACGGGCATACATAAGTCCCTCCTCCTGGACAAGCCTTGCGGCTGGTTTCCGTTTCCATGCAACGGAACAATCCTGGACCGTAGTCCCGGGTATGTACGGGACCCACTGTAAACATAGTTCGTTGATACAACCGGTATTTCCAATAACAACCTCGACTTTCTATATATGGAAGTATGTGAGTTGGGATATATACCGAGACACATACCTAGATATATGGTAAGACGAGTAATAATAAAGTGTCATAATAACTGGCTCTTTAAGTTGTAAGTAGAGGTATGTGGAATGGGACGCATACCAAAGCCTGCAGCTTAAATAGCTATGAATCCGTGATGTGCCTTACCGTATTTGCTTTTCCCGGACTTTATATCGGATTTCATGTTTTATGAGTATTATGATATGACTACCTTGTAGCTCGTCCTTGGTTTTATTCTGATTTCCTGTTTTATGATTATCATGCCATATCTATTCTTACCTGCTCTATTCTATCTGCCTCCTGAGTATTTCCTACTTGATATCATTTGTTATATGCATTATTGTGCTCACCCTGCTTCGCCACTTGGTTTTGCTTCACCACTCGCCTGGGGAGTATCATTTGACTCCCCTGGATTCTCATGTCCAGGTTTCGGAGCTTGGAGCGTGTGGGTTTCCTGTTGCCGCATCAGAGTGGCGCAGCGGTAGCGTGGACCCCGGTTGACCTTTCAGAGCCACATCCTTCCAGACCCCCTTTGTGCCTCTCGAGTTTTTCCTTAGCAAACTCGTGAGTGCTCTTTTATACTTTTCATACTTGTACATCCTTGTATACTTGTATGCGAGCTCCCTTTTATACCGTTCATATTATGTATATTCCTTGTACTCTCGCATTTGCGCATATCTGTGATGTATTATTATTGTAATATTCATCACCTCTGGTGATAACTCTGTGATTGTATATATATGTGTTGGAATGTATAATGCACCATTGCTTCCGTACTCTGATTCTTGTCTGTACTGATGCTTAGCGTATATACGGGAAGGTAATTCGGACTTACGTATATACGTTGCAGTGACGTCCCCGTATCGCCGGGATCGGGGCGTTACAGGATGGTATCAGAGCTTAGGCTCTAACTTCCTCAGTACGTCCAGAGGGCAAATTAATGGTAAAGAGATTTGCAACTGGAATACATGAGTCTTGGTTATACATTCCAACTGCAAGTGCAGAGTTATCTATTTCTTGACTATCTTTCCTTTGATTTCAAATCCCTCCTTGACTATCTTTCCTTTGATTCCAAATTCCTCCTATCCTTTCCCTGTTTTGGTTTTATGAAGCCTTATACTATTTTAAGATATGACTAGACTAGAGAGGTAGTGGCTGGTTCTGCATGAAGCTATTATGTGATCCCTTCGGTGAATTCTATGAAGCTTGGTATTCTCCAGATCGATCTTGATCTGGCTATCTTTCAGAGGACAGCAGTCGGATTCTTAATTATTGGTCTTCTTTATTATGCTCAGGATTTTCGGGGTTTTCTTTATTACACAGCCACGACATCATCAGTATTCAATTATTTCACAGCCACGACATCATCAGTATTATTCAGCATTATTCTAAAGATTTATTACACAGCCACGACATCATCAGCCGGAAATGCAGAGTATGATTATTATTCAGTTGACTTGAGAGCCCTACCTATAGTGCTTCGTATCTTAATTAGTATAAATTCCACCCTTGTCCCCTTTGTATTCAATTTACCCCTTAACGAAATTGCGAGGACGCAATTTTTTGTAAGGTGGGTGGATTGTAATACCCCGTTCCCGGAATACGTACTTAGTTGCGTATTCAGATTTTCGGTCGTATTTTTTCGATTTGTTTCCGGTATTTATTCTGTATTATGAATTCCTTATATGACTGTTTTGTCTTGGATTTGGATTCGTGGATTCGGAGTCAGCCCTAGTCTGAACCGAAGGCCCGATCCTAGAGTATTACTCGATTTAGATATTCTGATAATTAGAATTGACCGATTTTAGTTTTAAATATCATTTTCCAATATTATATATTTTCTATGATTTTCTAGATTTTTCTGGAATTAAATGAAAGTCTTCAAAACCGTGTCGGCCAGTGCCGCTGACCGATTCCTGGATTTTTAATTCTCAAACAGTTTGGAATTTCATGATGGTCCTTTAGGCTTTATTCCTTAGAATCATATTTTCTACCTACATTCTTTTTCTGAGGATTTTATGATTTTATGAAAATTCCATCGGAGTCGGTAGGTAACTGGTTCCGGGATTTTTAGTTTTAAAGCTATAAAGTATTTCTTCGAACGGATTTCACTATTGGTCTTTATATATTATTATTGATTTTTGGTAATTATTTCGGGTCGTTCCGAGATACTTGAATTTCGGACGATTCCGGCATTTTCCGAAATGTTTTCCGCATCCATGATTTAAACCCGGGAATCAGCCTTTTCATATTTTTCATCTTTCAAGTCAAAGAGAAATATCTTCTCATTGTAATTTCCTTTCTTTTTCCTTTCCTTTTTCTTCCTCCACAACCACAAGCTTTTCTATTTTCCAAAAATCCCACTTCCTCCAAAATTCCAACTCCACCAACTCCCACCTACTTCCTCATTATTATCACTCCACCTCACCCTCTCTCATGGCCGGCCAAGTGTCCACTTGAGAGACACCTCACCTTCCCTTTTTACACAAAACCCCCTCACTTCTATTTGATTTGCATCCCCTTCAAAAAATCCAAAACATATAAATGCTTTCCCTTTACATTCTATTTCATTTTCTTCACTTCTCTTTTTCTCTTCTTCACTTCTCAAAAGAGAAGCCTTCACCTTCACCAAAACCCTAGCCTCCATCTCCCCCTTCATCTCCACCACCACAACTACTCCAACCTCTTCCCTTCATCTTCCTCCTCCTTCATCTCCATGGGAAACACCACCAAGGGCATCAACAACACCAAAGGAATCCACCATCTTCATCATCACCAACTCTACCTTTCCTCTTCCTCTCCATCATCAATTTGGTGAGTAATCTTCCTCATCTAAACTTGATTTATTCTTAGTATGTTTGTATTTTCATATCTTGTACAAATATGTCTTCAAATCCATGATTATTTAGCCATCAAACCCAAACCCTAGGAAATCTGTTCTGTTTGCTGTTTCCAGTCGATTAGTCGACTAGACCTAACCATTAGTCGACTAATCTATCATGTCCTGTGAAACCAGTTCTCGGATCACAGTTTTAGTCGACTTACTTATTTCCCTAGTCGACTAGAGACCCCTAGTCGACTACATTTTTAACCTAGTCGACTAATCCCTTCCTGAACCAGAAACCTTAACTTTCTGTATCTCAGTTCTAGTCGACTTGACCATACTATCAGTCGACTTGTCATGTCTGTTAGTCGACTACCCCTATGACCCTAGTCGACTAACTTTTCCTGAATCAGAATATCAACTCTCTGGAACCCAGTATTAGTCGACTATACCAGACTGTTAGTCGACTAACCCCTTTATTAGTCGACTACTCATCCTACCCTAGTCGACTAATTCTGTCTGTTTGTTACAAGTTATTTACCTTCTCAAACTTGGATCTTATACTTGGTTTATATGTTGTATATTATACTTCTTGACTTGTATCTTGACTAACATCATCTTCACTTCTCTCTTTCTCTCTCCTCTCCACTCTACATATATATATCATAGTTTATGGCGTGCCCCGGATTTCGTGGATTTCGGATCTTTCGGCGCTTTGAGGTTTAGGCGAGTATTCTCACTCGCTACTTTCTTGTATGCGAGTAGTCTCGCTCTTCTCTTATCTCTATTTGAGTTTCCAGTTTCGTCGGAACGATAAGTATTTCATTTCCTATTTTCATGTATTTGATTCCATGTCTATATATATATCATTTGATGCTTTTATACCATGCGTGGCCGACCCTTCGTGGTCGTTGACTTCTGGATTTCTGCTATGTTATCATTGCCATGTTATTGCCTCAGACATATCAGTTGCATACTTACTTTTAACACATGTATATCACCTTACATCTGGCGTGGTATCACCTGACCTCTAGTATGGTATCACCTGACTACCTGTCATGCCACTATTTGGAAAGACCCTATTATTATGACCACGACTTACCACTGACCTAATATCTATCTCCTGACTTGTTTGATTGATTGCTAAATGTCACCATCCTATCATGCTATCACTTTACACCCAGCATGATGTACTTGACTTGTGATTGTCATCTTTACGGGAATCCTGATTTGTTATCCTGTATCATGATCAGTGACCTGTATATTGTATTCCTGCTTTACATGCAGTGACCTGACTGTATAGTACTTATGTACTCCAGATTTCCTGATCATGTCCTGATTCTATTATTCCGTAAAGTGATAATTAAACTATTGAATCCTAAAAAGGACCAACTTGTATTGGGTCGGGGGAAATATGCGGATATCGATATGTGTTCGTGTTTACAGTGGCATTAGGTTGTGCACTATATCCGGTCTGACCTGTGGTACACCAGGGGACCGAGGGGAGAGCTGGCTCCCTACATTCCTGTTTTAACGGGCATACATAAGTCCATCCTCCTGGACAAGCCTTGCGGCTGGTTTCCGTTTCCATGCAACGGAACAATCCTGGACCGTAGTCCCGGGTATGTACGGGACCCACTGTAAACATAGTTCGTTGATACAACCGCTATTTCCAATAACAACCTCGACTTTCTATATATGGAAGTATGTGAGTTGGGATATATACCGAGACACATACCTAGATATATGGTAAGACGAGTAATAATAAAGTGTCATAATAACTGGCTCTTTAAGTTGTAAGTAGAGGTGTGTGGAATGGGACGCATACCAAAGCCTGCAGCTTAAATAGCTATGAATCCGTGATGTGCCTTACCGTATTTGCTTTTCCCGGACTTTATATCGGATTTCATGTTTTATGAGTATTATGATATGACTACCTTGTAGCTCGTCCTTGGTTTTATTCTGATTTCCTGTTTTATGATTATCATGCCATATCTATTCTTACCTGCTCTATTCTATCTGCCTCCTGAGTATTTCCTACTTGATATCATTTGTTATATGCATTATTGTGCTCACCCTGCTTCGCCACTTGGTTTTGCTTCACCACTCGCCTGGGGAGTATCATTTGACTCCCCTGGATTCTCATGTCCAGGTTTCGGAGCTTGGAGCGTGTGGGTTTCCTGTTGCCGCATCAGAGTGGCGCAGCGGTAGCGTGGACCCCGGTTGACCTTTCAGAGCCACATCCTTCCAGACCCCCTTTGTGCCTCTCGAGTTTTTCCTTAGCAAACTCGTGAGTGCTCTTTTATACTTTTCATACTTGTACATCCTTGTATACTTGTATGCGAGCTCCCTTTTATACCGTTCATATTATGTATATTCCTTGTACTCTCGCATTTGCGCATATCTGTGATGTATTATTATTGTAATATTCATCACCTCTGGTGATAACTCTGTGATTGTATATATATGTGTTGGAATGTATAATGCACCATTTGCTTCCGTACTCTGATTCTTGTCTGTACTGATGCTTAGCGTATATACGGGAAGGTAATTCGGACTTACGTATATACGTTGCAGTGACGTCCCCGTATCGCCGGGATCGGGGCGTTAAAAATCACCCGATATCGGACGATAAATCGCCTGATATGAAATAACTTATTTATTACACGACTGCGTGCAAAAAAACATTATTTTTTTACTTTCTTTTCATGCATATTACATCATTTTTATTAAGTAGATGATATATATGACACTAAACCAACTTTTAGTTATCAATATTTCATTATATATAGTGTTTAATATGAACGCCCGATATGCGCACGTATCTCCGATATCTCCCCCGAATCTGATATCCGACATGGAAAACCCCCATCCGATACGATCTCGATATCCGATATTTAGAACCTTGGGTACTACGAAGTCCCGGATCTCTAACCTGGACATGCAAACTCAGGGTCCTCAGAAAGATACCTAGTGAGTGGTAAAATGAAGAAAACAATAACGTATACTATAATAGTAGTACAATCACGATACTATATAATACATGCTTAATACTAGTGATACAATATAACTATACTAACAATCGAGATATATGCATAGATATAAACAAGTGTTATATTAACACTATAATATTATAAATGCCTACATATTACAATGGTATTAGTTCTATATTATTGTCTCATTATATAACATTAATATCAATTAATATTATCGGGAAGAGTCTTATATATCACCAAGCCTTATTATTATGTTATACCAATAAAATTAATTTGTTTAAATAACATATAGCGAGTTTTATTACTTTATATTTATTATTTAAACTAATAGTAACAGTAACATGATGGTATCGTGATTAATATGAACAGTAAAACATGAAGTACGCAGAACAACCATACTATAGTGTTGTGATTATACAGCAACAGTGTGTTTACAGAGAATACATAGAAAATAGAATACATGAAATGCAGAGTATACATGTATATGAATAGTGTGTCTCCACATGAAGTGCAAAATATATGTGTGATATGGTGATAGATAATATATCAAGAACTGTAACAAGTATGAATGAACAATAATATACATGTATCGAGAAAGTCATGTAATTTATACAATAATAACAATTAGTACCGCCTGATATTTTAATCAATCTCTTTCAGTGTCTCATGCCACTGACAGTTCATATGGAGCCCGTACTCCAGCCGAACCCATCCGAACATGACATACGGGTACCATTATTTGAACGAGAGAGTGATCAAATAACAAGCATTCCCGATGTCATTTTTGTTTATACTATTTTATTATATTAATTAGAAACTCAATGGTCAAGGAGTTCTAATCGCGTGGGTGTACCTCGTGCATACCCAGGATCACGGCCCAAAACTGACCCTTCGTTGCTGAGACCAGGGCCCTCCGCTAAGAAGGGGACAGGAAACGGGAGCTCATGTTTTCCATTAATTTTCCAAAGGAAAAAACTTATAAAAAAGTGTCGATGAGCTAAATTACAAGTAATTGAAAAGAAAATTTACAGGTAAATCTCCTCTGAGATTTCTGCGGAAGTGTGCCGGTAGGAATCTGATCAGCACGCGATCACTTTATCCCTTTGACGATGTGATCGGTCAGATGATCGAACTGCCTCCTAATAGGACTCCTTTCTCGCTTGGTTCAGGGAATCGGAGAACAGAGGATCAGTAGAGCCCTTTTGCTGTTTCTCGAACTGTCTCCTCTTGGAAATTCCTTCTCGCCTGGTTCCAAAAATTCCTTGGGAGGGAGGAAGATCTTAGGGTATTAGCACCCTAAATTTATCCTTGTAGGATTAGAGAAGCAATTCTCTGAATTCTTGGAAGCGAGAGAGTAGATCTCTAATTTCCTCTCTATCCTGGCCCGTTTCTCCTCCTTTTTTCGCCCGTCCCCTTTTTTGTGAGCCTCTGGTAGGCTATTTATAGGGAAAACAGGGGTATAATTGCCCTGAAAATCTGGAAACAGATTGAATCAATCTGTTTTGTATCTGGAAAGTAGCCTTGCCGCGAGGCTAAAAACAGCTTCTGCGAAGCTAGGGATAGTATATAGCGCTAATCCCTTGATTCGCTCCGCTAAATGAGGGATACTCCCTTGATCCTTTTTAGTTAATTGAGAGATCTCCCCTGATCTTCTTATCTGATTGGGAAAGTCAAAAGATCATGGCAGGCAACTGCCAAATTTGATTTCAATCAATATTATCTCATCTGGAGATTTGATTTCATCCCGGGATTTGATTAGTCAAAAATGACTATAAAGGACTCGCAGCGGAGTCATTATGTTGAGCTCATAGCGGAGCTCGGAGAAGCTTGTGGCGAAGTTAGAAGAGAGCTCTCAACGGAGCTAGGAGAACTTTGTGGCGAAGCTACCAGTTACCCTTTCGCGCGGCTGCGTGGAGCTTCGAGCGAAGCTAACTCTCTGCGGAGTTAACTAAGCATTTCCAGGCGAAGTTGTAAGTTAGCTTGCAACGAGGCTTGAAGGAGCTTCTTGCGATGCTAAGCAACTTTTGGTTTTGAGATCTATCTCGTGGGTTCGTGCGAGACTAAGTGTTGAGCTAACTTAGTGTCTCTGGACCTGCTTGGGCCTTCTCACGAGCTTTAAAGGACTATCTTGGCTTACTGTCTGCTTCACTGGATCAGTAGAGTCCAAGTTGCTGATTCGTCCCTTTGAGATAGGTGAAGAACTGGTCGTCGGCTTGTCTGCCACTTGTCTTTTGTAGATGTCAACAAGTTAGACATTGTTCAGGCCAGTTAGGAATCTTGTCTTTTTTAGAGTGTCAACAAGATCCCTTCAAAGTTTTCATGAATCTGAAATGGAATGGTTCAGATTTGAAATACTTTGAACTGTTTTGATGGTGTGTGGGATGTGAATGTGAACGTCGCCTTGGTGGTTGAGTTCAACTTCACCTTTAACTCTGCTTTCGGGTTGGAATAGATTCACCAAGGAATTGTATCTGCTTCCGTGTAGCTTCGCCCCTTTTGGTAGCCCTGCGCTTATGGATAGCTTCGCGCTTGGGTCTCCCGGTGTGGCTTCGCTTCAGATCGGGCTAGAACGACGTTCCTTTCCTAAGGCTAACTGCTTTTTGCGAGTTACGAGAAGGGTTGCTCCCTTTTTCGAGGTTAGAATAACCTCTCTTGCATTAACGAGAGAGATTATTCCCTTTTCTCAAAGTTCAAAGAACTTCGCGCGCATTCCCGAGTGAGACTATTCCCTTTCTCAAGGCCAAACACTTGAATGCCTTAAATTCGACCGCGCCTCCAAGCTTGAAGTAGCGGCCGTGTGGTCAGGCCATGAGGCCTATAAATAGGACACTTGTAGTCGTTCTCAGAGAAACAAACTTTTCTCTTTCTAAAACGTTTGTTTATGACATCTCCTCATTGCCCAGGAAAGGAGACTCAGATTCTCTGAAATAGTGGGGACGCCCACTCTGGTCATTACCCCGGCCAAGAGCTGGTGAGTCTCGGTTATTCAGAAACTTTATCACTAAACTAGTGATTTTAGGGAGTTTATCTCCCTTAATTTTATTAGCTTTACCAGCTACTTCAGGGATTGACTTCCCTTGGTCTTGCATTTGGCTGACTTTCAGAAAAGGGTTTCAGCCCTATTTTCCAGCTTCTCGGCGAAGCTAGCATTCTCGCTCTTTTCATGCAGGGTCGCTGCCTTGATCTGTATGCCTGTTAAATCTGCCATATATGCAAGGCTTAGGACTTGGTCCTTTTAAGGTTGAGCCAGCTTTGCCATATAGGTGGGGTCAAGACTGCGTCCCTCTGGGCCAGTCTGGCCTAACCATATAGGTGAGGCTAGGACTTGGTCCTTTTTGAGGCTTCTCCAGTCTAACTGCCTTGGGCAGGGCTAAGACTTGGCTTATGCTGAGCTAGTCTGTCATTAATGTTCAAGCGAGGCTATCCTCTGCTTAACTAAAATCCGTCTTCAAGGCACAACTGGATAGCTTCGCCCAAAGAATTTTGACTTAGCATTCCACCCCTCTTTTTGATTTGATGCTAACTTATTTTCTGTTTGCATTGCAGTTAACTGTGCTCGCCAGTCTTCGTCTCGATGAAAGAGACCAGAAACTTGCCTCTTGATCTTCAAGTTGAAACTTTGATCCTAAGCAGGAGGAACATACTGGAGCAGCTGATGCGTATTCCAAGAAGAGGCTGGCAGTCGCTTATCCGAGATGATCCTCTCCGGGAAGGGGCTGGTAGTCGCTTATCCGAGATGATCCACTTCGGGAAGGCGGACGTCACCAGTAAGGTCTTGGATCCTTCCTTTGCCAATTTTGTTTAAGGAAGATCCAGCTTTCTGGTGGCAACCAATCTCTTACCAATTTTGATTACGGAAGCTCCAGCTTCCTTTGCCAATTTTCATCAAAGAAGATCCAACTTCTTGATGGCAAAATCTACCATTAAGCGAAGGATTACGGCCTTGTGCAGGAGGAAGGTCTTTCGTGTCTAGTTGGTTTGGCTTATCACCTTGGAAGTAGATAGGACAACTTGTATGCCTTTGGAGTAAAGATTTTGTTGTACGAAAGACCATCTTGATGTAGTGTCAATGTATCTTCCAATTTGAATCAATAAAAATATTTATTTTTTGCTTGTCTACTTTGTTCCCCTCCTTTTCGATTCGAGAACACCTGGAATGGACTAGCTTAAGTAAGTCTTTTCCTTAGGAGGAAATAAAAGCTCTTAGCGGAGCTATACTTCCAGCGAAGCTGAAGACAGATTTCCAACTAAGTCAGGAACAAGTTTATGGCGAAGTTAGCACGGAATTTCCGTGAAGCTACAGATGAGCTCTTAGCGGAGCTAAGGCTCGTCTCTCAGCGAAGTTACTCAAGCGTCACGCGAGATCAACGCTGGACTCACAGTGGAGTTAGCCCTTGGTGGGGCTGGCAGTCCGGCTTCTCGGGAAGGCGCTTAGGCGCCGTTTCAAATTAATTTGAAATGACCGCCTGCGCTCTTTTGAGGAGTCGAATTTAAGACATTTTATGTCTATAAAAAGCCGATTGGGCTGAAAGAGAGGGAATCACTTCTCTTTGAATTTTCAGAGAAAGAAGTCTCTTTCTTCTCTCTCCTTCGTTAAGATTTTCAGAACTTTTCTGTTCGTCCATGGCTCCCAAAAGACGAGCAGGCAAAGAGGCTGCAACCTCTGCGACGGAGGGGCCTTCTCCTCCTCCAGTCATCGAACGTCCCATTGCGAGTAGGGATTTTTCCCTTTTGTTCAGAGATTTTCATCTCTTTTCGAAGCCAATTTCTGGCTATTTCATGATGAACCCGGAGTAATTTATCATGCTCCAGTGATGTCAGGGAGTCGCTTTCCCTTAATTCAAATCCACCGAATTTTTAGGGGATTTAATTCCCCTTCAATTTCGTGAATTGAAATTTAAAAACTAAATGGTCTTTTCTCTAAACATCTATGCGAAGTTAACCCTTAGAACTGTCCACGTTCCATCACATGCCAGGACGCGAAGCTAGCTCTTGAAGCGTAACTGGGAAAAGGACCTTAAAGTCCTTTGAACAGTTTTTTAGGCACAAGTGCCTTTCCAGCGAAGTTAGCCCTTAGGGGCTTCTTTGCATTCTGTTCAGTGACAGAACGCGAAGCTAAGCTTTTGGAGCGAAGTTAACACTTGGATATTTTCTACATTCTGCCTTCATACAAAGTGCGAAGCTAAGCTGCAGATTGTGAAGCTGAGCTTCAGAATGAAGCTAATGCTAGGCTAGCTTCGCTCGGAGAGCGAAGCGAGCGAAGCTATGCCTTAGCAAAAAATTTTTGCTTTAGCTTTCTTTTTTTCGGCAGATGAACTAATATAGTTTCTTCTTGTTTTTATAGTGCATTATACTCCAGGTCCTTTGAACAGTCTCTTCAGAACAGTTAGGGGACTGGATGGCAATGTTAGCCTACAATTCCAAGGGCAAGCCTCACTATTCAGCGAACGGAGCGCTCCTGGTCGGGATGCCCTTATTTACGCCGGAGATCAACGTACTATGAGGAGCATCTTAACTACTGCTCCCCTCGAGGATTGTGGCCGGAGAATCTATCAGAAGCCCGGTTTTATGTTCGGGGATGCAGCGCCAGATACCGACCACCAGCTGCTGGCCGGAGAAGGGCAGTGGATTTTCAATCTGGATGGCGAGAAGTATTATCTCCCATCTAGCAAGCGTCACTTTCCATTGTCTTTCTTCCAATGCGTGACGAGGGTTCAGAAGATGAAGTGGCAAGTGACTCGGACTACCGACTCCGTTCACGTGGGAAAATTGATAGCTCCTTCTCCTGGTTATACAAGGGCGGGTCCTCCTCGCTGCGTATTGGGTCTCCACCCTGGAACGTTCTCCCAGACATCCCAGTGGGGAAAAATCCCGCCGTGACTCAGACTTTTGGAAATCAATTCTTCAAGGCTCGTGGTAATTATCCAGCCACTGATTTCAGGACCCCTGGGTAAATTCATCCCCCTAAGGCCTGGTGGAGGGACTTGACATTATATGTCTTGGCCCATTTTGAAGAGGATCTGGAGAGATTGGGACTCTACGAGGCTGTCAGGGCGACCTGTTACGGCATCTAGATGAGCGTAGCGAACTTCTACGCCATCTTTGAGTTATACTGCCCAGTTACAGGGACTTTCTTCACCCCTTAGGCGAATTGGACATGGCTTTATACGAGATGTGGGAAGTCTCTGCCCTGCCTTTGGGATCTCTCCCATATGAAGAATATTTTCCGTGCGAAGCGGAGTTGGCACTTTTGGAGAAACAGGAGCCTGCCTTGTTCGAGACTTACCGGGAGTTGATGTGCCACCTTTACATTTGCTCAGTATGCATGGGAGTCATAAAGGGGCTTCATGCAGTTCGAAGAGCTGGGGGAATTATTTGTTCCCCAACCTGGAAGATGCTCCTGAAGCAGCTCACTGCAGGATTGCAGACGAGGATATTTTCCGAAGGATGCAAGAAAACTCCCAAGGGGGTATGATTTTGGAAGAAGATGATAGACCCTATGAGAAAAGTAATATTCTCCAGAGCTTCCATCACCAGGCTCGTCGACCGATGTCCCGGAAGGCACTTTTGGCCGGGTTTTTATCGGTTTGGCTAAAGAAATGTGTGGTGCCATCTTCTTCTGGCAACGTCATTCTTCCGATTCTCTTATTACCGGCTGTTCATCTAGTCCACGGTCATTCCCTTGGACTTCCCCCGGTAATGGTGTGCTGTATTCAGCGGGGTCTTCATGCATTGACGGAGGCCTTCTGTAGGCCACCAACGACGAAGATGGGAAAAGGCACTATCCTGCCTTGCGACGGACCAAACCCCAGGATCGGTTTGCCATACACCTATTTGATGGCATGATTCGCCCTTCACTGCCCTTCTATTATCCAAGCTGGTGAGGAGCCTCCAGAAGGTGTCCGAATGGCGCTTCTTCGTCGGTTTGAGGGATGTTCGTGGTCACGAATTTATGTGGCCGCAGTTCGCAAACTGTTGTGCCGACACGACGTCTACAGTCTTTTTAGGTGCTTTTCCTACATTCGTGATGCAGGTTATGGTGAAGAATTCATGGATGTAGGAGATGGGCAGACGTCGCTTAGCCGGAGGGTCTTCGAATAGCTAGTTAGCATCCGACCATCCCATCTGGTGTACAAGAGCGGGGATACCTACTACTTGAAATCCTATGTCCCAAGTCAGTTTGCTCTTCAGTTCGGTATGACCAACTATATGTAGATAACCCGAACATCAGTCTGGCCTTCATGAGGAGCCTCATTGATTGTGCTCATGCCTGATGGTTCTTTATTGCTGGCTGTACTGAGGCGCAGCTGTGCATGCCGCTGAGGACTCCGAATCTTCAGACAACTCTGGGGTTCTGTCAGTGGTACCGAGCTTCGAACTCCACACCAACCGGATTTTCTATTAACTCATTTGGTGTGAAATTGATCTCTCAGCGGCTTAAGTGGAAAGTCACCGAGAGAGGCGAGGGCAGGCGGGTCCGTGTGCCAGGCCTCGGGGAGTTCGTCGCCACTGCTGATAGTGAGGCTTCTGACGCGGAAAGTCCCCGCTTTGAGGGAGACGCGGGTGTTGGGGTTCCACCAGAGGCTCCCGGTGGGGTAGGCACAGCCCCCATGGAGGACGTGGAAGTAGAGGAGGTGGAGGAGGAAGATCCCGACGTCCACTTCAAACAAAAGCGGCAAGGCGGATCTCGCAGGAAGAGGGTAGTGAAGAAGCCCCGTCGCTACACTCCCGCCGTTATTGTAGAGGGTGAATCAGCCGCGGTGCCTCCTCCCCCGCTCCGTTAGTCATTAAGCTATCGGCTCTGAGGCAGACTGTTGATAAAGCTATTCCTGACCTGAGTAAGATCAGTTCCATTCTTGCGATATATACTTATATATATTTCATGCAACTCATTCGTTTATCCTATGATTCAGGAACCGAGACGGCGAGAGAACCGAGAGCCGAGGCTGTAGGAGAACAAGGGGATTATTATAATCCTCTGTTCACTTATAAAGAGGGTGACGAGGCTAGCTACTTCGTCGTCTCAGAAGACTCCGGAGGTGACGCGGCTGACATCGATCCTTCGGGTGTTGGGACCTCCAAAGGAAGTCCCCCGGCCTCCAGCTCTATAGGATGGACCATAGAGGGTTCGGCGAGTGAAGGTGGGCCGGCCGTCCATCTTGACTCTGCCAAAGATTTTCCTATAGAGCCTGAGGGGACTGATGCCGCCGTCGAGAAAATTCGGAGAGAAACTGTGGCCAAGGCAATTGAGGCGATATCATCTTTCGGTAATACTTTGATCTTTTGAGAGTAATTTTCTCTTGATATTTATTATGTCTTGCTCAAACCAAGTCTTGCTACAGGTGTTCCGTCTTTGGGTGCATCGACTCCAAGAGAGCCAGCCAATCTTCCTGAGAGAATCAGGGGTGAAGCAAGTACTTCGACCGTAGCGGACGCTGCCGAGTTGGATGCTTTGTATCACGACCTGCCCTCTTATCAGCCCAAACCGGTCAGTAGAAAAGAGGCTGAGGGGACAGTGGAACCAATCTCACTTCCAACTACATCGGTAAGTGAGATGCCAGTGGTTTTACCAACGCTGCCTATCCTGCCAACTATGGAGCTGAAGGTAATTACCAGTCCTACTTCTCCAACACTGGTTGTCGAGCCAGCCCTTCCTGAAATAGTCACCAGCCCTACTTCCATTGTAGCTACTGTATTGATTTCAATGAGGACTCCTCCGAAATCACCGGCGACTCCTTATATTGCTCTAGCCAGCGCTCCTGCCATCCCCTCTACGGTTATGTCAGTGAAACCGGTGGAAGCTTTGCCTTCAGGGGCCACTCGTTCACCGGGAGTAGTTGAAGCCGAGAATGAATTGTGGCTGAGCTAGTCCACAGCTTTTATAAGGGCTTGAAGCGATCTGTTACTTTGGTCTTGAAGGGCTCGACTACCTCGTTCTCTTCTTTGAAGGTGGTCCTCTCTCGAAGTATTGATAGCATTCGAGACTTTGGAGGGGATGACCAAGCTACCACATTAGAGCTTCTGGTAGAGAGGCTTGAGAGGGATGTAGACGAATGGCGCCGCCTCAGCCATTCAGACTTGGACTCCTTAGTCAATGAACAGCTTGAACACCTCGCTGCTCAAATGCGTGAAGCTCATCTTGCCGCTGAGGAAGTAGCTAAGGCAATTTCTTCAGGTTTGAAATCCTTAAAGACAAGGAGAATAGAAATTGGGGATGCCATAAATGCTTCCAATAGTGCTCTTCTCGATGCTGAGGATAAAATTGAAAAGGCCAAGGAAATGATCAAGAAGGCCAATCTTCTTTGTCCAAGGCTAAACCGGTGCGTCTTGAGGAGATTGCTCAGCTAGAGCAGCTTAAGGCTCAGAATGACGAAGTCCTGCAATAGGAGCTAGCACAGAGGGCAACTTTGGCTGAAATTGAGGCTCGTCTGTCCCAGACAGCGAGCTTTAATGAAGCCGAGTTGAGGTCGCAGGGATTCATCAGAGCTACTGAGGAGAGGAAGAATAGGCAGGCCCTCCTTGAAGAACGGATCAAGTCCTATGAAGCACCCTCGTAGCTTGTAATCCATGTATCCATGTATCCCTCTTTTGGAATCAATAAAAAGTAATTTTATTTGACTCTTTCTGTTGTATTTCCAACTTGCTTTATCTTCTGAATTTGCAATTCTTACTTTCAAGTTGTACTACAATGGTATAACTAATCTAATCAGAGGTGATAAACTGATAGGATTAGTTACAAATTTTAGAAATGGCTCAACTCAAATCATATTGAGATGAGGATGGAGGAAATGAGCTTGACGATCTTTACTGTTCAGAGGTAACTATTAACGTAACAGATTAAAGATCATCGAATGACCTGGTCATGATGATTAGGAATCACCAGATACGAAGCCTTGTCGTTCAGAGGTGACGAACTTGACATAACAACAAAGAAAGATGAGATTGGATATTCATCGGTTCAGAGGTGACAAACTGGACATAACCGATTGAGAAGCCTCCAAACTCGAAATTTTGTCATTCAGAGGTGATGAACTGGACATGATGACAAAGAAAGGTGAGATTGGATATTCATCGGTTCAGAGGTGACAAACTGGACATAACCGATTTAGAAATTACCAAACTCGGAGTGTTTACTGTTCAGAGGTGACGAACTGGACATAACAGTAAGCAAAAGGGAGACTTGGTTATCGTCGGTTTAGAGACTGGACATAACCGATTGAGAAGCCACCAAGCTCGAAATTTTGTCATTCAGAGGTGATAAACTGGACAATAATGACAAGGAATAGTCCCTACTGGACTGAAAGATGAGACTTGGTTATCTGTCGGTTCAGAGATGATAAATTGGACATAACCGATTGAGAAGCCACCAAGCTCGAAATTTTATCATTCAGAGGTGATAAACTGGACATGATGACAAGGAATAGTCCCTACTGGAGTGAAAGATGAGACTTGGTTATCTGTCGGTTCAGAGGTGATAAACTGGATATAACCGATTGAGAATCCACCAAGCTCGAAATTTTGTCATTCAGAGGTGATAAACTGGACATGATGACAAGGAATAGTCTCTACTGGACTGAAAGATGAGACTTTGTTATCTGTCAGTTCAGAGGTGATAAACTAGACATAACCGATTGAGAAGCCACCAAGCTCGAAATTTTGTCATTCAGAGGTGATGAACTGGACATGATGACAAGGAATAGTCCCTACTGGACTGAAAGATGAGACTTGGTTATCTGTCAGTTCAGAGGTGATAAACTGGACATAACCGATTGAGAAGCCACCAAGCTCGAAATTTTGTCATTCAGAGGTGATGAACTGGACATGTTGACAAGGAATAGTCCCTACTGGATTGAAAGATGAGACTTGGTTATCTGTCGATTCAGAGGTGATAAACTGGACATAACCAATTGAGAAGCCACCAAGCTCGAAATTTTGTCATTCAGAGGTGATAAACTGGACATGATGATAAGGAATAGTCCCTACTGGACTAAAAGATGAGACTTGGTTATCTGTCGGTTCAGAAGTGATAAACTGGACATAATCGATTGAGAAGCCACCAAGCTCAGAATTTTTACCGTTCAGAGGTGACAAGCTGGACATAATGGTAAAAGGAATAAATCCCATGGGGGGAAATAGGATTTGATTATAAATTCCGTGAGAAATTGATATCTCCTTTGGATATTTTTGGAAGAAATTGTCAGAGGTGTATTGTTAACGTGACAACCAAGAAAGTCCATCGGGGACTGAGTGGAAAATAATAGACTTTGAAGAGAGTCTACTAGAGATTTACTGGGGAGCTGAGAAATATAAATCTCATGAAAGACTATATGTCAGCGAGCTCCGTGGGGATTTGTAAAGCAACTTGTAAGAGGTGTGATGTTAACTTGACAAGGATTCATTTACTATCAGAGGTATTTGAACCTAACAGTAATTTGAGTGGACCTGTCATTTTATTGAAGAGAATGACAAGCGGAGTTTATTCACCGGAGAAGTTGACCAAATTCACAGGGAAGTTAGTTTTATCCACCGGGGAGTAGGCTAGAGCCTCACTATCAGAGGTTTAATGTTAACGTAATAGATTAGACTCGTCATTTTGCAAAGGATATGTATTCCTTTCTATGTGGTCTCACCATTCCATGGACAGGAATTGGTAAGTGATTTTGGAGAGGGAATCAAATAGGAACAGGTCCCTTAGGATTTTTAGCAAACCCTCAGCTGTCAACGGATTTGATATGCCTTTACCAACTACCGTTTGAGTCGGGCTAGCCATATTATTCCCCTCATCATGATGAGTTGTCGAGGACTTATGTTGGGCTTAAAGGCCAACATTTTCCTCTATCCTTAGCCGTTAGAGGCATTGGATTATCTTGTTACTTTGGGTAACGCGATACTTTCCCTGGGTTTTCACTCTGTAGGTGAGTTAGGGATTAAAGAAATAGACACGACTGCCGCGAGATCTTGGTCCAAAGGTTTTGATCAGAGGTGTAATGTTAACTTGATCGTGAGAAGGACCCTTATCAAGGATAATACTTCTTTAGGAATTTGCCGTTGATTGGCATCATGAGTAAGTCTCCGTCTGAAGTCATAAGGCGATATGCTCCATTTGAATAGACTGTTTTTATCACAAATGGTCCTTCCCATTTGGGTTGAAATTTGCCTTTAGTTTTGCGCGTCATGATCATTGGTCGTCTGACGGTTAAAACCAAATCTCCTTTATGGAAAATCCTTTGCTTAACCTTTTTATTGAAGGCCTTTGAGATCTGCACTTGATACAACTCAATATGTTATTGAGCTTATAACCGCTTCTCATCGAGGGCTTCAAGCTCTCAGAGACGTAAGCGATCATTGTCCTCTTTTATCATTCTGATCATCAAGGAGACTCGTAATGACGGCATCTGGATTTCTAAAGGTATGACTGCTTCGCACCCGTATACCAGGAAAAAAGGTGTATTACCTGTCGGGGTTCGAACTGTGGTTCGGTAGGCCCAAAGACATTCACTAAGCTTCTCATTCCAATCTCGCTTATTTGATGAAACGAATTTTTTGAGTAGTTTAATGATTATCTTGTTGAAAGCTTTCGCCAAGCCATTAGCGGCGGGGTTATAAGCAGTTGATACCACATTCTGAATCCGGTATTTATCGCAGAACCGATAGAATACCTGGCTTACAAATTGGGGACCGTTACCGTAGATGATCCGCCTAGGGACACCAAATCGATGGATGATATGGTGTTTGATAAAATTAACCACGTTAGAAGTTTTAACTTCCACCAATTGTATAGCCTCTGCCCACTTTGAAAAGTAATCTGTTATTGCTAAGATAAACTGGTGACCTTTTATTGAAGAGGGGCTGATTGGCCCTATGACATCGATTCCCCATGCTTCAAATGGCCAAGAAGTAACAGTTGGATGGAGCAACTCTGGGGGCTGATGTATGAAGTCTATATGGATCTGGCATGCTTTACACCTTCGTGCATATTGGATGGCATCGGCTATCATGGTTGACCAATATTATCCAAGCCTGTGCAATCGGTCCTTGAGTTTTGGACCTGGCTGATGAGCTCCGCATATGCCGTCGTGCGCTTCTTTAAGCACTTTTTGCGCTTCTGAATTAGAAAGGTAACGGAGGAGGATACCATCATATGAGCGGCGGTAGAGTGTCTTTACTATTGGATCATAGTAAAAATAGAGAGACCTTTGTCTGATAGATGCCGCTTCTTTCGGGTCATCTGGCAGTAAATCATGCAAAGCATAGTCGATGAGGGGAATCGCCAATCTCTTGGTTCAAGATCCATCGAGATGTTATAGACCTCTTTGGTTCTCAACATATGTTTAGGACAAACCACGTGTCGAGTAGCCACTGTAAGGTGATGTCGACTGGCAAGGCTAACGTTGCTGCTAGCGCAGCCAGAGCTTCGGCCTTAGTATTTTGAGATCGAGACACATGACTGATATAAAAGCCATTAAATAGATTAGTCATTTTGATGACCGTGTAATGATAAGGTACCAATTCTTCGTGACGGACCTCATACTCGCCTTTAACCTGATTGACAATTAGTTTTGAATCACTATAAGCTTCAAGGTAGCGTACCCCCATTTCATTAGCAAGCTGAAGGCCAATGAGTAAAGCATTGTATTCTGCCACATTGTTGGAGCATGATTCTGTCAGAGAAAATGTCCTAGGAAGGACATGATTTTGTGGTGAGATAAATACAACCCCCACACCAGCAATGATCTCACCTTTAGAGCCTTTCGTGACGCTCCATCGAAGAACATCTGCCAAACTTCATCTTCTGAAGTTATATTACATTCGAAGACTTCATCTGGAATATCTTCATGAAGTTTTGAGCTTTCCGGAACCGGATGAGCAGCCAAGAACTCTGCAAGTGCCTGACCTTTAACCGCCTTCTGAGGGACAAAGAGTATGTCGTACTGAGACAAAAGGAGGGCCCATTTAGCTAATTTAGAATTCAGTGATCCTGGTTTCGTCATAAGAAGACGCAAAGGATTCACTCTGAAAATAACATGTATGGTTTGGTCGACCAAATAATATCGTGTCTTCTGAATAGCAAAGACAATAGCTAAGCATTCCTTCTCAATAGGGTTATAGTGAGATTCCGCTCCTATCAGAGTCCTGCTCAGATAGTAAATAGCCTATTCATAATCATTATCATCTTTTTGAGCAAGCATAGCACCAAGAGAATTGTCCATAGCTTTTACATAAAGCAGGAAAGGTTTTCCTGATGTGGGAGCCACCAAGACCGGAGGTTTTGTGAGGTATCTTTTGATATCCTCGTAAGCTTCTTGACAGGCTTGATCCCATTCAAAAGAGACATCCTTTTCATGAGTCGGGTGAATGGTTGACAACGGCCTGAGAGATTTGCAATGAATCTTCTGATATAAGCCAGTCTACCTTGTAGGCCCCTAAGTTCTTTGAGATTCTTAGGCGGATGCATGCTCTGAATGGCTTTGACTTTGTCTGGGTCAAGATGAATTCCCATTGATGTAACAACGAATCCTAGGAACTTGCCACTCGAAACCCCCAAGAACGATTTTGTCGGATTCACCTTCAGTTGATGAGCCCGCATTATGTCGAACATCGTTCTCAAGTCATGAAGATGGTCATTCTTGTCGCGACTTTTGATAGCAATGTCGTCGACATAACATTCTACCGTCTTTCGGAGATGGTCATAGAAAATTACACTCATCGCGCGCTGATAAGTTGCTCCCGCGTTCTTTAATCCGAAAGGCATCACGGTATAGCAATACACCCCAACGGTATCCGGAATGAAGTATGCTTCTCATCCTCTGGATACATCTTAATTTGATTATACCCTGAGAAGTCGTCCATGAAAGACATTCTTTCGACTCCACAGGTATTGTCAATCATGACATCGGTGATGAGCAATGAGAATTCGTCTTTAGGACAGGCCGTATTGAGATCGCGGTAATCAATACAGATTCGTATTTTCTCATTCTTCTTGAGAACGGGGACGATGTTAGCAACCCAATCTGGATGATGTTCCTCCCATATGAAGCCGCATGCAATGAGTTTATGTACTTCGGCTTCAAAAGCGTCCATAATGTTTGGGCGAAATCGGCGTTATTGTTGCTTGACTGGCTTGGCGTCAGGCCTGATGTTCAGACGATGCATGGCTACTTGTGGATCAAGTCCGGGCATATCCTCATAGTTCCATGCGAAGACATCGATATATTCTCTTACGAGTACGATCAATTCTTCTCTTTCCGCAAGTGATAAGCTTTCACTTATAAAGATGGGTTTAGGGTGATCTTGACTACCCAAGTTAACATGTATCACTTTGTCTTCAGTAGGTGGTTCCGTTGTTCGAATCGCCTTTCCCTTTGGAAATCCAATTGCTGAACCTATGGTTCCTCATCGGTAGCTTCTGCTGGCTTCAATTGACTGCCTGAAGTCATATTAACGGTGAGCCCCTCGAACATCGTCCCCACACTAACATCTGACTCCCATTCGGAGGAAGAGGCAGAGCGTGATGGGATTGGTTTGTTATCTCTAGATTGAACCGTTGTAGGCGGTGGAGGTATTACGTATCCCAACCCCTGCGTGTGTTATCATAGTAATTTGTTAGTTTCTCTTTTGGCACAAAACTACGTAGAAGACTATGTCTTCCTTTTCTGAAATTCAGGCCATTCCCACGCTGCAGGCTGTATCCTATTTTCCTCATCATATGTTGTGCTGATCGTGCATAATGGAAAAATTGCGGGGTGTCTGAGTCTGAATTCGAATCCGTGGCTATAGGCCTTTACAATTGGGCTCTACTGAATATTATTGGTGATTGACCCTTTCTGGACGGAGGAATCACTAAAATGGATCCTTCTATATGTTCCACAGATGCACTTGATGTACTTGGTTTATGCAATGGCATGTGCGGAGAGCTATCTATAACAGATTCAAGTAATTCGACACTCACAGGATAACCAAAGGAAATATTATCATTAATTACCCATTCGTCCTCCTCTTCGGAAAGAGTATTACATTGAGGGTTCAAATATGCTAAAATTGGTTTGCCGACCAAAGTAGCTGGTGTGTCACCTTCAGACTCTGAATCTGCTTCATTGCCACTATCATCATTGTCATGCAATGAATCTTTTGATGTTTCACTGACCTCCTGATATAGAAGAGCATCAGTAAAGTACTTTTTCACCCCTTTGAATGGTTGCTTCTCAGCGAAGACAGTTCGTACTGTTGCATCATCTTCAATATATTTGAAGCACTGGTGCAGAGTGGAGGGGACAATCCAATTAACGTGGATCCAAGTTCTCCCTAGTAACAAGTTGTATGACGTGTCAGCGTCAATGACATAGCACGTCACCTTTAATTTCAGGCTCCCGATTCGGCAACCGAGTCGAATCTTTTCAAGTGGATGACTACTCCCTGCATTAAAATAGTATATTGTTGTAGTGGTTGCAGACAACTGATACAACGGTATGCCAAGGAAGTAGAGGAGTCTTTTGGGGATGATACTGAGTGCAGACCCGGGATCAACCTGTACCCTTTCAATGCACGTCGAACCGACGTATCCAGTGTCGTACAAAGGTCGGTCATGCTTATTATCCTTGAGAAGCATATCCTCAGCTGTGAAAGTAATAGCAGGTACTTTCGGTTGTATATGATGGCATTCAGGGCAAGAGGGCTGAGTGTCACCCCCAGGGATTTTCGGTGTATGTGTCAGAAATGATTCTGAGTTAGCCAGTGTATCCCTAAGCGCTTCTCTTGTTTCTATCGAGAGACGAAGGAGCTCGTGTATGGTGATACGAGCTGGGATATTAGCCAGCTGGGCCAATATGTCAAGACGAAAGGGCATGTTAAGCCCTGGGCCTAAAGGCTTCTTCGGGACATGGTAAAATCAGATTTCTTTCTGCTTCTCTTTTTCCGTCTTCAGGAGCAGAGCCGGTGTGGGTATTTGTACTAATATCGTCTACTGTTATGTCTCGTCAGTAACTTTCTCATACTGTTTTAAGTATGATTTTTCAGATCGAATGCCCGTCGGCTGAGGTACATCAGCCTGCGCTGTACAAGCGTACTTTTCCCTTCAGAATCGCTAAGAGAAGCTGATGTGAGGTTGCCATCATCCAGCAAGATAGAGATAACATTGCAAGATTTACCCTTTGACTTAGATTTCTTTGAATCCCATTGTTCGTCTTGGGCAAGGTCTGGGTGTATCCACATAATTTCTCCTGTTTTCAATGTCAAGGGAACAAGACCCTTGATCTCTTGAGTTTTGGCTGAAGGATGCTTTACTTCTAGCCGTGCTTTAGGGATTGGGAAGGTCCCATCAGGAACTGTGACTTTTGGGGTTTTGTCGAACTCGAGGGTCACCATATTTGCAGTGACTTTCTTTTGCTCTGATTTCAGAGTCAGAACTCCGGTGTTGACTAATCCTTGAATTTTGTCCTTGAGGACAAAGCACTTATCAGTAGGATGATGAACCATCCTATGAAAGAGGCAATAGTTAGGATCGTTCATGCGTCCCACTTCATTAGGGCGCCGAACATCCGACAGCTTCAATTTATTCCCTTTGTGGAGTAAATGGAACATTGCGACCACCTGTTCGTCTTTGAAGAAGTACTGTTTCAGAGAAAACTTAGACTCCTGATTATTGAAGCCGCTCTTCTTGGCCTTTGAATGAACGTCCCCTGACAATTCAACGGACAAAGTCTCTTTTCCTTTGGCTTGAGAAGACTGCGCTATATCGCTGCGCCCCTTATTATTCATACCCCATTTGCCTTTAGGGGTAGATGGTTCGAACTTCTTAGCCGACTTTTCGGCTATCTCAGCTTGTTCGACTAGTTCCTTTCAGGTATGGGTTTTGACAGCCCCCATACGAATCTCCACTTGGTCGAGGAAGTTATGCCTGCATGTCTGCAAGAGCATGGGTAGTGGCATCCCTGCTGGGCACACCAGAGATAAGTTTCTAAATCGCTCAATGTAGTCTCGGACAGATTCACCCTTCCTTTGTATGGTAGAGAGGAGTTTGTCCATGGTTACCTCAGTGTCATCCTCGTAAAAATGAGAAAGAAATCGAGTTTCCAAGTCGATCCAAGAATTGATAGAGCCCGGAGGAAGGCTTTAGAACCAGTCGAATGCTACCCCATTCAGGGTGCCAATGAACAATCTGGTCATAATAGCATCATTGTCTATAACGTTACTGGTCTGAGACCGGAAGTAGTAGATATGCTGGTTTGGCGAGCTCTTACCATCATACGTATGTAATGTTGGTGGCTTGAACTTTGGTGGGTATGGTACTGAATCCCATTCCAACGGGTAAGGACGGACTTCTCCTACCTTCTTTAATTCATCCCTTTGGGTTAGGGATGCGATTTGAGCTTGGATGCCTTTAAGAACTCAGCATCCATAGAAGAACTTTCCTTTGACTTCTCAGTCTTGGGTTGTTCATTGTTATGATGTTCTTCCTCATTATGGTTACTCCCGGTATCATTGTTATTCCGGTTAGTGAGGAGTTGAGCGAGCATCTGTCAAATGTTGTCTAAGGCTTCTTGCTGGGCCTTGGAGGTTTGCTCTTGAGCTTCCAACCGTCGACGGAGGTCATCATTACCGTTATCAGCTATATTCATCGACACCCTATCTGTTCGTACCGAGCTGACTGTTGCCGAAGAGGCATACCCACTGTCTTCGTACTCCTCATCAGACCATTGGAATAATCTTTTCATTGGTTCTGGTGAGGTTACTGCAGTTGAGGAGGATGGCTACTCATAACTGTAGGGTAGTACGACCCTACATCTGGTGTTTCGGAAGACACCTTCTTCGTACACCAAGACTGGGCTTAAGCCCGGGCTATAGTCTGGATCTGGAGAACTGAAGGGAGGAGAATTAGCACTACGCGGCGCTCATCTTCCCCTACGCGATTCTCGTCCCCTTCCGATCATATTGACGGATGCAGAGGGCAGATCGGGTGGATCCCGCGATATGCTCCTTTTGTGATGCTTCACAGGAGCTTGCACCGATAGTCGATCAAAAACTGACCGTCGGTTTGGAGGAGTGACAGGGATTGGTTCTAGCCGTTAATAGACTGAGTGGACCGTCACCAACTGACATCCCACTTGTTGACAATAGGAGGGAGAAGTCTGGAGTGATTCCGACTTCCGCTTGCTTGCTAAGAATTCTCGCAAGTCGGACCCAGCCGGGCTTAAGCGACTCAGCGCAGAGGCTCGGGTAGATCGCGCATCAATGCGTTCAGATAATTTTGACACCACCTTCTTACTTGCAAGCTTTGGAAGCGAAACACAGGATGATGCCTCGTTCCTCTCATCACCGCAGAGGTGATTGGCACTAGATAGCGCTTTAGTTCTAGCTTGGCGGCTAAGAACTTTGGGAGCACCCTTAGGCGCTGAAGTTGCATAAGCACCGCTATCAGCACCCAGGGAAAATCCCTTAGCTCCGCTGCAAAGAGCGAACTTAGTGCTTGAGGAGTCAGGGAGCGAAGCACGCTGTGCTGCTTTGTTCGCTACCTTACTGCGAAGGTGGTTAGCACTGCTAGGTGCTTTAGTTCCAGCCGGCGGCTGGGAACTCCGCGCGTACCCTGAGGTACTAGCGCCGTGCTTGCTAAACCATTAGTAGCTTCGCTCGTGAGAACGAGGTTGGCGCGAGGAATTCTGCTCCTGGATTGGGCGAAGGCAGAGTTGTTGCCCTAGCCTCGCGGCAGATAGTCTCGACGAAGCAGGCAGGCATCTTGCCTTTGTCATCACGGGATAGGCGAGCCTGTGGCGTAGCTACGCCTGAAGCTTCATATGAGCTTTCTGTTTTGGGAGGGCAGATTTAGGTTCGCAGGGAACCTGGCTAGCCTCGCGCGAGGCTGAGAGGAGTTGGGAGGAGGCTCCTTCTGGTTTCTGTTCCGAAACCTTAGCCATTGAGACCTTCCTATGCTTCCATATGTGGAGCACTGGACTACCTTCAGAGAGGAGCTCTTCGAATTTTCCTTGGTCGAAATGAACGACCAGGTTTTCGAAGGTAACAGGCTCAGGATTCTGACTTTCGCATTGCGACACTGTCTCCTTGTTGCACCAGAAAACTAAAGTCCCCAGCGGAGTCGCCATCTTATTTTCCATTGATTTTGCAAAGGGGAAAACTTACAAAAAAGTGTCGAGGAGCTAAATTACAAGTAATTGAAAAGAAAAATTACAGGTAGATCTCCTCTGAGATTTCTAGGGAAGTGTGCCGGTAGGAATCTGATCAGCGCGTGATCACTTTATCCCTTTGACGATGCGTTCGGTCAGATGATCGAACTGCCTCCTAATAAGACTCCTTTCTTGCTTGGTTCAGGGAATCGGAGAACAGAGGATCAGTAGAGCCTCTTGCTGCTTCTCGAACTGTCTCCTCTTGGGAATTCCTTCTCGCCTGGTTCCGAAAATTCCTTGGGAGGGAGGAAGATCTTAGGGTATTAGCACCCTGAATTTATCCTTGTAGGATTAGAGAAGCAATTCTCTGAATTCTTGGAAGCGAGAGAGTAGATCTCTAATTTCCTCTCTATCCTGGCCCGTTTCTCCTCCTTTTTTCGCCCGTCCCCTTTTTAGTGAGCCTCTGGTAGGCTATTTATAAGGGAAACAGGGGTATAATCGCCCTGAAAATCTGGAAACAGATTGAGTCAATTTGTTTTGTATCTGAAAAGTAGCCTTGCCGCGAGGTTAGAAACAGCATCTGCGAGTTAGGGATAGCATATAGCGCTAACCCTTGATTCGCTCCGCTAAATGAGGGATACTCCCTTGATCCTTTTTAGTTAATTGAGAGATCTCCCCTGATCTTCTTATCTGATTGGGAGAGTCAAAAGATCATGGCAGGCAACTGCCAAATTTGATTTCAATCAGCATGATCTCATCTGGAGATTTGATTTCATCCTGGGATTTGATTAGTCAAAAATGACTATAAAGGACTCGCAGCGGAGTCATTGCGTTGAGCTCATAGCGGAGCTGGGAGAAGTTTGTGGCGAAGCTAGAAGAGAGCTCTCAGCGGAGCTAGGAGAACTTTGTGGCGAAGCTACCGGTTACCCTTTCTCGTGGCTGCGTGGAGCTTCGAGCGAAGCTAACTCTCTGCGGAGTTAACTGAGTATTTCCAGGCGAAGTTATAAGTTAGCTTGCAGCGAGGCTATGAAGGAGCCTTCTGCGATGCTAAGCAACTTTTGGTTTTGAGATCTATCTCGTGGGTTCGTGCGAGACTAAGTGTTGAGCTAACTTAGTGTCCTGGACCTGCTTGGGCCTTCTCACGAGCTTTTAAGGACGATCTTTGCTTACTGTCTGCTCACTGGATCAGTAGATTCTAAGTTGCTGATTCGTCTCTTTGAGATAGGTGAAGAACTAGCCGTCGACTTGTCTGCCACTTGCCTTTTGTAGATGTCAACAAGTTAGACATTGTTCAGGCCAGTTAGGAATCTTGTCTTTTTTAGAGTGTCAACAATTGAGCTATATACAATCGGTAGTCAGCATTATCATCCCCTGTAGTGGGATAAACATGGATTTAGGACATCCACCCGATAAGATCTAGTCAACCGTCAAGTCTCTCACATTCCATGTTATATTTGTTATATTTAAACTACATAGTGTATCATGAATAAGAACAGTGCATGGTACATGTAATAGATAATAAAATATGAGCTTTATTGATATCATGAAATAAGATAACGGGAAACGGGAAACGAGAAACAAGAGATGTGGGATTATAGAGGTGACAAACAAGAGATGTGAAATTCTAGAGGTAGCCCTCGTGGCTAAGATCCTCATGACACTTAGTTTCACACATCGTATATCAACAACACTCATATCCAATAACAGGAGTGTCATATTGATACCAGTAACAGAAATACATGAATATCCATGTAACAGGAACAGTGATCCATACAACAGGAATACAGAAACTATCAATACATATAAACATGTGAAACTATGCAGTGTTTTAAGAACATAAAATAACTGTGTACAGAGTATTTGTGTAGAGGGGATACAAATATATGAAATAATGGTATCTAGTGGAATAGCGTATTCGTGTATCATTGATACATGAATATGAAATAATAGTGTCAAGTGTAATAAATGTATACATGAAATATAATGTCCAGTGTACTGGAGTGTCAAGTGTACTAGATGATACAAGTATAGGTAATATCAATGTTCGTGAAACGGTGATATAAGTACATAAAATAATAGTGGTCCAGTGTGATAGAATATCCGTGTAGCGGTGACAGTGTCAAGATGATATAATTAACATGGACATGTGTCAACATATTACTATTTTCTTGTAACAATTTCAATATTATTGACATGATCGATATCACAAAGTAATTAAATACAATTTCTACATTATCACATTTAAATTATCAATTTATTTATAAATCTATAAATAATTCACCTATGTTTTATATTAAATCAAGAAACAAAATAAATTATTATTTTATTGAATATGGTTAAAGAGTTATCATGCATACTTTAATTAATGTAACTTACTAATAATTATAATTTATTAAATAATATTTACAGTGATTAACCAATAATCATGTTTTATTTAATAAAGTAATCAATTTCAATCATAATAAAATATAATTTATGAAAGAAAAACACTCACATAGTTATTACAAGGATGTAGCTCGTCTTTCTCGCATCGCAACGACTCATGAATTGTCCAGATCGGACTCCAGATGGTCCAGATATCGCCCGAACACTAAAATCAGTAACAATAGATTAAATATGTAATAAGAAGATATAAATTGCAATTATTTTTAATTACCAAGGGGTTTTGTGTAAAATGTACATTTATATAATTTTGGATGCGGGTTTTGGTTGCTATTGGATCGGGTTCAGATCCACAACCCAGACCCATAACTTAAATGAATGTTTGTTTTGGGTTAATGGGTTAACGGGTGTAGGTTTATTAGGTTAGAGGGTTTAGATTAATGGGTTTAGGTTGTTGGGTTCAGATCCAATATCAGAGAGAGAAAGAGAGGGTCGAGAGAAAAAGAAAGACAGGAAAAGGGAAAAAAGGAAGGAAAAAAATAGAAAGAAAAAATAAAGGAGAAGAGAAAAGAAGGGAGGGAGGAAGAGCATAGCGTGCGACGGAAGAGGGCAGAGCGAAGATTAAGGCCCGGTGGAGGAGAAGGAAGAGGAAATTGAGAAGGTGATGGTGATGCTGAGCTTTAGTCGTGGAGATGAACTTGGTGGTGATGGCGTTGGTGAGGAGATGATGAAGGTGGAGAGAAGTGATGGTGAAATTGGTAGGGGAGGTGAAGTTGTTGGTGGTGGGATGGGCGGTGGTGAGTGGTGAAATTGAGAGGAGGAAGATGTTGGTGGTTGGATTTTAGTGGTTGGATGAAATTGGAAGTGGGATGGTGATTGGAGAAGAGAAGGTGGAGTGGGAGATGGCCGGTGTGGTCGGCCAGAGGTGGGCATCGCCAGGGTTGTCACCGGTGGTGGTGGGGCACCGGCCAAAACCAGATAGAGGTAAGATGTAGAGAGATAAAAAGAAAAGTTTAGAGAGAATGAGAGGGAAATGGAGAGATTAGAGAGTGGGAGAGATGTATAAATTAAGAGAAAGAGGAAGGAGGTCGGTGGTGTAGCTCGGTGGAGAAGGCAGTGGCTTGGGGAAGAAGGAAAAGAAAAAGATTGGAGGCCGAGGAGAAAAGAAAGAAAAGAAAAGAAATTTTTAATATTATTTAATTAGGTAAAAATTTGACTAGTTCCGAACGGTTCTCAAAAAATTCTGTAAAATAGTGAATATTATACTGAGGAGTAATGTGAAATCGGATTCAAGAAATTCTGTTTGGTTTGCAAATTAAAAATCTTGAAATATATTACCGATACAGGTCGACGCTGGTTCGGCCGAATTTTCGAGCAAATCAGAAAAATCTCAGAAAAATGCATAACATAGAAAATATGATCTTGAAGAATAATTTGAAAGTAGATTCTAAAAATTTAGTCTCATTTGTAAATTAAAAATCATGGAGTCGATTATCAATATCAATCGACAACGAAATCAGAGATTTTTCAAAATAATCCAAAAATTTTCAGAAAAATCTAAAATATTAGGAAATAATATATGGACTGAAACCGGGTCAGACTGACTACCAGAAAGGCCAAATCACATACGTACATCGTATCGATTACTGATACTGTGACATATACATCGATGGTTGAGCGTTACACTTCTACCCATCTTATAAGAAAATTTCGACATCGAAATTTCAATTCAGGTGGGGAGAACAATATTTATAGCTCTTGAAATCTGGATATTATGGGCCTATGATGCTTCCTCTGCGCTACTCTAATATCTGCATCGAACTTCGGATCGAGTGACTAGGGTTGTGAAGTAAAGTCAGAGATTGAAACCAAAAGGATGAAGAGAAAGCGAAAAAGAATCAAAATACTCTGGATGACAACTAAAATTAGAGAATAGTAAGGGACAAGGAATGGATTTTTAAAGAAATTATATTCTTATACTTGTAGCTGGAATCCCCAAATCCAAGCTCAAATTAGCTTTACTCTGAATCAGGTTGTACTGTTGGTAAGAGCTCGACTATTCGCTTAAGTGGTTACCCATATTTGGCGAAATCTGGGCTCTGATACCAATCTGTAACGACCCATCCCGCGGATACGGAGACGCTATGGCAACATACATACGTAGGGCGAAAATACCCTCACATCTACGCTAAGCCTCAGTATAGAAAATAAATATCATATATACAATTATTTCAACATTAAATAAGTACAAGAATACCTGCAAAAGGGGTCAGTAATCATGATAGACATGAAAATATGGATAAATAAGGAAATAAAGACAGGATAATAAAGATACCTATAATAATATTTTCCATTGAAAATTCAATAAAGGAAAAACTTACAAAATTGTGAAGAGAAAATTACAAGTAATTAAAAGAAAATTTACAAGTATCTCTTCTGAGATTCTGGGAAAGTGTGTCAGTGGAAGTCTGATCAACGCGCGATCACTTTGTTCCGTTGACGATATGATCGATGAGTCTTAAAAAGAATTCCTTCTCGCCTTGATCCGGTGATTCCTTGAGAGAGAGAGAGAGAGAGATCTTAGGACATTAGCACCCTGAATTTAGAGAAGAAATTCTATAAATTTCTTGGAAGTGAGAAGAGTAGCTCTTGTTTTTCTTTCCTTTAGCTTGTCAGCCAAACAACCCATCCAGCTCAAAACTTTCTGCCAAAGAAGTCTCTAGCCAAAAGCTTCAGCCAACAGTCTCCGACCCGAGCTCATCCCAAGAATGAGCTATTTATAGGCTTTATGGGGTGTAACTGTGTAGCGCCCCAATCCCATAGATACGGAGACACTACTACGACGTACATACGCAGGGCGATGGTACCATCACGTATGTACGCTAGCATCAGAACAACACAGAAATCAGAGTGCGAAAATACGTGGTAATATACATTCCAACATAAAAGTACAAATACTCAGTCATCACAGATTGTGATATAATATTACATAGATATTACATCACCAGGTAGTATAAAAGTATGACTGTACAAGGTACAAAAGATAAGAACTCACGAGCTGAAATATAGAGTCTCGCGAGTGGGGAAAACGGGATGAAGCTACGGCTGATCCACCTGCTCCTCGAAGTAGACCTGGTCCTCAGCTGAAGGGTCCACCTCGGCCCAAGCTGTACAATCTGAACATGCAAATCCAGGGTTGTTAGGACGCAACCCAGCGAGTGCAAAAAGAAACCAAGTGGAAAGTATAAGCAATAACAAGTGTAGCAGGTAAAATATTATGTAATCAAATCAGCAAGCATGGAATAACTACAACATATAGTAAATATGAAAATGACAATAAAATACATGAAGCATGAAATCAATTATCAAGTTATTATTAAGACTCGTTCAATTTGTATGTTTCGGTATATGGCCCGTACCATATACTTTCGCATACAAGTCAAGCGAGGTTGGTTATTGGAAATTAATGGGAAACGACGAACCATATTTAGAGTGGGTCCCGTGCTTGCCCGGAAAAACGGTGCAGGAGTATCCGGTACTGAGCCGGAATGTACCGCTAGGTACCGGGTCTTACCATATGCCCGAAGGACTTAGTATACGCCCGAACAGGAATAGAGTGTCACCGCTCCCCAATGGAATATACCCCGAGGATTACGGCACAACCGGCAGGCAGGCAGGGAATAGCGGTTCCAGAACACCCCACGGAAGCGCCTGGTGGCCTCCAGGTCGAATCCCAGGAATTAGTTGTACAACATTTGTATGGTCACTATAAACACAGAAGCTATATCGCTACCCATCAATTTCCCCCGTCCCGGTGTAAGTTGTTTAATTATTACATATTGTTTAATAATAATGTCCACAGGGTATTTGCTAAAGTCTAATATCCATAGTTATCCTATTACGGGGGTCAACATGAGTATAATATCAGGAGCATAATGTCTGGAGTCTCCCTATTTCAGGGGTTCAAGTATACAGGAGTTCAGGTGCACAGGAGTTCAGGAGTACCAAATGCCTGGTAATAATATAATAATCATATCAAGTCCCCATAAAAGTGATAGTCATGAATATGTCACATAATACAGGTATCAAGGGTAATAGTATCCGGTCAGGTGCCACAATATTAGGTCAATGTACTTGTACCATGTGAAAACGTGCCAAGTGAGTGCTAGCATGTATGGTATCATGTATCAGGTGTCAGGATCAGGTATCAAGTATGACATATCAAGTACCGGTGTCAGATATCAAGTGTCATGGATCAGGTGTCAAGTATAACATATTAAGTACCGGTGTTCGATATCACGTGTCAAGTATAACATGTCTAGTATCAGTGTCAGATATCACGTGTCAAGTATAACATGTCAAGTGTCGGTGTCAGGTATCACGTGTTAAGTGTAACATGTCAAGTGTCAGTGTGAATACAGAGTACAACATCATATATTAACTCGTATAGTAAGGTATCATGTACTAAAATTTACAGTAGTAAGTGTTAGGCATGTTAAAATATCTACATATCAATATCATGCTATAAATACAAGAGTTGTAATTATTAAGCCTAATACAAAGCACTTGCCTAAAAATCGGAACGCAATACCGAGAAAAGTCCTGGGAGTCCGCTAACACGTGCGAGCATGATACTAGCCCATATATATTAAAATACATATATATATATTATATTATAAATATTTAAGAGGGAATGAGAGAGGAGAGAGAGAAGAGTGTGTGTAGGGTCAGGTAAAAAGAGGAAAGAATTAGGGAATTAAAGGAGAGGGGTATGATAGAAATTTTAGAGAAGTAATTAGGGGATGAAGAGGAGGGTATTTAGGGGAAGTAGGTAAAAGAGTTATTTATGGAAGGAAAAGAAAGAAGAAAAGAAAAGAAAGAAAGAAAAGAAGAAGAAAGAAAGAAAGAAGGAGGGGGGACGATGGCCGGCCGGCCACCTGCCGGCGGGCCCTGGGCTGCGGCGGAGCCGCCGGTGGTCGTGGGGGCGGCGCCTGGCCCGGGGGGGAGTAGGGTGTAGGTTGGGTGGTGTTGGTGTTGTTGTTGTTGAAGTTGTTGTTGTTGGTGGTAGGTGGTGGTGGTGGGGGTTGTGACGGTTGTGGTGGTTATTGGAGGTGGTGGGGAGTTGGAGGAGGAGGAGGAGGTGATGAATGGAAGGTTGGAGTGGTGGAATTGGTGGAGATAGTGGTGAATTTTGAAGAAGAAGAGGATGGTGGTGTGTTGGGTTTGGTTGAAATTGAAGAAGAAGAGTGTAACCCCCTGCTCCCTGGTGTACGTATCACCGTATCGGTACACGATACGACGTAAAAAATTGATTTGACCCTCGTGGTAGTTCGATTGAGCTGATTTCAGTTTTAAAAATCACTTTCTAATATTTTAGATTTTTCAAGATTTTTTTTGAAATTTTTCTAGATTATTTTGGAAAATCTCCGTAGTTGGTGTCGACCGATACCGAGAATCGGCTCTACGAATTTTATTTCACAAATGGAGTTGTATTTTGAGAATCCGTTTTCAACTTGTGTCTTAGAATCGCATGAACTACGTTTGGATATTTTTGGGAATTTTTCTGAATTTATCAAAAATCCGGCCAAACCGGTGTCGCCGGTATCGGCGAGACACTCCGTGATTTATAATTTGCAAACCGGATTGAGTTTCGACAGACCGTCTTCATCTTACGTCTCAGGATAATATTTCCTATTTTCTATAATTTTTGGGCACCGTTCAGAGCTAGTCGCATTTTAGGCCAATATTATAATATTTAAATATTAATTTTTAGTTTTCTTTTTCTTTTCTTTTCCTTTCTCTTCTCTTCTCTGGCTGTTTCCAGAGAATTCCCTCCACCGCCTCTTCACCGCCTTTCCCCCTTCTTTAAAATTCCCTCCTCTCTCTCTCTCCTCTATTCTCTCTCACTCTCCCAAACTCTCTCTCTCTCTCCAAACCCTCTCTTTCTCTACTCTCTCTAACCTCTCACCATCTCTCCCTCTCTCTCTGCGATCGCCCGCAAAAGGAGGAGGCCTGGCCATTGCCAGCGGCCAGGCCAGGCCGGCAGCACGCCGGAGGGCGGCCGGCGGCGCGGACTGGCCGGCGGTGCGGCTGGTGGAGTGGCGCCCCCCTCTCCTCCTCTCTCTTTCGCGGTGGCCGGCGCCAGAGTGGCGCCGGCTGGGTGGTCGCGCCGGCAGGATGGCCGCGCCTGCCGGGCGGCCGGCGCACCAGAGCGGCAGCAGCAACGTCGTGCACTGCTGCTGTTGTGGCTTCTGTTGGGTGAAAAACCTAACGGGTTCGGGTTTTGGGTTTAACCCAAACCCGACCGGTTTATACCCGAACCCGACCCGTTAAAGGTAAACTTACATTTTAGCCCCTATAACATTATTAATTACTTTTAGGCCCCTGTAAAATTACCAATAGCCCCCTGAATCTTTTTAGTTATTACATAATTAACCTTTTTGTATTATTTTTAGTATTCGGGCGATATCTGGAGCATTCGGACTCCGATTCGGGCGATTCTGGATCCGTTGCGATCGTGGAGAAGAGAGCTACCACCCTATGGCTAGTTTGTGAGTGTTTTCCTTTTATAAATTATATTTTATCATGATTAATATCTTGATTGGTTGCCTAATTAAGAATAAAACATGATTATTGGTAAATCATGATAATTAGTGTAATCCCTGCAATTAAGACATAATAAAACCTGATGTAGTCCACGGACTGATTGGTTAGTTAATGAGATGAGGAACACTAGTCACTAACTTAATAATTCAACTAGATCATTATGTTTCATACTGTGGTGAAACCTATATGTAACACTCGAGTAAATGATCTAGTTCTATCACACCGGACACGGTTGTTTGCATACAACGCATTGTATACTTCCGTCTATCTGTTGCATAAAGACTTGGTAGCCCGTCCATCTGTCACATAGAGACTTGGTAGACTAAACATATACTCGGGACACCATGACTTACATATCCTGTCACACGGGACACTGTTATCGCATGTACATGTTACACCGATACTATGACACGTCACTCTATTATTTCGTATTCATATGCCACCGACATATAGATGCACTACTGCACGAAAGACCAAAATTTCATATTATTTTCCTCATCATTACATGCCTGCTCGGTACTCAGTTATGCCATGTTTACACATCACGGTTCCACTTGACACTAGTATTGCATGTTCATGAAGCACATATATATTCACCAGTATACATGCATGGCTTGTGTTTATATTCTTGTCATATGGATCCCTGTTCAAGTTACATGTCTTATTGTTCCATGTTACTGTATTCATGTTGTATGATTGTTTTCCCGTTACTGATATTGTTATTTCCGTTACTGGATACATGTTCCCGTTACTGATATTGTTATTCTCGTTACTGGATATATGATCTGTTGATATGCGATGCGCGGCATCTCACATCTACTGTTTCCTGTATCCCGTTATCATGCTACCATGTACTGTTCTAATACTTGATATACTGTGTAGTTCATACTTGTATTCTGATACACCAGTTATTAGCACAGTCACGCCAGCATCCGGCGGAACATGTGTGGAACTAAGTGCCACACGGAGCAAAGTGCCACATCACACCTATACATGGTGGGGGCCACCTCTTGAATCCGTGGGGGCCACCTCTAGAATCCTTACCTCCGTCTGGTGTTGGGTGACGAGGATGTCTCCGGTGTTCTTGTTAGTGATATTGTTACTGACCAGACTCAGTATTCTTGTTATACATGGTATTCCCGTTATATGCACGGTCATGCTGGCGTCCGGCACATGGTGTGTGGAACTAAGTGCCACACGGAACAAAGTGCCACACCACAGACATGGTGGGGGTCACCTCTTGAATCCGTGGGGGCCACCTCTAGAATCCCACATCGCGAGGTGTCGGCATGATGGAGGCATCCTCAGTGCACTGATTATTCAGACCCAGTACATGATAACCCAACAATAGTGATGTCAGGAACACTTGTTATTTGGTCACTCTCTCGTTTGGATAATGGTACCCATATGCCATGTCCAGATGGGTTCAACTGGAGTGCGGGCTCCAGTATGAACTACCAGTGGTATGGGACACTGAAAGAGATTGATTAAAATACCGAGTGCTACTGTTTGTTATTATTGTATAAAGAACATGACTTGCCGAGTCCATGTATTCTATTGTTTATTTGTACATGTTCCTGTACCTGATCACTTCGCCGCTATCATGTTACCTGTATATGTTGTCCTTAACTGTTTCTGTGGTGGCATCTTACTCATGTACATGTATACTCTGCATTGCTGTTATCTGCATATATTCTGTTTTGCATGGACTATCTGCTGCTTAAGCACAACACAGTAGGATGGTTATGTTGCATACTTCATCTACATATTCATTTACATCACTACCATGTTCATGTCCATCACGTCATCACTAGACAACATTATTTATTATATAAACTGGATACGACTCATGACCCGATGATAACCGGCTAGGTAGTGATGGAAGTAAAAGAGGACATGTTTCTATATTTTTCTACTGCTTCATATATGCTTATTATATGGTATCACTTCTACAACATCATGTATTATATATTCGTATCATGCTTGTAATTATAGTATATATTACTGCCTCCATTTTACCACTCACTAGGTCGCTTTCTGACGACCCTGGGTTTGCGTGCCCAGGTTGGAGACTCGAGTTCTCGTAGTGCCAGATAGTCCATTGGATTCACATAGGAGATTTCTCATCGAGACCATTCATAGGTATCTTTGTGATTTGTTTCTGTTAGCTCATTTATTCCTGTATTCCTATCTGTTATGATCACTAACCTCTTTCTGCAGGTATTCTTGTACTTATTTCCGGCTGGAACACTTATAACTCTAGAGGTGATTTCCTGTACTGAGGCTTAACGTACGCGTGAGAGTGTTTTCACCTCGCGTATGTACGTTGCCATAACGTCCCCGTATCTTTGGAATCGGGGCGTTACAGTGTGGTATCAGAGCTTAGGTTCACACCTGGTGTGGGTAACCACCTGGGTCAATACTCGGGCTCTTACCAACAGTACAGTCAGATTCAAACCCAGTACATGATAACCCAACAATAGTGATGTCAGGAACACTTGTTATTTGGTCACTCTCTCGTTTGGATAATGGTACCCGTATGCCATGTCCAGATGGGTTCAACTGGAGTGCGGGCTCCAGTATGAACTACCAGTGGTATGGGACACTGGAAGAGATTGAATAAAATACCGAGTGCTACTGTTTGTTATTATTGTATAAAGAACATGACTTGCCGAGTCCATGTATTCTATTGTTTATTTGTACATGTTCCTGTACCTGATCACTTCGCCGCTATCATGTTACCTGTATATGTTGTCCTTATCTGTTTCTGTGGTGGCATCTTACTCATGTACATGTATACTCTGCATTGCTGTTATCTGCATATATTCTGTTTTGCATGGACTATCTGCTGCTTAAGCACAACACAGTAGGATGGTTATGTTGCATACTTCATCTACATATTCATTTACATCACTATCATGTTCATGTCCATCACGTCATCACTAGACAACATTATTTATTATATAAACTGGATACGACTCATGACCCGATGATAACCGGTTAGGTAGTGATGGAAGTAAAAGAGGACATGTTTCTATATTTTTCTACTGCTTCATATATGCTTATTATACGGTATCACTTCTACAACATCATGTATTATATATTCGTATCATGCTTGTATTATTATAGTATATATTACTGCCTCCTTCATTTTACCACTCACTAGGTCGCTTTCTGACGACCCTGGGTTTGCGTGCCTAGGTTGGAGACTCGAGTTCTCGTAGTGACAGATAGTCCATTGGATTCACATAGGAGATTCCTCATCGAGACCATTCATAGGTATCTTTGTGATTTGTTTCTGTTAGCTCATTTATTCCTGTATTCCTATCTGTTATGATCACTAACCTCTTTCTGCAGGTATCCTTGTACTTATTTTCGGCTGGAACCCTTATAACTCTAGAGGTGATTTCCTGTACTGAGGCTTAACGTACGCGTGAGAGTGTTTTCACCTCGCGTATGTATGTCGCCATAACGTCCCCGTATCTTTGGAATCGGGGCGTTACAAAGAGGTGGTGTTTGGGGGTGATGGAAGTGGAGAAGGAAGTGGGGAGGTGGGGGTGTGACCGGCGGCTAGGGGCAGCGGCGGCTTCGGTGGTGGAGGCAGCAGCGGTGATGGTGGGGAGAGAGGTTGGGTGTGTTGGTTGGTGGAATTGAAAAGATGAAGAAGGTGAAAGGGAAGAAGGAAAGGAATTAAAAAGGAAAAGATGGAGAGGGAGGGAATGGGAGGAGAATGTGGGGGGATGGGGGAGGGATGGGCTGCTATTGCAGCCCATCATCCCTCTGTTGCGGTCGTTGGGGGTGCAAGGCATGGAGGAGAAGTAAGGGGGGAAAAAGAAAAGAAGAAAAGAAAGAAAAAGAAAGGAAAAGGGGAAAATAAAGGAAAAGAAAAAAATAGTAAAAAAATAATAAATAATTATATTATTAAATAATTAATTTAGTAGAATATTCTGAGAGTATAAAGTAGAGGAGTGGAAAAGGAAAAAGTAAGAAAAGAAAAGATCGAAAAATAATATTATTATTTAAATAGGGTAAAAATCGACTGTTTCAGAATCGTTCCGAAACATTCTCAAAAATAGTAAATATTATTTTAAGATGCCTGATGAAATTGAATTCGAGAAATTTAATTTAATTTTCAAATTAAAAATCCTGAAATCTTCCGGCGGTACCGGCTGACATCAGAATCGGTCAAATTTGATAAATTTAGAAAAATCTCAAAAAATGTATTTAGATATAATCTGAAATTTTAAGAAGTAATATGAAAGTCGTTTTTGAAAATTCAATTCCGTTTGAAAACTAAAAATCTGAGAATCAGTCAGCGATGCCCACAGACACCGTTTTGGAGATTTTGCAAAAAAAATTCTGAAAAATCCTAAAAAAATCATGAAAAATTTAAAATATTGAAAAATAGTATTTGAAACTAAAATCGATCAAATCGGACTATCAAAAAGTTCAAATTGAGTAGCATGCTGGTATCGGGTCCCTAGTCCGGGTCAGGGCTGACTCTAGATCTGAGAATCCAGATCTGACACACAAAAACATAAGCAATCACCACCCAAAAGCAAATACTGGAAGAAAATTGAATAATACAGTTGAAAAATTTTAGCACACGCATCTGGATACGTATCTCGGGAATGGGGTGCTACAAACTGCCCTTAGAATTCAGCAAAGACTGATAACAATTAGTTAGCCTCGCGCCAGAGGCTATTTTAAGCTTCATGTGTGGCTATAAAACCTCATGCGAAGCTAAACACAAGCCTTCTGCAAGGCTAGGCAGGCTCGCGCGAGCCTAAAACTGGCCTTCTAACCTGGCCTTCTTCATTTAACGTGGGGCGAAGTGGGCGGTTACAACCGCCCACTTAAAGTGGCATTAACCCCACTAACGTAGTGGTGTTAGTCCACTAAATACTAGGTCGAGCATTGACTTGGAAAACCTTCTCATAGGGGCATGGGAAGCTTCAAGCAAAGCTGGGATTAGCTTTGCGCGAGGCTAGTACAGCTTTTCAGGCGAAGCTATAAGGAAACTTCAGGCGAAGCTATAGTTAGCTTCAAGCCAAGCTAAAGACTAGCTCTTTGTAGAGCTGTGAAGAGCTTCGAGCGAAGCTCGCAAGAAAAGTTTCAGGTAAAGCTTGTATTAGCCTCAGGTGAGAATTAAAGTGACATACGAAGCTATAAACTTAGCCTTTTAGTGAAGCTATATAGCTTTATGAGAAGCTAGTCCCATTAAGCTCATGTGAGGTTAAGTATTGAGCTGACTTAACCTCATGGACCTGCTTAGGCCTCTTCAAAAGCAGTACTTGACCTGCTATCTGCTTCACTGAATCAGTAGGGTACAAGTTTCTGCTTTGTCCCTCGGGGTGGGTAGAACTGGTCGTTAACTTGTCTATGACTTGTCTTTTGTAAATGTCGACAAGTTAGATACTGTTCAGACCAGTTGAAGTTGCCTGAGAGTTTTTTTTAGAGTGTCAATAAATAAAGGCGTCGGGTCTCTTACTAAAATCTCGTGGGGTATCAGGTACTACGAAGTCCTAAATCTCTAACTTGGACATGCAAACTCAAGGTCGTCAGAAAGCAATCTAGTGAGTGATAAAATGAAAGAATCAGTAATATATATACTATAACAGTAGTACAATCACGATACTATATAATACATGCTTAAATACTAGTGAAACAATATAATTATACAAACAATCAAAATATATGCATAGATATAAACAAGTGTTATATTAACACTATAACATTATAATTGCCTAGCATGTTACAACAATATTAGTTCTACATTATTATCCAATTATATAACATTAATATTATCAGGAAGAGTCTTATATATCACCAAGCCTAAAATTATTATGTTATACCAATAAAATCAATTTTTTTTAAATAACATATAGCAAGTTTTATTATTTTATATTTATTATTTAAACTAATAGTGACAGTAACATGATGGTATTGTAATTAATATGTAAAATTATATATGAAGTACGCAGAATAACCATACTATAGTGTTGTGATTATACAACAACGTTGTGTCTACAGAGAATACATGAAATAGAAAATACATAAAATGCAGAGTATACGTGTATATGAATAGTGTGTCTCCACATGAAGTACAAGGTATACATGTGAAGTGGTGGTAGATAATATATCAAAAACTGTAACAAGTATGAATGAATAATGATATACATGTATCAAGCAAGTCATATAATTTATACAATAATAACAATCAATATCGCCTGGTATTTAATCAATCTTTTTCAGTATCCCATACCACTCACAGTTCATACTGGAGCATGTACTCCAATCGAACCCATCCGAACATGGCATACGGGTACTATTATTTGAACGAGAGAGTGACCACATAACAAGTGTTTCAGATGTCATTATTGTTTATACTATTTTATTATGTTAATTGAAAACTCAATGGTCAAGGAGCTCTAATCGTGTGGTTGTACCCCGTGCATACCCAGGATCACGGCCCTAAACAGACTCCTGGTTGCTGAGACCAAGGCCCTCCGCTAAGAGGGGAATGGGAAACGGGATCTCATGGAGCTATATACAATCGGTAGCCAGCGCTATCATCCCCTGCAGTGGGATAAGCATGAATCCAAGACATTCACCTGACAAGATCTAGTCAACCGTCAAGTCTCCCTCATCTCCATGTTATATTTATTATATTTAAACTATACAATATATCAGGAATATGAATAGTGCATGATACATATAATACGATAATAGAACATAAGTTTTGTTGATATCATGAAACAAGATAACGGTAAATGGGAAATAAGAGATGTGGGATTCTAGAGGTGGCCCCCGTTCTTAGATCTTCGTGACACTTAGTTTCACACATCGCATATCAACAACACTCATATCTAGTAACAGAAGTGTCATATCAATGCCAGTAACAGAAAATAGTCATGTAACAGAAATACATGAATATCCATGTAATAGGAACAGTGATATATGCAAATTGAATACAAAAACTATCAACGCATGTATACAGGTGACTATGTAACAATGTTTTAAGAACATGAAATAACTATGTACAGAGTTTTTGTGTAGCGGTAATACAAATATATGAAATAACAGTATCCAGTAAAATAGCGTATCCGTATATCAGTGGTACTTGAACATGAAATAATAGTGTCAAGTGTAATAAGTGTATACATGAAATACAATGTCCAGTGTACTGGAGTATCCGGTGTACTAGATGATACAAGTACAGGTAATATCAATGTCCGTGTAATGGTGATACAAGTACATAAATTAACAGCGGTCCAGTATGATAGAATATCCGTGCTGCAGCGACAATGTCAAGGTGATATAGTTAATATGAACATGTGTCAATTTATTACTATTTTCTTATAACGATTTCAATATTATTAACATGATCAATATCATAAAATAATTAAATTCAATTATCTACATTACCATATTTAAATTATTAATTTATTTATCAATCTATGAATAATTCACCTATGTTTTATATTAAATCAAGAAACAAAATAAATTGTTATTTATTGAACATGGTTAAAGAGTATCATGCATACTTTAATAAATGTGACTTACAATTAATTACTATTTATTAAATAATGTTTATAGTAATTTACCAATAATCATGTTTTATTTAATAAAGCAATCAATTTCAATCATGAAAAAATATAATTTATGAAAGACAAACACTCACATAATTATCACAGGGATGTTGCTCGTCTTTCTCCGATCGCAACGGCTCATAAATCATCCAGATCGAACTCGAGATGGTCCATATATTGCCTGAACACTAAAATCAATAACGATAGATTAAATATGTAATAAGAAGATCTAAATTACAGTTATTTTAAATTACCAAGGGGTTTTGTGTAAAATATACATTTATATAATTTTGGATGCGAGTTTGGTTTGCTATTGGATCGAGTTCAAATCCACAACCCAGACCCATAATTTAAATGAATATTGGTTCTGGGTTAATGGGTTAATAGGTGTGGGTTTATTGGGTTAGGGGGTTTAGATTAATGGGTTTGAGTTGTTGGGTTTGGATCCAATATAAGAGAGAGAGAGAGAGAGAGAGAGGGACAAGAGATAAAGAAAGACAAGAAAAGGAAAGAAAAGAGAGGGGAAAAAAGAAAGAAAGGAAGGAGAAAGAAAAGGAGGGAGGAAGGAGGAGCATGGCCGACGACCAGGGGAGACGCTGGCGGCCGGAGGGCGCGCGCGGTGGAGGAGGACGACATGGATATTGAGGCCCGGTGGAGGAGAAGGAAGAGGGAATTGAGAAGGTGATGATGATGCTGAGCTTTGGTGGTGGAGATGAACTTGGTGGTGGTGATGTCAGTGTAGAGATGAAGAAGGTGGAGAGAAGTGATGGTGAAATTAATAATGGAGGTGTAGTTGTTGGTGGTGAGATGGGTCGTGGTGATTGGTGAAATTGAGAGGAGGAGGAAGATGATGGTGGTTGGATTTTGGTGGTTGGATGAAATGGAAGTGGGATGGTGATTGGAGAAGAGGAGGTGGAGAGGGAGATGGCAAGTGTGGTCTGCCAGAGGTGGGTGTTGCCAGGGTTGTCGCATGCGGTGGTGGGGCGCCAGCCAAAACCAGAGAGAGTGAAGAGTTGAGAGAGAGGAAGTGATGAAGAGAGAGGTGAGATGTTTGGAGAAGTAGAGAATAAGTTTAAAGAGAGTGAGATAGAGAGATTAGAGAGTGGGAGAGATATATTAATTAAGAGAAAGAGGGAAGAGGTCGGTGGTGTAGGTCGGTGGAGAAGGCGATGGCTTGGAGAAGAAGGAAAAGAAATAGATTGGAGGAGGAGAAAAGAAAAGAAAGAAAAGAAATTTTTAGTATTATTTAATTAGGTAGAAATTTGACTAGTTCCGAACGGTACTCAAAAATTTTGTAAAATAGTGAATACTATACTGAGGATCAATGTGAAATCAGATTCATGAAATTCAGTTTGGTTTGCAAATTAAATATCCTGGAATATATTGCCGATACCGATCGACACCGGTTCGGCCGAATTTTTGAGTAATTCAGAAAATCTCAAAAAAAAATGAATAATATAGAAAATATGATTTGAAGAATAATATCAAAGCATATTCTAGAAATTTAATTTCATTTGTAAATTAAAAATCATGGAGTCGATTATCGATATCGGTCGTCACCGAAATCGGAGGTTTTCAAAAATAATCCAAAAAAGTTTCAGAAAATTCTGAAAAATCTAAAATATTAGGAAATAATATTTGAAACTGAAATCGGGTCAGTCTGACTATCAGGAAGTTCAAATCAAATACGTATGTCATATCGAGTAATAATACTGTGACATGTACATTGAGGACTGGGGATTACAGGATTTATCAAACTCTGCTTGAGAAAAAGTGTGATCCCAAAATCTTGATTCATCTCGATGATCTTCATCAAACTCCATATAGTGTTGCGTCATTAAATTTCAATGTAATCTTCATCACGAATCTATTGGTAATCAATACTAATTGGTTGATGCTCCTCTTGTAGAACATGCTGCACCCACGTGCTGATAGTAGGTGATATGAACTCGAAAAATTTAAAGTTATCATCTTGAGCACTCTCCTTCTGCAGGAAAGGATCTTCAATATCATGAAAAATAATCGTATCATGATGATGATTATCTTCCATTGATGGTAATACTTCAAGCTTATTGATCTTACTCCTTTGCACTCCTCCTGTGATTTGTCGAACTCCTCGAAAATTTCAGCGGTTGTAAAACCCAATCCCATAAATACGGGGACGCTACTGTGACGTACATATGCAGAGCAAAATATCCTCACATACGTGCGCTTAACCTCAGTACATGAAATAAACGCAGTATACACAAATATTTTAGTATTAAATAAGTACAAAAATACCTGCAAAAGGGGTGAGCGATCATGATAAATATTAAAACATGAATAAATATGGAAGCACTGACAAAATAATAAAAGTACATATGCATAATAAAAGCGTTGAGCCTAATACTAATATCCCGTGAAATATTAGGTGCTGAGATATCTCAGGTCTCCAACTTAGGCATGCAAACTCAGGGTCGTGAGAAAACGATCTAGTGAGTGGTAAAATGAAGGAAGCAATTATATATATTATAATAGTAGTACAATCACAATACTATATAATACATATTTAAATACCAGTGATACAATATAATTATACTAACAATCGAGATATATGTATAGATATAAACAACTGTTATATTAGCACTATAACATTATGAATCCTAGCATGTTACAACGACATTAGTTCTACAATATTATTCAATTATATATTACTAATATTAATTAATATTATCGGGAAGAGTCTTCTAGATATTACGAAACCTTATATTATTATATTATACCAATAAAATCAATTAGTTTAAGTAACATATATCAAGTTTTATTATTTTATATTTATTATTTAAACTAATAGTAACAGTAACATGATGATATCGTGATTAATATGAACAGTTAAACATGAAGTACGCAGAACAACCATACTATATTGTTGTGGTTATACATCAACAATGTGTTTATAGAGAATACATGAAATGCAGAGTGCATAGTGTGTCTCCACATGAAGTGCAAGGCATACATGGGCATGGTGAATAAAATATCATGAAATATAGCAAATATAAATGAACAATAATATATATACTAAGCAAGTCATGCTATTTATATAATAATAAGAATCAGCACCACATGGTATTTTAATCAATCTCTTCCAGTGTCCCATACCACTAGCAGTTCATATCAGAACTCGTACTACAGCTGAACTCATCCGAATATGACATATTGGTACCATGATCTGAATGAGAGAGTGACCAAATAACAAGCGTTCATGTCGTCATCATTATTTACACCATTTTATTCTATTAGTTAGAAACTCAATGGTCAAAAAACTCTAATTAGGTGGGTGTACCCCGTGCATACTCGAGATCACAGGCTTAAACAAGCTCCTGGCTACTGAGATTAGGGCTACCCGCTAGGGTAGGAGCAAGAAGCAAGAAGCTTAATGAGCTATATACAATACAAGTGGTGGGCAGCACTGCCACATCCCCAGCAGTGGAACGAATATAGATCCAAGACATCCACCCGACAAGGCCTAATTAACTGTCAAGTCTCCCCCAACCCATATTATATTTATTATATTTAATCTACACAATATATTAATAATAATAACAATGATTATAGCATGTGTAAGGTTAACGGGACATGTATAGGATAACAGGAGGCATGCGACCCATAAGACGTGGGACTCTAGAGGTGGCCCCCACGGTTCTTGTACAGGATAACATAATAACATGATAAGATGAGGTACAATATTCCGTGTGACACTTAGCTCCACGCATCTTAGATCAATTATTGGTATGTCCCAGTAACAAGATTATTATATTGATGTCGATATCAGGAACAAAAAACAGTAATATACTGTATTAAATAGCCATGTAACAGCAATACAAGAATATGCATGTAACAATAATCCATGTGATAGGGGCAGTGATCTTTGCAACAGGAATACTGAAACAATCAAAACATATATACAAATAAATCCATGTAACAAATACATGCAATCACAGTGTAGAGTACCCATGTAACGATGATACAATTACATGAAATACAAGTGTAGCGTATCTGTATTTCGGTGATACAAGTACATGAATAACATTATTCAATGTATTAATTGTCAACATGAAATAACAGTGCCTAATGTACTAGCATGTCCATGTAACGATGATCCTAATACATGCAAACTATATCAATGTCCACAAATGTGACGTAACAGTGTTAAGTGTAATAGAAAATTCGTGTAGTGGTGATAGAGTCAAGGTGATATAGTTAACATGGACATGTGTCAACATATTACTATTTTTTAATAAAGATTTCAATATTATTAACATGATCAATATCACAAGGTAATTAAATACAATTATCTATATTACCATAATTAAATTATCAATTTATTTATAAGTCTGGATTTTCTTTATCAACATCTTATAATTAATCAATATATATAAATATTTTACCTATATTTTATATTAAATCAAGAACCAAAATAAATTATTATTTTATTAAACATGGTTAAAAGCAATCATGCATATTTTAGTTAATGTGACTTACCAATACTTACAATTTATTAAATAATATATACCGTGAGTTATCGATAATCATGTTTTATTTAATAAAACAATCAATTTCAATCATGACAAAATATAATTTATAAAATAAAAACTCTTACATAGCTAGTACAAGGATGTAGCTCATTCTCCTACAATCGCAGCGGCTCAAGAATCGTCCAGTTCGGACTCCGGATGCTCCAGATATAGCCTGAACACTAAAATTATATAAATAAATTGGATTTGTAATTTAGAAATATTAAAATGTAATAAATTTTATATACAAGCGGGTTTTATGAAATTTTACCTTTCACTGGTTTAAAATGGGTTCAGGTGGGTCGGGTTTCTGTCTCAATCCGAAACCCAAATCCAATAATATAAGTGAATTGGGGTTAAAGGGTTAATGGGTTCTGGTTTGGGTGTTATTGGGTTTGGGTGCGGGTCCTACAAGGGAGACAGAAAGATAGAGAGAGAACGGAAAGGAAGAAGAGAGGAGAGAAGGGGCAACACCAGTGGTGGCACGGCTGGCCAGCAGCAGTGCGGCGACGGTAGGCTGGCGGTGGTTTAGAGAAACAAGAGAAGAAAGGGAGGGAAAGAGAAGAGGAAGGAGAGGAGAAGAAAGAGAAGAAGAAGGAGAGGGAGAAGGAGCAAATCAGAGAGGAGAAGGATGGGAGGTTGAGTGGTGGCCTGACCCACCGGCTGTGGTCGGTGACAGTGAACATGAGAGGGAGAGAGATGAAAGAAAGAGAAAGAGAGAGTAGGGAAAAGAAAGAAATGAGAGAGAAGAGAGAGGGATGATAGGAGGGAAAGAGAGGATGGCTCGAGAGGCAGCCGCTAGGCCTGGCTGATGTCACAACACCGACGGTCGGGCCTGGCTATAGGGCAGTGAGAAGGAGAAAGATGTGGGGGGAGAGAGATAGTATAAGAGATAGAAAGTTAGATAGAGGGATTGCGAGTTAGAGAGAGATACAGAGAGAGAGGCAGAGTGATTTGTGGGGAGAGAGATGCCGATTGAGAGAGGTGGTGGGGAAGAGGACAGTGGAAAAGAAAGAAAAGAAAAGAAAAATGTAGGAGGAGGAAGAGAAAAAGAAAAGGAATTAAAAATTTTATATTATTATTATTTAAGTAGGTCAAAATTTGACTAGTCCCGAATGGTTCCCAAAAATTTTATAAAATAAAAAAATATTATCCTGAGGAGCAATGTGAAATCGGATTCAAAAATTTCAGTCTGGTTTGCAAATTAAAAAAATTCTGGAATCGATTGGTGAGAGTGGTCGACACCGGTTTGGCCAGATTTTTTGACTGATTCAAAAAAATATCCAAAAATATGCTAAGGTTGAAAATATGATCTTTAAGAATAATATGAGAGTAGATTCTTTAAATTCAACTCAAGTTATAAACTAATAATCTCGGAGTCGATTACCGGTATTGATCCACACCGAAATCGGAGATCTTCCAAAATAATCCAGAAATTTTTTAGAAAATCCTGAAAATTTTAAATATTAGAAAATGATATCTGAAACCAGTTCAATCTGACACCAGGAAGATCAAATCAAATTTGTACGCCGTATGGAGTATTGATACGATGACGTACATCTAGGGCCGGGGTGATAGCGGTTGTAAAAACTTCTTCTAAAGCAACGTCTTACTTTATTCCTTTGGTTTCACGAAGAATTCATTTTTATTACATACGGGCGCGAGTTGTGGCTTCTCTTCCTTTGAACTAGAAATAGATGGCATAGGCTTCATGACTTCATCAAGAGATTGTGCATGGTTGATAGTCGCTTGAAAGTTTGATGAATCTCTCTTGGTTGACTGCTCTTCAACTGGTGGTTGTTGATGTGGCTTCGCAGTCTCATTTGACTGATAAAATCTCATGAATAGTCGGGGTTGATTCTCCATCTCGTCTTCCTCCAAAGCAAAGCTACGGTCTTGTAAGAGTCTTTTCATCCGGCTCCACGTTCTTATAGGTGGCTTGCCTTAGTACATAAGCATGTTTTGAAATCGATCCCACCATGCCGCAATCCTTCATTTAAGTTTATGAACCACAAATTCGACATGATCTTTCATAGAAATATACTCCATGTCAAACTAATTATCAACTTTCTCGATCCAAATCAAGATTGACTCAACATCACGACTCTCGTCAGAGTCGGTTCTGAGATTTATGGGGCCCTGCGCGAAAAGTGAACACAAGAACCTTCTCCATTTACTTATAAGAGATTGAAATAGGGTGTGATTGACGAGGATTTGACAAGGATTGAGGGGGATTATATAATTTGTGAACTGCTACCATGATCGCAGTCTTTCTAAGGACTGCGACCAAAGTCGCAGTCTTTTTCTGAAGATTGTGACCTTGGTCGCAGTGTTTTTCTAAGAACTGTTGTCATAGTCGCAGTCTTTTCTAAGGACAGCGACCAAGGTTGTAGTCTTTTTCTGAAGAATGAGACCTTGGTCGCAGTATTTTCTGAGGACTGCTGCCATGGTCGCAGTCTTTTTTAAGGACTGCGAGCAATCTTTTTCTGAAGACTGCGACCTTGGTTGCAGTCTTTTCTAAGGACTGTGAGCAGTCTTTTTCTGAAGACTGCGACCTTGGTTGCAGTATTTTTCTGAGGACTGTTACCATGGTCGCGGTCCTAATTACACTGAAAATATATAATATTGTTTGATTTTTATAAATTTTCAATTTTAGTTCATAATGTTTTCGCCCCCACTTAATGAAAATCCTACGTACGCCACTGATAGTGACACATAGTATTGTTAATGGAAACACAAGTTGGGAAGGCAACACCCCCGGCAACCTTCTTCTTAACATTCTTGTCATGCTTCCAGCTTGCCTAAATTCACAAAAATATAGTTATTCATTAATATACAAATTTATTATGCACAAAAGGAATTGTTAAGCAAACCAAAAAACATAAGCATACTTCTATAACAATATCGGTCTCCATTAAATGTCATTTAAAATTTATAACGTAATTTCAATAATTTAATTTGCTGCTTCAACAAGCAAGAACCTTCGCATATCACAATTCAACAAAATGTTAATGCAAACAGTATGATGTGAGCAACTACTAAAGCTTGATATTGATATAACATAGATAAACTCTCAAATTAATCAATCCATTTAAAACTAGTTTAAATAACAACTATACACTCACTCTCTAATAAAGGCATCTCCTTTCTCGCAGCTATCAACAATTTTGGCCTTCTGCTTGCATTCTAAAAGAACTAATTGAAGAACCTCTGTCCCAAATAAAAAATCAACATCAAGAACCATTTTAAAATTACCATCTTAAATGAAATTAAAGGGAAAAAGAGAGAGATAATATTGTTAGCGATCTCCGCCGTGCTCTTGTACTTGGTGACGACATCAGGAGAGGAGAGATCCAACTCCTTCTCCTCCTTCCTCTCGTCATCTGACATCTCTCGGTTAAACCCTAATCAATTGAAACCAAGAAAAAAAAGGTCAAAATTTTCAATTCGAGCTTTGAAGTGGAATCACAAACCCTAGAGTTAAGATCGTTCCTGAATGAAATTAGACAATAATGAGAAGAGACTGGAGCCCTAAATGAAAGGTTTTTCTTCAAATTTTATAGAGAGAGCTGAGAGAGTTGCGATGAGCAAATGCAGAGCGGCTGAGCGGGGGGCTTAGGGCATCGCACTCACGAGAGAGAGGGGGGAGAGGGAGTTGAGGTGAGCAAAGGCACACACATTTATACTTTAAAAGAGAGACGAAGAGACGCCAGGGCCCCGAAGATGAAGAGACGCAACAGACTTTTTGGTTTTGAGCTGAACTTGAAGTGATGAAGAGACACTAGGCCAGTTCTGGGCCTTCGACTATGGGGCCACCGAAACTTGGGGGCCCTATGCAGTTGCACCTCTGGAACCGGCCAAAAACCGGGCCTGACTCTCATCAAAAGAAGGAATAGAATTAGAAATCTCATCAAGAATTGAATATCCTCCTCCTTGGTTTCGGAAAGAATTAGGAAATTTGTTCCTCCTATTAGGGTGAGGAAACCCACATCTCATATTAGGGTTAGGATTAACGAATCCCCTACGCCTTCCATAGGCCATCCTTTCATCTTCATAATCATCATTGTATTGATAGGGTGGATAGCACAATTCCTCTTCATAGAAAATTCACTCAATTGAGGATGTTTTAAATGATACCTTAGTAGTGGATGATGTGGTGTTGGTCTATACAATTGACGATCATGTCCGCTTTGGTACGTACCATCGACTAGATTTCGATCATCAACCATGAAAGACATCCTTGTGAAGGAGTTGCCCCTCCTTGCAGCAGTGCCCATCCTAGAGAAAAGGCCTTGAATCCATCGTCGTCTTCTGCCATCATCGGAAAGTAGCCATGGCTCTGATACCACTTGGCGCAGACAAGGAAGCGAAAAAGACGATCGACGTGGGCTAGATTTAGTTCTAGCACTGATGAACCCCAAGAGATCTCCATGTAGAGATAACTACTCGAATTCACGAGCAAGAACGACCCGAATCCACGAGTAAATATGAGGAAAAACTCAAAAGTTTATTGATAAAAGTTGGATAGAAGTTGAATAAAAGATTGTTAAAAAATAAGAAAACAAGGGCTTATTTATAGGCTTACAAAAGTCCTAATCTATCTATGGTACTACCTAAATTTAAAATAAGGAAACAGAAAATCAATTAGAAACTAAATTGGACCTAAAAATCAAATCCTAAATTAATTCTAAAACACAGATACATGCTTAGGCCTGTCGACAACCGATGGGGGCTATCGACAGGCAGGGCCAAAACTGTCAAACGCTAACTTCTCAGGAAAAGCCTATCGACAGTCCAGAAGAGATGTTGTCGACAGGTGTGAAAACTCTTGTTTCTCGGAAAAAGCCAGTCGACAGTCCAAAGAAGGGTTGTCGATAGGTCAAGTTATTTTGACCTGTTGTTTGTCTTGCCTTTCTCTTTAATCTCTTACATCAACACTGCAGCTCGAGCTTCCAATGGAAAATATTTACATGACACAACCACAATGACAAAGCATGCCAAGTCTTGATATGATGCAGAATTTTGATACTGTATATTTGAAGAATACAATTTTGCAAACAAAATTTGTGTTTGCATGAACGAATACTAGTCCAGCCACCATTCCCCATCAAATTGTGCGCAGTTGATCATTTTGATGGAGTAGTTGGAGATGGTGATTGAAGACAGTTATAAATTTTGTTTTGCTTCCGGTACTTCCGAGGACATCTCTCCTCAGATTGCGTGTGGCAACACGAATGACAGATCATGTCTGAAAAGGTAGAAGCTCCATGCTCGGTGCCACGCGAGCCCTTCACGCGCGGTGCTCCAGCAATTTAGACATCCTGAAATTAACAATGAACAAAAATTTGATAAGGAAAGAGTAGTGTAGAGTTATTACACAAGTATTCAATTAAAGAAGAAAGGTTTAGAGTTAACCTTGGTGCTCGTTTACTCCACAAATGTATTCAAAGATCAATATCCCTTTCCAATCTCCGCTATAGCAATGGCTATACCGGGTCGATTCTCCGGGAGAGCTAGCGATAGAAGCGTTACGGTATGGAGTGAAGAAATGAAAAACGAAATGTCTTCTATGTATTTACACAAATGCAAGAAGCAACATGAAAAGAAGTGATGGATTTGTGCATTATGGAAAAAGAAATCAAAAGAACTTGGGTGAAGTGTGTTGCAAAGAAAGAAAAGCTAGTAAAGAAAGTGTTAGAAAACCTTAGATGAGAAGGTACATGGCTAGCTAACTTTACCTCATTGCTAACTTACTAAACTCAATGGTGATGCTTGATTGCCTCATGTTGATTCATTGGCAATAGGGATATCTTGCTTATTTGTTCAAGTGTTTTACCGTTATGAAGATGAGTGTTCTCTTGTTCTTAGCTTGAAGCCTCATATGAATTCATTAGCTCTCTAGATAGATGTTCAATGATGAACTCTAGGATTGGTACTCAAAGATGCTAAGTTCGAAGAATCAACATTCATTCAAACATTCAAGACATAATAACAAATTAGCTTGAAGTAGAGAAGTTGTTCTTACAAGTAGCATATGTAGGTGATCCATCTCCATGTTCCATCAAAGGCACTTGTTCTAGACAAGGCTCTAAATGAGGCACACATGAGTCATATGGAGTATGAACAAGCAATTGCCAAGGGAAAGCAACTCTACTTCCTTGGTAAGTAAAAGAAATATCACAATGCAAGTATAAAGACAAGCATCATCCAAAGAGATAGAAGTTAGTTAGGTAAGTTCTTAGCTAGCCATGCAATAGAGATTTAGCTATCCATTATACTAGAAACAAAGCAACTATTCATGATGTAAAGCAATTAGAACTAAAGCAATAGAAATGAACTAAAATCAAAGAAAGAAATTAAAGCAAAGTAAAGTAGAACATACTAGAGCTTGCAAAGAGAAGAATGGAGTTCTTTTGATTAATCCTTGCCTACAAGAATGTCACTTCCTTGATACAAGCTTTCAAACAGCACTCTCTTTCTCACTTTGTCAAAATCTCTAGGAGGAAGAAGATGAAGACTAAAAACCTAGGAGAATAACAAAATACAAGAATTTCTCCTATTTTCTTCTCTCTCTTTTCTGCTCTTTCGCACAGACCCTGGTCCTCTATTTATAATCATCCATGAGAAGGATCTAGAGCCCTGGCCGTTGGCGTAAAATCCGGGCTCCAACTGCCCCAAACCGCCGCAGATACGCGGGAAATCCCCAGTTTTGGCGGCAAAATCTGGGCCGTTGAGCCCAGATTTTCTGTTGTGATTTGGTTGTTAGGTGGTTATCCACGTGGCCTTCTGGAAGATCCAATTGGCGCGCGGATCTCAACTGAATCCAAATTCAAATCTTGGGCTCTTTTGGGCTTATGGATTTAATCTTTTTAATTATTCCTAATTAAAGTGATTAATGGACTTTTTCTCTTTTAAGTTGTGGACCTGTAAAATAGAGAGAAAAGGGGTTAAAAATCACATTTTATTTACAATATGCATAGTATGGAAGTGGTAAAATATGCAAATATGTATAACAATCACACCCCCATACCTAGCTTTCGCTCGTCCTCGAGCAAAAAAGAAAGAAAAAGAAAGAAAAAGAAAATCCTAACTAATTTATTACACCACTTTCGTAGGTGACACGATTGCACTGAGCACGTGCAACAAGCCGTTAAACCTCTAGGTTACCCTAGAGGAGGAGTGTTGTCTCCTGAGGGTTTTCAGCGGATTGCACCCACAAAATCCATAAAGAAAAATAAAAGGGTTAGTGAAATTTTTGATCCATGTTTTAAAAATTCTAACTTGATCTATAGGTTCAGGTTACTCTAAACTTTTCATTCTTCTTATAAGTGTCTATTTGGAGTTTTGTTTTCAGCTTAGGTTAAGATTTTAGGGAAAAGATCAAAAACCGGATTTTGCATCAATCCTAGGATATATACATCTATAAATATGAAGGATCTTTCTTAACTAAGTTTATTTATTTACTTATATACATAATATTTTTTTTTTATGTTTATTTATTTACATTTCCTTAGCATCCTTAGGCTTTCTAGTTTACCCTTGTATCGAGCCTTTAACCGATGACTCCCAAACCAGATGGTCTTAGGGCACCAGATGAGAAAAATCCCTCGGGTTTAAGGTCTCGAGTAAAAAAGGCCACGAAGGAATTTAAGGACTTAACCACCTTTAGGCGTGATCAACAATGCTTCTTGAGGCACGGCTAACCAGCTTAGTCAGTGGCTAAGTATTTATTATTTATTTATGTACATCTTTTTTTTTTTTTTTTTTATTTTTTTATTATATATATGTGTAAATAAAATCACAAAGTCTTTGATTAATCCTTCAATATGTTTAATGTTTATATCTAAAGAAAGAATTAAAATCTAGTAATTTTTTCTAATCCTTATTACTTAACCTAAAAATCTAACAAAACTCCTCTTTTCAACTTATAATTAGAAATCTTAATTTAGAGCTTCCTTAATCCCTAAATTTCAAGTTTGATTCTTTAAACATGGATCAAAGAATTTCTTCTCTTTTTTTTTTTTATATATATATTTTTTTTTTTTTTATTTTTCTAAAAGGAAAAGTAAAATCTAAAAAAAAAATGGAAAATCTATAAAGAAAGGTAAAATCTAAAAGAAAAAGTAAAACCTAAAAAGAAAGTGAAAAATCCTAAAAAATAAAAGGCCTAAAAAAAATAAAAAAAAATCCTATGTTAGTATCTACCCCCCATACCTATCTCATGCTTTGTCCCCAATGCATGCAATATGAAATGATGCATGAAATAGGTAAAGGACAAAACTACTCCCTCTGTCGTTTAGGACCCGCGGTGGAGCTAAGTCCAGCCGACTGTGATCTTCTCAACGCGGCCTCCATACTACGTAGCCGAGAGGATTGCTCCTCTACCCTCTTCCTAAGCCGGACCTGCCCCTTGAAAATCTTCTTCATGCCTTTCCAGATAGTGGACATGAAGGCTCGTGAATCAGTAGGGGGTTCCTGCCTCCAAAATTGAGGCTCATCAATTTCTTCTAAACTTTCCTCCGAATCAAGCTCCACAGGTTCATTTTCAGGCTGAGCAATAGGTGTCCAAAGTGCGTGCAAGCAACCATTATATGAGCTTGTGGGTCTCTCTACAGTAGCAAGCACTTGGTCAAATGTATTAAAGACAGCGTCTGAGATGAATTGTTTACACAGACGTGTGATTAAGATAGCATGGGAATGCTTTGCACCCCGAGTGCGGGAGGAATTGTCAAGAATGGCACGGAAGATGGCCCGATTCAAACAGACCGTGTGGTTATGTGTCATTAAATCATGGATTACCTGTAACACGGGTCTGTTAAAGGAAGATTGGTGCTCAATCCCAAAATGTGTTGCGTTGGACTCAGCATCCAATGCAATGAACATTTCGAAAGGTTGTGTTGGCTTTGAGCCCACGGTCCTGAATTGTACAACGGACCCCCATGAGAGGCATATAATCTACCAATGGCAAGGGGTCGGTATGGTGGGGATGCTGGGGACATTAGTGATTTCAGCAATAAGTGGGATGGTGACAAAGATATCACCGAATGGCATGTGAGAGACAAATTGGTACGTGTCATGATTCACAGATGCTTGATCAATTGAATTGTAAAAGGTAGTGACAAGATCGGGGCAATAGTATGCATCGTGCTCATTGTTATCATAGACCAAAGAGTACCAATTCCAAGCATGTATTCTATCCACAAAAATGTGCCCATACCCCCTACTGTCATTCAAAAGTATAGAAAAATCCCTTTCCACATACAAATTCGGTGCCATATATGCTAATGGAATGTAAAGCAAAGGATTTGAGATAGGAAAATGCAAACCACCCCCGGAGATCGTGGGGGGGAAATCCAAAACAGTTGTGCAGAAGGCACCCGAGACAGGATTGGGAAGAATTGCTCTGAATCTGCCACTGGAAGTAGAAATCAGCCAGGCAGAATTTTTCTGGGCGCCAGAGGTGGCCGGAGTGCGGTGGATCTGCGGCTGAAAGTGGGTTTTTGCGGCAGAACAGAGGAGTCTGGTGAAGGGGAAGTTGGCAGAGGTCGGCTCTTGAAGGAGGCTCTCAGATCTGAAAGGGAGTCTGCGTTTGAGGGAGAAAGAGTTGGTGAGGAGAGTATTTATAGGGGTAGGTAAAAAATGGGAATTCCAAATTTATCCCTAGGTCAAAGGTATATTTACAACCCTAGGACAAAGGAGTTGGAAATGAAAGGAATCCTAGGGAAGAGAAAATCCTAGGAATGTGAAACAAAAATCCCTAATATTTTTTATTTATTTATTTATTATTTACAAAAAATGTAAAAGAAAATTATTTACAAGGGTGGTCCCAAAATGATATTCAGGAAAATGCATGGGAAACTATATAGATGGAATTGTCACAAATAAACTGGGTCACAAAGACCCAATTCATGAACTTCGTGTGACACGGGATCAGTGGTAAAGAATGGCTTAAGACGTTGACCGTTCACAGTGAATTTGTTGCCATTATTCGGGTCAAGAATCTCAATTGCACCATGGGAGAAAACTTTTTGAACAATGAATGGCCCTGACCACCTGGTTCTCAATTTACCAGGGAAAAGGTGGAGTCGTGAATTGTACAACAGAACCTTTTGTCCTACCTTTTCATCGAAAGATTTTTGTCGTAGGACAAAAGGTTCTGTTGTACAATTCACGACTCCACCTTTTCCCTGATAATTGAGAACCAGGTGGTCAGGGCCATTCATTGTTCAAAAAGTTTTCTCCCATGGTGCAATTGAGATTCTTGACCCGAATAATGGCAACAAATTCACTGTGAACGGTCAACGTCTTAAGCCATTCTTTACCACTGATCCCGTGTCACACGAACTTCATGAATTGGGTCTTTGTGACCCAGTTTATTTGTGACAATTCCATCTGTATAGTTTCCCATGCATTTTCCTGAATATCATTTTGGGACCACCCTTGTAAATAATTTTCTTTTACATTTTTTGTAAATAATAAATAAATAAAAAAATATTAGGGATTTTTGTTTCACATTCCTAGGATTTTCTCTTCCCTAGGATTCCTTTCATTTCCAAACTCCTTTGACCTAGGGTTGTAAATATACCTTTAACCTAGGGATAAATTTGGAATTCCCATTTTTTACCTACCCCTATAAATACTCTCCTCACCAACTCTTTCTCCCTCAAACGCAGACTCCCTTTCAGATCTGAGAGCCTCCTTCAAGAGCCGACCTCTGCCACTTTCCCCTTCACCAGACTCCTCTGTTCTGCCGCAAAAACCCACTTTCAGCCGCAGATCCACCGCACTCCGGCCACCTCTGGCGCCCAGAGAAATTCTGCCTGGCTGATTTCTACTTCCAGTGGCAGATCCAGAGCAACTCTTCCCAATTCTGTCTCGGGTGCCTTCTGCACAACTGTTTTGGATTTCCCCCCACGATCTCCGGGGGTGGTTTGCATTTTCCTATCTCAAATCCTTTGCTTTACATTCCATTAGCATATATGGCACCGAATTTGTATGTGGAAAGGGATTTTTCTATACTTTTGAATGACAGTAGGGGTATGGGCACATTTTTGTGGATAGAATACATGCTTGGAATTGGTACTCTTTGGTCTATGATAACAATGAGCACGATGCATACTATTACCCCGATCTTGTCACTACCTTTTACAATTCAATTGATCAAGCATCTGTGAATCATGACACGTACCATTTTGTATCTCACATGCCATTCGGTGATATCTTTGTCACCATCCCACTTATTGCTGAAATCACTAATGTCACTAGTCATCCCCACCATACCGACCCCTTGCCATTGGTAGATTATATGCCTCTCATGGGGGTCCGTTGTACAATTCAGGACCATGGGCTCAAAGCCAACACAACCTTTCGAAATGTTCATTGCATTGGACGCTGGGTCCAACGCAACATTTTTGGGATTGAGCACCAATCTTCCTTTAACAGACCCGTGTTACAGGTAATCCATGATTTAATGACACATAACCACACGGTCTGTTTGAATCGGGCCATCTTCTTGCTATTCTTGACAATTCCTCCCGCACTCGGGGTGCAAAGCATTCCCATGCTATCTTAATCACACGTCTGTGTAAACAATTCATCTCAGACGCTGTCTTTAATACATTTGACCAAGTGCTTGCTACTGTAGAGAGACCCACAAGCTCATATAATGGTTGCTTGCACGCACTTTGGACACCTATTGCTCAGCCTGAAAATGAACCTGTGGAGCTTGATTCGGAGGAAAGTTTAGAAGAAATTGATGAGCCTCAATTTTGGAGGCAGGAACCCCCTACTGATTCACGAGCCTTCATGTCCACGATCTGGAAGGCATGAAGAAGATTTTCAAGGGCAGGTCCGGCTTAGGAAGAGGGTAGAGAGCAATCCTCTCGGCTACGTAGTATGGAGGCCGCGTTGAGAAGATCACAGTCGGCTGGACCTAGCTCCACCGCGGGTCCTAAACGACAGAGGGAGTAGTTTTGTCCTTTACCTATTTCATGCATCATTTCATATTGCATGCATTGGGGACAATGCATGAGATAGGTATGGGGGGGTAGATACTAACATAGGATTTTTTTTTTATTTTTTTTAGGCCTTTTATTTTTTAGGATTTTTCACTTTCTTTTTAGGTTTTACTTTTTCTTTTAGATTTTCCCTTTCTTTATAGATTTTCCACTTTTTTTTTTTTAGATTTTACTTTTCCTTTTAGAAAAATAAAAAATAAAAAAATATATATATATAAAAAAAGGAGAAGAAATTCTTTGATCCATGTTTAAAGAATCAAACTTGAAATTTAGGGATTAAGGAAGCTCTAAATTAAGATTTCTAATTATAAGTTGAAAAGAGGAGTTTTGTTAGATTTTTAGGTTAAGTAATAGGATTAGAAAAAATTACTAGATTTTAATTCTTTCTTTAGATATAAACATTAAACATATTGAAGGATTAATCAAAGACTTGTGATTTTATTTACACATATATATAATAAAAAAAATAATAAAAAAATTAAAAAAAAGATGTACATAAATAAATAATAAATACTTAGCCACTGACTAAGCTGGTTAGCCGTGCCTCAAGAAGCATTGCTGATCACGCCTAAAGGTGGTTAAGTCCTTAAATTCCTTCGTGACCTTTTTTACTCGAGACATTAACCCGAGGGATGTTTTCTCATCTGGTGCCCTAAGACCATCTGGTTTTGGAGTCATCGGTTAAAAGCTCGATACAAGGGTAAACTAGAAAGCCTAAGGATGCTAAGGAAATGTAAATAAATAAACATAAAAAAAATATTATGTATATAAGTAAATAAATAAACTTAGTCTAAGAAAGATCCTTCATATTTATAGATGTATATATCCTAGGATTGATGCAAAATCCGTTTTTGATCTTTTCCCTAAAATCTTAACCTAAGCTGAAAACAAAACTCCAAATAGACACTTATAAGAAGAATGAAAAGTTTAGAGTAACCTGAAACCTATAGATCAAGTTAGAATCTTTAAAACATGGATCAAAAATTTCACTAACCCTTTTATTTTTCTTTATGGATTTTGTGGGTGCAATCCGCTGAAAACCCTCAGGAGACAACACTCCTCCTCTAGGGTAACCTAGAGGTTTAACGGCTTGTTGCACGTGCTCAGTGCAATCGTGTCACCTACGAAAGTGGTGTAATAAATTAGTTAGGATTTTCTTTTCTTTCTTTTTGCTCGAGGACGAGCAAAGCTAGGTATGGGGGTGTGATTGTTATACATATTTGCATATTTTACCACTTCCATACTATGCATATTGTAAATAAAATGTGATTTTTAACCCCTTTTCTCTCTATTTTTACAGGTCCACAACTTAAAGAGAAAAAGTCCATTAATCACTTTAATTAGCAATAATTAAAGAGATTAAATCCATAAGCCCAAAGAGCCCAAGATTTGAATTTGGATTCAGTTGAGATCCGCGCGCCAATTGGATCTTCCAGAAGGCCACGTGGATAACCACCTAACAACCAAATCACAACAGAAAATCTGGGCTCAACGGCCCAGATTTTGCCGCCAAAACTGGGGATTTCCCGCGTATCTGCGGCGGTTTGGAGGCAGTTGGAGCCCGGATTTTGCGCCAACGGTCAGGGCTCTAGATCCTTCTCATGGATGGCTATAAATAGAGGACCAGGGTCTGTGCGAAAGAGCAGAGAAGAGAGAGAAAAAAATAGGAGAAATTCTTGTATTTTGTTATTCTCCTAGGTTTTTAGTCTTCATCTTCTTCCTCCTAGAGATTTTGACAAAGTGAGAAAGAGAGTGCTGTTTGAAAGCTTGTATCAAGGAAGTGACATTCTTGTAGGCAAGGATTAATCAAAAGAACTCCATTCTTCTCTTTGCAAGCTCTAATATGTTCTACTTTACTTTGCTTTAATTTCTTGCTTTGATTTTAGTTCATTTCTATTGCTTTAGTTCTAATTGCTTTACATCATGAATAGTTGCTTTGTTTCTAGTATAATGGATAGCTAAATCTCTATTGCATGGCTAGCTAAGAACTTACCTAGCTAACTTCTATCTCTTTGGATGATGCTTGTCTTTATACTTGCATTGTGATATTTCTTTTACTTACCAAGGAAGTAGAGTTGCTTTCCCTTGGCAATTGCTTGTTCATACTCCATATGACTTATGTGTGCCTCATTTAGAGCCTTGTCTAGAACAAGTGCCTTTGATGGAACATGGAGATGGATCACCTACATATGCTACTTGTAAGAACAACTTCTCTACTTCAAGCTAATTTGTTGTTATGTCTTGAATGTTTGAATGAATGTTGATTCTTCGAACTTAGTATCTTTGAGTACCAATCCTAGAGTTCATCATTGAACATCTATCTAGAGAGCCAATGAATTCATATGAGGCTTCAAGCTAAGAACAAGAGAACACTCATCTTCATAACGGTAAAACACTTGAACAAACAAGCAAGATATCCCTATTGCCAATGAATCAACATGAGGCAATCAAGCATCACCATTGAGTTTAGTAAGTTAGCAATGAGGTAAAGTTAGCTAGCCATGTACCTTCTCATCTAAGGTTTTCTAACACTTTCTTTACTAGCTTTTCTTCTTTGCAACACACTTCACCCAAGTTCTTTTGATTTCTTTTTCCATAATGCACAAATCCATCACTTCTTTTCATGTTGCTTCTTGCATTTGTGTAAATACATAGAAGACATTTCGTTTTTCATTTCTTCACTCCATACCGTAACGCTTCTATCGCTAGCTCTCCCGGAGAATCGACCCGTATAGCCATTGCTATAGCGGAGATTGGAAAGGGTATATTGATCTTTGAATACATTTGTGGAGTAAACGAGCACCAAGGTTAACTCTAAACCTTTCTTCTTTAATTGAATACTTGTGTAATAACTCTACATTACTCTTTCCCAATCAAATTTTTGGCGCCGTTGCCGGGGAGAGCAACGGTATTTGTTTTCAAGTAAGAATTAAACGAATACTCTTCTCTGTTGCAGGTACAGGTTGAAGAAACAGTAAATCTTGTATTGCAGAAACACATAAGTGGACCTGGGCCTCTGCTCTCGAAAGCAGAGACCAGGATCCCTCTGAATTGCCACAAATTCTGGGCTTTTGCCGCAGGATTGCGGCAAGGAGGAGTTGATTACTGATCACTTTTCTGCAGGGCTTGCTTCTCTGCAAAATACAGCTGCTGCAATACTTTAAATCTTGTTTTGCTTCACTGATATCTGCTAATCAACAGTAAAAAATTTGTTGCAAGTTAAGAAAATTGTTTAGACATTTGCATACTAGGCACGTGTCTTTCAATTCCTTTACATTTACTGTTGAAGAGTGCTGGAGACAAGGTACGTAAGCATAGCATATAGACTAGGACTCACTCTTTATTTGATTTAATTAAGCTTTGAGTGAACCTTGTTTGTTGATATCGTACACTTGCACAAATCAACTTTAAGGGCATCACCCATTAAAAAAGATAAGGTGGGGATTTTATCACCTCTTCCTTAGCCCAAAAAACCATTTTCCCACGCACTCACAATCCTAAGCTTCTAATTAAAAATTGCTAGACGTTGGCCCTAGGGACATCCGGACTCACTTAGGAGATTATCCTAAGGGGAAAAAGTGTTGGAAAGTGACTTTTGTAAAATCAGTGTCTAGGAAAGGGGTTGAGGACCGAAAGCCCGAAGGTTGTTGGTTACTTAATTAAGGAACGTCTCTGACGGAAAACCTCCCACCAACCTTACCCTTCCCTGGCTGATTTGCTTATAGTCAAAGTCTACACCGAACCTCTTGTGGACGATCTAAAGTTAGGAGTCGTCTAGGTCCAGGAAACCTAGAAAGCTTGGATTGGTTTTTTTCTTTTTTCTTGATTGTTATTTTTTCATTTTCCGCCTGTGTGAAAGGTGCACGTTGATTGTGTAATTGTATGCAAGAGTGGTATCGAGATCCGAATTCTGCTAGGCTTGTAAGAACTTCTACACTGCCACATACACCACCACTCGACACAATCATGACCACCAACGTTTCGTTGCAGGACAAGTTCTATCCAATTCGCACATCACTTCCATCGTGCATTCTCCTCCCAAACACAAATGGAATAACTTTGAGTTGAAGCCCCAGTTCATAAACACACTTCCACGATTCCATGGCCTTGAATCTGAGGATGCGTACTTCTTCATCCGAGAATTTGAAGAAGTATGCCTTATGATGAGAATTTCCCAGTTGACCGAGAATGCTGTCAGATTTAGGTTTATACCTTTTGCACTTAAGGATATCGCTAAGAAGTGGCTTTATAATCTCCCAGTTAGCTCAATTTCTTCTTGGGATGATTTCGTTAAGGTCTTTCTTAAAAGTTTTATCCTATCCATAAGACAGCCCTTATGAGGAAGAATATAATGCAATTCAAACAAGAAGCCAATGAACCGTTTTGGAAGTATTTTGAGCGCTTCAAAGACCTAGTAGCCCTGTGTCCCCATCACGGTATAGAAAAATGGCGCCAGTGCCAGATTATCTATGATGGGCTTGATTATCAGACTAAGACGCTCCTTGAAACCATGTGTCAAGGAGAATTCTTAAAGAAGGATGAAGATCAGGGTTGGGATCTTTTTGAGGCATTAGCTGAAAAGACAGTCTAGTGGGAATCATGTACTGAGAAACCTGCACCCACAACTTCCAGAACTGCTTTACATTCCATAGGATCCTCAATAGCTGCAGAAGCTAAAATCACACAGTTGATGAAGAGGATTGAGTTGCTAGAGTCCAGGAAAACTCTGCTGTGAATCAGGTCAACCCATCTGTTGTTAATCCGGGTTGTACCTACTGCCATGATCTGAATCATCTGTTTGAGGAGTGTCCAGTTTATCAAACTCAAATGTTTCAGGAGAGTACGAATGCCGCGTACACCAGACCCACTTACATTCCTTACTCCAAAACCTATAATCCGGGATGGCGAAACCATCCGAATTTCTCTTGGAGTCAGTCTGGCCCTGAGCAGCCGAGACAACCATTCCACAACAATACCCTGCTCAGTCTCATCCACAGACTTACCACCAGAACCCACCAAATGTTCATTCATACCAGAGTCCACCCAGATTCCAGTCATATCAACATCCTGTGCCTTACCAAGCAAATTTTCAGCCCCAATTTCAGCATCATCCACCACCCAATCCTTCAGACAAAAGAATTTCTGATTTGGAGAAAATGATAGAGACCTTATCTAAGAACCAAGCTTCAATGATGAACAATCAGCAGCAGGACATGAACAAATTGTAAATTCAAATAGGGCAGTTGGCTAACTCTTTGACTGAAAGACAAAAAGGAATGCTACCTAGCCAACCTGTGCCCAATCCCAAAGCCCATTTTCCTCTGCACGAAGTTGAAGACTTGGGACCCAGCCAATGCCAAGCCATTCAAATCCTTAGATCTGGAAAGCATGTAGATAATAAGGTTTCAAATCATTCTCCCAAATCTGTGCCAATGCCACCACTTTCTGTTCCAATCCAGCCTTTGCAAGATAGTCCTTCATCAAGCACACAACCATCCACTTCTCAGTCAAAAGGAAAAGAGAAAGTTGATGAGCAAACATATAAACCTGTTGTCCCATTCCCAAATAGGCTTACAAATCATAAGATGAATGCTCACATGGAGAAGATAAGAGAGATATTTAACCAAGTACAAATCAATGTCCCTCTCTTAGATGCCATTCAACAAGTCCCATCCTACGCCAAGTTTTTGAAAGAAATGTGTACTAAAAAGAGAAAAGCAAATGTCCCTAAAAAAGTCTTTTTGGCTTCCAACATAAGTGAACTGCTCAATGGTCCTATCCCTGTGAAGTACAAAGATCCAGGGAGCCCTACTATTTCTTGTATCATAGGGCAGACCACCATAAATAGGGCTTTGCTAGACTTGGGTGCGAGCATCAATCTTCTCCCCTTTTCCGTCTATCAGCAGTTAGGGTTAGGCAACCTTCGTCCTACCCAGATGACTATACAATTGGCTGACCGCTCTGTAAAGATTCCAAAGGGGAAATTACAGATGTTTTGATACGGGTCGGGAATTCATTTACCCCGTGGACTTTGTTGTTCTTAAAACACAGCCCGTACAAAATCACAGAGCGCAAACACCTGTCATTCTCGGACGTCCTTTCTTAGCCACCGCGAACACAATAATCAACTGCCGAAATGGATCAATGCGGTTAACGTTCGGAGATATGACGAAAGAGGTGAATGTCTTCCATCTGGGGAAGCAGCCAAGGGATGTGGACAATGATTCTTTTGAAGTGAACTTGATTGAGGGATTGACCAGTGAACATGTGGAGGAAATTGAGTATGAGTCTGAAGAGGAGTTTGAGTTGGAGTCGGATGACTTCAACCTGGATCAGATTGTTGGATCAAATGTTGAACGGACCACTAATTCCACACCTATTCTTCCCTTGCACCATGAGCAACCAGTTATAGATCCGGTACCTTCTTCTGAGCTTAAGGCTCTTCCCGATCATCTCAAGTACAAGTACTTGGATGAGAAGGAATCTTTTCCTGTAATAATTGCATCCAATCTTACTGAGCAACAAGAAGAGGACCTTCTGACTGTGTTAAGGGAAAATAGAGAAGCCATTGGTTGGACCATGGCTGATATCAAGGGGATTAGTCCTTCCATTGTCCAACATAGAATTCACTTGACGGAAGATGCTAAGCCTAAACGAGACCCACAACGTAGACTTAACCCTATTATGCAAGAAGCTGTTAGATCTGAGATATTGAAACTATTAAACAATGGGATTATCTATCCCATATCTGATAGTCAATGGGTAAGTCCAGTTCACGCTGTGCCTAAGAAAGCTGGATTTACTATGGTGGAGAATGAGAATAAAGAATTGATACAAACACGTCTTCCAACGAAGATTCGAGTTTGTATTGATTACAGGAAGTTGAATACCGCCACACGTAAAGACCACTTTCCACTTCCATTTATTGATCAAATGCTGGAGAGATTGGCGGGACATGAGTACTATTGTTTCCTTGATGGATATTCAGGATATAATCAGATCTCAATTGCTCCCGAAGACCAAGAGAAGACTACCTTCACCTGTCCCTTTGGAACATTTGCTTACCGAAGGATGCCCTTCGGTCTATGCAATGCTCCTGCAACATTTCAACGTTGCATGTTGAGCCTCTTTTTCGGACATGGTGGAGAAATTTTTGGAAATTTTTATGGATGATTTTTCGATCTATGGGGATTCCTTTGAGCAATGCTTGTACCATTTAAAGTTGGTGTTACAACGCTGTATGGAGAAAATTTGACACTTAACTGGGAAAAGTGTCATTTTATGGTCAAGCAAGGAATCGTGCTTGGGCACAAGGTATCAAGAATAGGAATCGAGGTAGACAAGTCCAAAGTGGAAGTCATAACAAAGCTCACTGAACCGACGTGCTTAAAGGACATTAGATCATTCTTAGGGCACGCCGGTTTCTATAGGCGATTTATTCAAGGGTTTAGCAACATTGCAAGACCCTTGACAAATCTCTTAGGAAAGGATGTACCCTTCATCTTTGATGAGGAATGTCAAAAATCATAGAAGGAGCTTAAAAGTAGACTTGTCTCTGCACCGATCATATCTGCACCAGATTGGACCAAACCTTTTGAGATTATGTGTGATGCCTCTGACTTTGCTATAGGCGCTGTTTTAGGACAGCGTATTGATAATAGGCAACACGTAATCTATTATGCTAGCAGAACGCTGAATGATGCCCAACTCAATTACACAACTACTGAAAAGGAATTTTTAGCGGTTGTCTTTGCGTTGGAGAAATTTCGTCAATATCTGCTAGGGTCCAGAACTGTTATTTTCACTGATCACTCCGCCCTAAAATATTTGATGCAAAAGAAGGATGCTAAGGCAAGACTGATTCGATGGATACTCCTTTTGCAAGAGTTTGATTTGGAGATTAAAGATAAAAAGGGCGTTGAGAACGTGGTAGCTGATCATTTGTCGAGAATCCCAAATGCACCTAAGGAGAATATACCGATTAATGATGATTTTCCCGACGAGCACATTTTTGAGATATGTGGAGAGCCCTGGTATGCTGATATAGTGAATTACCTTGCTACCAGGCAAATACCTTCTCATTGGTCAGGACAAGAAAAAACACCGTTTTCTGCGCCAAATGCGGTTCTTCTTTTGGGATGAACCATATTTATTCAAATACTGTCCTGACCAAATCATACGTAGATGCCTTCCTGAGGATGAACATCAGAGCGTTTTGACATTCTGTCACAAGTTAGCTTGCGGTGGACATTTTGGTCCACAGAAAACTGCTGAGAAAGTACTTCAGAGTGGATTCTACTGGCCCACTCTCTTTAAAGATGCATATAATTTCTGCAAGCTTTGTGATAAGTGTCAAATGACGGGTCGTATCACACAAAGAGACATGATGCCCCTTACCCCATCTTGGAAGTCGAAATTTTCGACCTCTGGGGCATCGATTTTATGGGACCCTTTCCTCTGTCCTACGGTAACCAATACATTTGGTAGCCGTAGATTATGTTTCCAAGTGGGCTGAAGCAATTCCAACACACGGACGAATGACAACCATGTTGTCATTAAGTTTTTAAGAGAAATATCATCTCTCGCTTCGGAGCCCCCCGTGCGATAATAAGCGATAATGGGAGTCATTTCTACAATAGGGCTTTTGAAGCTTTGATGCGAAAATACTCTATTACTCACAAATTGTCCACGACTTATCATCCTCAAACCAATGGGCAAGTTGAAGTCACGAATAGACAGATAAAACTCATTTTGGAGAAACTGAGGACAGAACCGTAAGGATTGGTCCATCAAACTCACTGATGCCTTATGGGCATACAGGACCGCTTACAAGATGTCCTCGGTATGTCTCCATATCGAGTTGTATTTGGGAAACCTTGTCACTTGCCTGCTGAATTAGAACACCGAGCTATGTGGGCTTTAAAGCAGCTGAACTTGGATTTGGATAAAGCCGGTGTTCTACGGAAGTTGCAGTTATCTGAGCTTGAAGAGCTGAGAAACGAGGTATATGATAATGCTCGGATCACTAAACACAGAACCAAGCTTTTTCACGATAAATCCATTCACCGAAAGATTTTGGTCGTAGGACAAAAGGTTCTGTTGTACAATTCACGACTCCACCTTTTCCCTGGTAAATTGAGAACCAGGTGGTCAGGGCCATTCATTGTTCAAAAAATTTTCTCCCATGGTGCAATTGAGATTCTTGACCCGAATAATGGCAACAAATTCACTGTGAACGGTCAATGTCTTAAGCCATTCTTTACCACTGATCCCGTGTCACACGAAGTTCATGAATTGGGTCTTTGTGACCCAGTTTATTTGTGACAATTCCATCTGTATAGTTTCCCATGCATTTTCCTGAATATCATTTTGGGACCACCCTTGTAAATAATTTTCTTTTACATTTTTTGTAAATAATAAATAAATAAAAAAAAATATTAGGGATTTTTGTTTCACATTCCTAGGATTTTCTCTTCCCTAGGATTCCTTTCATTTTCAAACTCCTTTGACCTAGGGTTGTAAATATACCTTTGACCTAGGGATAATTTAGAATTCCCATTTTTTACCTACCCCTATAAATACTCTCCTCACCAACTCTTTCTCCCTCAAACGTAGACTCCCTTTCAGATCTGAGAGCCTCCTTCAAGAGCTGACCTCTGCCAACTTTCCCCTTCACCAGACTCCTCTGTTCTGCCGCAAAAACCCACTTTCAGCCGCCGCAGATCCACCGCACTCCGGCCACCTCTGGCGCCCAGAAAAATTCTGCCTGGCTGATTTCTATTTCCAGTGGTAGATCCAGAGCAACTCTTCCCAATTCTGTCTCGGGTGCCTTCTGCACAACTGTTTTGGATTTCCCCCCACGATCTCCGGGGGTGGTTTGCATTTTCCTATCTCAAATCCTTTGCTTTACATTCCATTAGCATATATGGCACCGAATTTGTATGTGGAAAGGGATTTTTCTATACTTTTAAATGACAGTAGGGGTATGGGCACATTTTTGTGGATAGAATACATGCTTGGAATTGGTACTCTTTGGTCTATGATAACAATGAGCACGATGCATACTATTGCCCCGATCTTGTCACTACCTTTTACAATTCAATTGATCAAGCATCTGTGAATCATGACACGTACCAATTTGTATCTCACATGCCATTCGGTGATATCTTTGTCACCATCCCACTTATTGCTGAAATCACTAATGTCCCCAGTCATCCCCACCATACCGACCCCTTGCCATTGGTAGATTATATGCCTCTCATGGGGGTCCGTTGTACAATTCTGGACCGTGGGCTCAAAGCCAACACAACCTTTCGAAATGTTCATTGCATTGGACGCTGGGTCCAACGCAACATTTTTGGGATTGAGCACCAATCTTCCTTTAACAGACCCGTGTTACAGGTAATCCATGATTTAATGACACATAACCACACGGTCTGTTTGAATCGGGCCATCTTCCGTGCCATTCTTGACAATTTCTCCCGCACTCGGGTGCAAAGCATTCCCATGCTATCTTAATCACACGTCTGTGTAAACAATTCATCTCAGACGCTGTCTTTAATACATTTGACCAAGTGCTTGCTACTGTAGAGAGACCCACAAGCTCATATAATGGTTGCTTGCACGCACTTTGGACACCTATTGCTCAGCCTGAAAATGAACCTGTGGAGCTTGATTCGGAGGAAAGTTTAGAAGAAATTGATGAGCCTCAATTTGGAGGCAGGAACCCCCTACTGATTCACGAGCCTTCATGTCCACTATCTGAAAAGGCATGAAGAAGATTTTCAAGGGGCAGGTCTGGCTTAGGAAGAGGGTAGAGGAGCAATCCTCTCGGCTACGTAGTATGGAGGCCGCGTTGAGAAGATCACAGTCGGCTGGACCTAGCTCCACCGCGGGTCCTAAACGACAGAGGGAGTAGTTTTGTCCTTTACCTATTTCATGCATCATTTCATATTGCATGATTGGGGACAATGCATGAGATAGGTATGGGGGGGTAGATACTAACATAGGATTTTTTTTATTTTTTTTAGGCCTTTTATTTTTAGGATTTTTCACTTTCTTTTTAGGTTTTACTTTTTCTTTTAGATTTTACCTTTCTTTATAGATTTTCCACTTTTTTTTTAGATTTTACTTTTCCTTTTAGAAAAATAAAAAAATAAAAATATATATTAAAAAAAAAGAGAGAAGAAATTCTTTGATCCATGTTTAAAGAATCAAACTTGAAATTTAGGGATTAAGGAAGCTCTAAATTAAGATTTCTAATTATAAGTTGAAAAGAGGAGTTTTGTTAGATTTTTAGGTTAAGTAATAAAGGATTAGAAAAATTACTAGATTTTAATTCTTTCTTTAGATATAAACATTAAACATATTGAAGGATTAATCAAAGACTTTGTGATTTTATTTACACATATATATAATAAAAAAATAATAAAAAAATAAAAAAAAAGATGTACATAAATAAATAATAAATACTTAGCCACTGACTAAGCTGGTTAGCCGTGCCTCAAGAAGCATTGTTGATCACGCCTAAAGGTTGTTAAGTCCTTAAATTCCTTCGTGGCCTTTTTTACTCGAGACCTTAAACCCGAGGGATGTTTTCTCATCTGGTGCCCTAAGACCATCTGGTTTGGGAGTCATCGGTTAAAGGCTCGATACAAGGGTAAACTAGAAAGCCTAAGGATGCTAAGGAAATGTAAATAAATAAACATAAAAAAATATTATGTATATAAGTAAATAAATAAACTTAGTCTAAGAAAGATCCTTCATATTTATAGATGTATATATCCTAGGATTGATGCAAAATCCGGTTTTTGATCTTTTCCCTAAAATCTTAACCTAAGCTGAAAACAAAACTCCAAATAGACACTTATAAGAAGAATGAAAAGTTTAGAGTAACCTGAAACCTATAGATCAAGTTAGAATCTTTAAAACATGGATCAAAAATTTCACTAACCCTTTTATTTTTCTTTATGGATTTTGTGGGTGCAATCCGCTGAAAACCCTCAGGAGACAACACTCCTCCTCTAGGGTAACCTAGAGGTTTAACGGCTTGTTGCACGTGCTCAGTGCAATCGTGTCACCTACGAAAGTGGTGTAATAAATTAGTTAGGATTTTCTTTTTCTTTCTTTTTCTTTCTTTTTGCTCGAGGACGAGCAAAAGCTAGGTATGGGGGTGTGTTGTTATACATATTTGCATATTTTACCACTTCCATACTATGCATATTGTAAATAAAATGTGATTTTTAACCCCTTTTCTCTCTATTTTTACAGGTCCACAACTTAAAAGAGAAAAAGTCCATTAATCACTTTAATTAGCAATAATTAAAGAGATTAAATCCATAAGCCCAAAAGAGCCCAAGATTTGAATTTGGATTCAGTTGAGATCCGCGCGCCAATTGGATCTTCCAGAAGGCCACGTGGATAACCACCTAACAACCAAATCACAACAGAAAATCTGGGCTCAACGGCCCAGATTTTGCCGCCAAAACTGGGGATTTCCCGCGTATCTGCGGCGGTTTGGAGGCAGTTGGAGCCCGGATTTTGCGCTAACGGCCAGGGCTCTAGATCCTTCTCATGGATGGCTATAAATAGAGGACCAGGGTCTGTGCGAAAGAGCAGAGAAGAGAGAGAAGAAAATAGGGAAATTCTTGTATTTTGTTATTCTCCTAGGTTTTTAGTCTTCATCTTCTTCCTCCTAGAGATTTTGACAAAGTGAGAAAGAGAGTGCTGTTTGAAAGCTTGTATCAAGGAAGTGACATTCTTGTAGGCAAGGATTAATCAAAAGAACTCCATTCTTCTCTTTGCAAGCTCTAATATGTTCTACTTTATTTTGCTTTAATTTCTTGCTTTGATTTTAGTTCATTTCTATTGCTTTAGTTCTAATTGTTTTACATCATGAGTAGTTGCTTGTTTCTAGTATAATGGATAGCTAAATCTCTATTGCATGGCTAGCTAAGAACTTACCTAGCTAACTTCTATCTCTTTGGATGATGCTTGTCTTTATACTTGCATTGTGATATTTCTTTTACTTACCAAGGAAGTAGAGTTGCTTTCCCTTGGCAATTGCTTGTTCATACTCCATATGACTCATGTGTGCCTATGGAGTATCTCCCTTTAAAGACAATATGCATATTCTACATTTTATTTACAATATGCATAGTATGGAAGTGGTAAAATATGCAAATATGCATATTGGAAGAAAAATGGCGCCGTTGCCGGGGAGAGCAAGGATTTTCTTTAAAGTGAAGAACTAAACGAATCTTCTTCTCTGTTGCAGGTTACAGGTTGAAGAAACAGGAACCTTTACATTGCAGTGACATATAAGTGGCTCTGGGCTTCTGCTCTTGAAAGCAGAACCAGAAGCCCTTGAATTGCCGCAGAATCTGGGCATTTGCCGCGGATTTGCGGCAAGGAGGAGTGAACTCCTAACAAGTTTTCTGCAGGGCTTCTGATTCTGCAAACACATCTGCTGCAGTACTTAATTTCTTGTATTCTTCACCATACTCCTGCTAATAAGTCAACAGTAAAAATTGGTTGAAATCGTTAAAAAATTGTTTAGACATTTGAATCATTTGGCACGTGTCTTTTCAATTCATTTACTTTTACTGTTGAAGAGTGCTGGAGGCAAGGTACGTTTCGCATTGCATGTAGACTAGGAATCATCTCTTGTTTGATTTCATTCTTTGAGTGAATCCTAGTTATATATATCGTACACTTGCACAAATCGAATTCTAAGGGCATACCCGTAAATAAGATAAGGTGGGGATTTTATCACCCTTTCCTTAGCCCGCAAATCATTTTCCCAAGCACTCACTAACCCAAGCCTAATTTAATAAAAAGTAGACGTTGGCCCTAGGGACATCTCGGACTCATTGGAGATTATCCTAAGGGGGAAAAGTGTTGGAAATTGACTCTTGAAAAATCAGTGTCTAGGAAAGGGATTGAGGGCCGAAAGCCCGAAGGTTGGTGGTTACTTAATTAAGGAACGTCTCTGACGGAAAACTCCCAACAACCTTGACCTTTCCTGGCTGATTAACTTGTGGTCAACGCCTACACTAAACCTCCCGTGGACAGTCTAAAGTTAGGAGTCGTCTAGGTCCAGGAAACCTAGAAAGCTTGGATTGGTTTTTTTTCTTTTTTTCTTGATTGTTATTTTTTCATTTTCCGCCTGTGTGAAAGGTGCACGTTGATTGTGTAATTGTATGCAAGAGTGGTATCGAGATCCGAATTCTGCTAGGCTTGTAAGAACTTCTACACTGCCACATACACCACCACTCGACACAATCATGACCACCAACGTTTCGTTGCAGGACAAGTTCTATCCATTCGCACATCACTTCCATCGTGCATTCTCCTCCCAAACACAAATGGAAATAACTTTGAGTTGAAGCCCCAGTTCATAAACACACTTTCACGATTCCATGGCCTTGAATCTGAGGATGCGTACTTCTTCATCCGAGAATTTGAAGAAGTATGCCTTATGATGAGAATTTCCCAGTTGACCGAGGATGCTGTCAGACTTAGGTTTATACCTTTTGCACTTAAGGATATCGCTAAGAAGTGGCTTTATAATCTCCCAGTTAGCTCAATTTCTTCTGGGATGATTTCGTTAAGGTCTTTCTTAAAAAGTTTTATCCTATCCATAAGACAGCCCTTATGAGGAAGAATATAATGCAATTCAAACAAGAAGCCAATGAACCGTTTTGGAAGTATTTTGAGCGCTTCAAAGACCTAGTAGCCCTGTGTCCCCATCACGGTATAGAAAAATGGCGCCAGTGCCAGAATATCTATGATGGGCTTGATTATCAGACTAAGACGCTCCTTGAAAACCATGTGTCAAGGAGAATTCTTAAAGAAGGATGAAGATCAGGGTTGGGATCTTTTTGAGGCATTAGCTGAAAAGACAGTCCAGTGGGAATCATGTACTGAGAAACCTGCACCCACAACTTTCAGAACTGGTTTACATTCCATAGGATCCTCAATAGCTGCAGAAGCTAAAATCACACAGTTGATGAAGAGGATTGAGTTGCTAGAGTCCAGGGAAAACTCTGCTGTGAATCAGGTCAACCCATCTGTTGTTAATCCGGGTTGTACTACTGCCATGATCTGAATCATCTGTTTGAGGAGTGTCCAGTTTATCAAACTCAAATGTTTCAGGAGAGTACGAATGCCACGTACACCAGACCCACTTACAATCCTTACTCCAAAACCTATAATTCGGGATGGCGAAACCATCCGAATTTCTCTTGGAGTCAGTCTGGCCCTGAGCAGCCGAGACAACCATTTCCACAACAATACCCTGCTCAGTCTCATCCACAGACTTACCACCAGAAACCCACCAAATGTTCATTCATACCAGAGTCCACCCAGATTCCAGTCATATCAACATCCTGTGCCTTACCAAGCAAATTTTCAGCCCCAATTTCAGCATCATCCACCACCCAATCCTTCAGACAAAAGAATTTCTGATTTGGAGAAAATGATAGAGACCTTATCTAAGAACCAAGCTTCAATGATGAACAATCAGCAGCAGGACATGAACAAATTGCAAATTCAAATAGGGCAGTTGGCTAACTCTTTGACTGAAAGACAAAAAGGAATGCTACCTAGCCAACCTGTGCCCAATCCAAAAGCCCATTTTCCTCTGCACGAAGTTGAAGACTTTGTGACCCAGCCAATGCCAAGCCATTCAAATCCTTAGATCTGGAAAGCATGTAGGTAATAAGGTTTCAAATCATTCTCCCAAATCTGTGCCAATGCCACCACTTTCTGTTCCAAACCAGCCTTTGCAAGATAGTCCTTCATTAAGCACACAACCATCCACTTCCCAGTCTAAAGGAAAAGAGAAAGTTGATGAGCAAACATATAAGCCTGTTGTCCCATTCCCAAATAGGCTCACAAATCATAAGATGAATGCTCACATGGAGAAGATAAGAGAGATATTCAACCAAGTACAAATCAATGTCCCTCTCTTAGATGCCATTCAACAAGTCCCATCCTACGCCAAGTTTTTGAAAGAAATGTGTACTAAAAAGAGAAAAGCAAATGTCCCTAAAAAGTCTTTTTGGCTTCCAACATAAGTGAACTGCTCAATGGTCCTATCCCTGTGAAGTACAAAGATCCAGGGAGCCCTACTATTTCTTGTATCATAGGGCAGACCACCATAAATAGGGCTTTGCTAGACTTGGGTGCGAGCATCAATCTTCTCCCCTTTTCGTCTATCAGCAGTTAGGGTTAGGTAACCTTCGTCCTACCCAGATGACTATTCAATTGGCTGACCGCTCTGTAAAGATTCCAAGGGGGAAATTACAGATGTTTGATACGGGTCGGGGAATTCATTACCCCGTGGACTTTGTTGTTCTTGAAACACAGCCCGTATAAAATCACAGAGCGCAAACACCTGTCATTCTCGGACGTCCTTTCTTAGCCACCGCGAACGCAATAATCAACTGCCGAAATGGATCAATGCGGTTAACGTTTGAGATATGACGAAAGAGGTGAATGTCTTCCATCTGGGGAAACAGCCAAGGGATGTGGACAATGATTCTTTTGAAGTGAACTTGATTGAGGGATTGACCAGTGAACATGTGGAGGAAATTGAGTATGAGTCTGAAGAGGAGTTTGAGTTGGAGTCGGATGACTTCAACCTGGATCAGATTATTGGATCAAATGTTGAACGGACCACTAATTCCACACCTATTCTTCCTTGCACCATGAGCAACCAGTTATAGATCCGGTACCTTCTTCTGAGCTTAAGGCTCTTCCCGATCATCTCAAGTACAAGTACTTGGATGAGAAGGAATCTTTTCCTGTAATAATTGCATCCAATCTTACTGAGCAACAAGAAGAGGACCTTCTACTGTGTTAAGGGAAAATAGAGAAGCCATTGGTTGGACCATGGCTGATATCAAGGGATTAGTCCTGCCTTGTCCAACATAGGATTCACTTGACGGAAGATGCTAAGCCTAAACGAGACCCACAGCGTAGACTTAACCCTATTATGCAAGAAGCTGTTAGATCTGAGATATTGAAACTATTAGACAATGGGATTATCTATCCCATATCTGATAGTCAATGGGTAAGTCCAGTTCACGCTGTGCCTAAGAAAGCTGGATTTACTGTGGTGGAGAATGAGAATAAAGAATTGATACAAACACGTCTTCCAACGAAGATTCGAGTTTGTATTGATTACAGGAAGTTGAATACCGCCACACGTAAAGACCACTTTTCACTTCCATTTATTGATCAAATGCTGGAGAGATTGGCGGGACACGAGTACTATTGTTTCCTGGATGGATATTCAAGATATAATCAGATCCCAATTGCTCCCGAAGACCAGAAAAGACTACCTTCACCTGTCCCTTTGGAACATTTGCTTACGAAGGATGCCCTTCGGTCTATGCAATGCTCCTGCAACTTTTCAACGTTGCATGTTGAGCCTCTTTTCGGACATGGTGGAGAATTTTAGAAATTTTATGGATGATTTTTCGATCTATGGGGATTCCTTTGAGCAATGCTTGTACCATTTAAGTTGGTGTTACAACGCTGTATGGAGAAAAAATTTGACACTTAACTGGAAAAGTGTCATTTATGGTCAAGCAAGGAATCGTGCTTGGGCACAAGGTATCAAGAATAGGAATCGAGGTAGACAAGTCCAAAGTGGAAGTCATAACAAAGCTCACTGAACCCGACGTGCTTAAGGACATTAGATCATTCTAGGCACGCCGGTTTCTATAGGCGATTTATTCAAGGTTTAGCAACATTGCAAGACCCTTGACAAATCTCTTAGGAAAGGATGTACCCTTCATCTTTGATGAGGAATGTCAAAAATCATGGAAGGAGCTTAAAAGTAGACTTGTCTCTGCACCGATCATATCTGCACCAGATTGGACCAACCTTTTGAGATTATGTGTGATGCCTCTGATTTTGCTATAGGCGCTGTTTTAGGACAGCGTATTGATAATAGGCAACACGTATCTATTATGCTAGCAGAACGCTGAATGATGCCCAACTCAATACACAACTACTGAAAGGAATTTTTAGCGGTTGTCTTTGCGTTGGAGAAATTTCGTCAATATCTCTAGGGTCCAGAACTGTTATTTCACTGATCACTCCGCCCTAAATATTTGATGCAAAAGAAGGATGCTAAGGCAAGACTGATTCGATGGATACTCCTTTTGCAAGAGTTTGATTTGGAGATTAAAGATAAAAAGGGCGTTGAGAACGTGGTAGCTGATCATTTGTCGAGAATCCCAAATGCACCTAAGGAGAATATACCGATTAATGATGATTTTCCCGACGAGCACATTTTTGAGATATGTGGAGAGCCCTGGTATGCTGATATAGTGAATTACCTTGCTACCAGGCAAATACCTTCTCATTGGTCAGGACAAGAAAAACCCGTTTTTTCTGCGCCAAATGCGGTTCTTCTTTTTGGATGAACCATATTTATTCAAATACTGTCCTGACCAAATCATACGTAGATGCTTCCTGAGGATGAACATCAGAGCGTTTTGACATTCTGTCACAAGTTAGCTTGCGGTGGACATTTTGGTCCACGGAAAACTGCTGAGAAAGTGCTTCAGAGTGGATTCTACTGGCCCACTCTCTTAAAGATGCATATAATTTCTGCAAGCTTTGTGATAAGTGTCAAATGACGGGTCGTATCACACAAAGAGACATGATGCCCCTCACACCCATCTTGGAGTCGAAATTTTCGACCTCTGGGGCATCGATTTTATGGGACCCTTTCCTCTGTCCTACGGTAACCAATACATTTTGGTAGCCGTAGATTATGTTTCCAAGTGGGCTGAAGCAATTCCAACACGGACGAATGACAACCATGTTGTCATTAAGTTTTTAAGAGAAAATATCATCTCTCGCTTCGGAGCCCCCCGTGCGATAATAAGCGATAATGGGAGTCATTTCTGCAATAGGGTTTTTGAAGCTTTGATGCAAAAATACTCTATTACTCACAAATTGTCCACGGCTTATCATCCTCAAACCAATGGGCAAGTTGAAGTCACGAATAGACAGATAAAACTCATTTTAGAGAAAACTGTAGGACAGAACCGTAAGGATTGGTCCATCAAACTCACTGATGCCTTATGGGCATACAGGATCGCTAACAAGACTGTCCTCGGTATGTCTCCATATAGTTGTATTTGGGAAACCTTGTCACTTGCCTGTTGAATTAGAACACTGAGCTATGTGGGCTTTAAAGCAGCTGAACTTGGATTTGGATAAAGCCGGTGTTCTACGGAAGTTGCAGTTATCTGAGCTTGAAGAGCTGAGAAACGAGGTATATGATAATGCTCGGATCACTAAACACAGAACCAAGCTTTTTCACGATAAATCCATTCACCGAAAGATTTTTGTCGTAGACAAAAGGTTCTGTTGTACAATTCACGACTCCACCTTTTCCCTGGTAAATGAGAACCAGGTGGTCAGGGCCATTCATTGTTCAAAAAGTTTTCTCCCATGGTGCAATTGAGATTCTTGACCCGAATAATGGCAACAAATTCACTGTGAACGGTCAACGTCTTAAGCCATTCTTTACCACTGATCCCGTGTCACACGAACTTCATGAATTGGGTCTTTGTGACCCAGTTTATTTGTGACAATTCCATCTGTATAGTTTCCCATGCATTTTCCTGAATATCATTTTGGGACCACCCTTGTAAATAATTTTCTTTTACATTTTTTGTAAGTAATAAATAAATAAAAAATATTAGGGATTTTTGTTTCACATTCCTAGGATTTTCTCTTCCCTAGGATTCCTTTCATTCCAAACTCCTTTGACCTAGGGTTGTAAATATACCTTTGACCTAGGGATAAATTTGGAATTCCCATTTTTTACCTACCCCTATAAATACTCTCCTCACCAACTCTTTCTCCCTCAAACGCAGACTCCCTTTCAGATCTGAGAGCCTCCTTCAAGAGCCGACCTCTGCCAACTTTCCCCTTCACCAGACTCCTCTGTTCTGCCGCAAAAACCCACTTTCAGCTGCAGATCCACCGCACTCCGGCCACCTCTGGCGCCCAAGAAAAAAATTCTGCCTGGCTGATTCTACTTCCAGTGGCAGATCCAGAGCAACTCTCCCAATTCTGTCTCGGGTGCCTTCTGCACAACTGTTTTGGATTTTCCCCCACGATCTCCGGGGGTGGTTTGCATTTTCCTATCTCAAATCCTTTGCATTACATTCCATTAGCATATATGGCACCGAATTTGTATGTGGAAAGGGATTTTTCTATACTTTTGAATGACAGTAGGGGTATGGGCACATTTTTGTGGATAGAATACATGCTTGGAATTGTACTCTTTGGTCTATGATAACAATGAGCACGATGCATACTATTGCCCCGATTTGTCACTACCTTTTACATTCAATTGATCAAGCATCTGTGAATCATGACACGTACCATCAATTGTTTCTCACATGCATTCGGTGATATCTTGTCACCATCCCACTTATTGCTGAAATCACTAATGTCCCCAGTCATCCCCACCATACCGACCCCTTTTTATTGTAGATTATATGCTCTCATGGGGGTCCGTTGTACAATTCAGGACCATGGGCTCAAAGCCAACACAACCTTTCGAAATGTTCATTGCATTTGGACGCTGGTCCAACGCAACATTTTTGGGATTAAGCACCAATCTTCCTTTAACAGACCCGTGTTACAGGTAATCCATGATTTAATGACACATAACCACACGGTCTGTTTGAATCGGCCATCTTCCGTGCCATTCTGATAATCCCTCCCGCACTCGGGGTGCAAAGCATTCCCATGCTATCTTAATCACACGTCTGTGTAAACAATTCATCTCAGACGCTGTCTTTAATACATTTGACCAAGTGCTTGCTACTGTAGAGAACCCACAAGCTCATATAATGGTTGCTTGCACCACTTTGGACACCTATTGCTCAGCCTGAAAATGAACCTGTGGAGCTTGATTTGGAGGAAAGTTTAGAAGAAATTGATGAGCCTCAATTTTGGAGGCAGAACCCCCTACTGATTCACGAGCCTTCATGTCCACTATCTGGAAAGGCATGAAGAAGATTTTCAAGTGGCAGGTCCGGCTTAGGAAGAGGGTAAGGAGCAATCTCTCGGCTTACGTAGTATGGAGGCCGCGTTGAGAAGATCACAGTCGGCTGGACCTAGCTCCACCGCGGGTCCTAAACGACAGAGGAGGAGTTTTGTCCTTTACCTATTTCATGCACATTTCATATGGCATGCATTGGGGACAATGCATGAGATAGGTATGGGGGGGTAGATACTAACATAGGATTTTTTTTATTTTTTTTTAGGCCTTTTATTTTTTAGGATTTT